>JARHVA010002110.1:2477500-2816212 GCA_037957365.1 Torreya grandis
ATTTATCATGGTTGGTTATTTGTAAATGAGTAATTATACATATGAACAATGGACTATGATATTATTATTCTCAATAGAATGCTTTATATTTGAATCTACTTATAGAAATTAGAAATATGTAGCCTAAATATATAATATACCTAGTTGGTATAAATTGTACTTGTTATGCTTATTATTTATGTGATAGATGATATAGTGGATATTTATTCATATGTTTGATGGATTAAATATATGCTTTTGATTATTCTTGTGTTTAACATGCTCTATGCTGACTTGTATGAAGTAATCTATATGAATCTTTTCATTATATTTATATTAGCCAAATCTTACATTGAAGGTATAAGTAAGTAGCGCAATAGACTTCACTAGCTTACTAGCATCACCAATTCCAGATGAAGGTAATCTGATCAAGTGGTGTGTATGAATTTGATTGATCCTAGAGATCAATAATTATTGAAAACTTTAGCCAAAGTAATGTTTAGTTAGACAATGTTAATTCATATACATGGTTTACATGTTTGTGTGATGTCATGTTAAAACATATTTTCTTTATGGTACACATCATGTATTATAAATTTTACAACACACAAATACTAGTTTGTCTCTCTAGATTCTCGCACCCTCACTATCTACTCATTCATGAAGGGAGGGCCATTCCCTGATGAGAAATTGTGTGTGGGATAGATGCTCCATCATTAGTGTGGAAAAGTGATTAGATGATGCTCTCCCTCCCTGCCATAATACTTATTTGGAGATTACACTTGAGAATACCATAGATACTACAGTTTGGGGACCTCATGCTCTGTGAAGCCTTGTATCTTGTATCGTGTATTGAATTTATTATTATTGAGACATTATTTCTTATGAAATTTAATTATTTACTCGATTGTATGTATGTACCGACCGGTGCTAGAAAATATATACTTACTTTCTATTGACCATTTTTGGCCCAACAGCCAAAAAATCGGTCCCCCCTTTTTTCATGTTGTTCTGAGCCAGTACTTTTGATTTTGCATGAGTCTTGCAAATTTCTACAGACTCTGCAAGATTTATATGGACTCTACAAGTCCATTTCTATGGACTTTGCAGGTCCATTTCTACGGACTCTGTAGGTTTTCTATGAACTCCACATGAACTTCTACAGACTTTACAAGTGTAGTTTGTTGGTAGATGAAGAACCAGTTCAAAGAGTGCAAGGTTTTACAAAGCTTCTTCAGACTCTTGTCTAAAGAAATTCACAAGGAAAGAGAGCTGAAATGGTTCAAAGACACTTTTTCTTAAGGTTGGGAAAGTAGTTCAAAAACATGATCTTTCCAAGAGTTAGCATCTTTGAACCATTGAACCGTTTCAACGCTTTGGTTCAATGCTTTAGTTTAATCAGCAAAGTTCATCACTTTGGTTCAACCACTTGGTTTAGTTGGCTTGGTTCAAATCTTGGTTCAACCACTTGGTTTAATTGGCTTGGTTCAAAGCTTGGTTCAACTGCAATGGTTCATCGACTTGGTTCAACTATTTTGGTTCAAACATTTAGTTTGATGCCTTAGTTCAACAACCATTTGAACCATTGAACCGGTTCAATCAAATTATTCAATAGTTGATTCAAAGGAGCGGTTCAACCAAAGAGTTCAAGAGAGCCTCCTAAAGGACAAGTGCCCTTACGGAGGGCACTTGGTCAGCAAAAACACCCTTTGAAAGGGTTGACTTTAAGAATCTTGAAGGGAACTTTTCAAAGGGCAGTTGAAGAAAAGCAAAATATCTTAAGGCAAGAAATGAATTCTTTCAGACTTTTTGCCTAAAGGAATTCCTTCGGACAAAAAATTTGAAAGAATTTGAAAGACATAGAGAAAAGACTTGAGGCAAAAGTAATAGAATATTTTCTTCAAACTTTTTGTCCGAAGGAATTCCTTTGGACAAAAAGTCTGAAGAAATTTAGAAAAAATGTCTGCACAAAAGCCTAAAGGAAAGTGGCCAGGAAGAAAACCCAAAGGAAAGCAAAGTAGTCAAAGGCAATTCTTGCAGACTTTTTGTTCACGGGGAAATTGTTTGGAAAAAAAGTACATGGGGAAAAATCCTGAAGGAGCAACCTACCGAGGAGAAAGAAGACCACCTAAAGGGTATGTGCCCTTACAGAGGGCTCTCACCGAGGAAAGGGACTTTTCTCAAGAAGCTGAAGGGTCACTTTCCCTTCGAGAAGGATTGACAAAAGAAGTCCACAAAAAAGGCCAAAAATAAGAAGTCCAAAGGAAAGGAAACAACAAGAAGTTGAGAGAAAGAGAAAGGCTGAAGAAAGTCCAAAGGGTGATGGGCCTAAGGACATCAAAGTCAAGCACGATGAACTAGCCATTGGAAATTCAAACATAGTGATGGGCCCATAAACATCAATT
Organism: Torreya grandis; assembly: GCA_037957365.1. Lineage (NCBI taxonomy): Eukaryota > Viridiplantae > Streptophyta > Pinopsida > Cupressales > Taxaceae > Torreya > Torreya grandis. The sequence continues at coordinate 2,479,885 of JARHVA010002110.1, forward strand.
TTACACTAGGAAAAGGAAGGGCATAAAAGGCACCAAGTGGCAATTGTGGAGGGCTTTAATATGATTTTCTAGGAGCAGTAGAATGTGCCACATGTCCCCTGTAAAGCTTGATGGAAACTGATAGGTGTCAACATCCATAGCCTCTCCCTTTTTGTCTCATGAGAACTGTGGTGGGCCCTAGATGAATTTCTAAAGAGAGCAAAAGTGGACATGTGTCCTCTTCTACATGACCTTCAAAGGGTGCCTAAAGTTTCTATGAGTCAAGTGGATGCTGCCATGTGTCCTACCCATTTCACAATGGAATGCACTATGTGTCACTTATTTGAAATCGGTGGAAAATGGCCAAGGCAAGCAAGAAGAGCATAAGGAATGCAGAAACCCACCAAAAGATAGCCCCAAGGGCTGAAGGAGCTAGAAAGAGATAGAAACTAGGAAGAAGACAAAGTCTAGAAGCAAACAAATAGTCTAGGTGGCAAGAGGAGGTGTCAACTTAGGGATTTATTCCTATAGTTGGAACAGTGCTTGCTAAGTGGTCACCAAATGACATGAATAGTAAGCGACATGGCCTATTCTCTTCATTTCACATTAATGAGTAGACAAGCCACGTAATTACCTTGAAGGAACCAATCTATTTATAGCTCATGCTTTCACATTAATTTTGGAATGCCAAAGTCAAAGTAGGAGCTAACAATCAAATGACTTCCTCTTCCCAAGGCTTGGAAAGCACATGGACCAACTTGTCAAGAGCACTAAAGTCTTTTCAAAAGAAGTGCCAAGTTCTCTTCTCCCTTTTTCTATATATTTTTAAACTTCTCATTTCAAGAAGGATCGATCTCTCAGCCTTAAGGCAAAACTTTGCCCAAAAATCTCTCAGGCTTGTAAGGCAAAACTCTACCAAATTTTATCTTGAATCAGGACTTAGCATTTTTACCTCTATTTGAGCTTGCACTTTTGGATGTGTTTATGCCTTTGTTCTGTGTTAAGTCATTTTCCTTATGCTTTTTTAGGGTGATTTTAGCATGTCTAGTGCATTGTGATTTTCTTTTTTGCAGGTTTGCCAAAAGTGTCCCTAGAGGAGTGTAGGTGCATGTGAATAGGCTGCCATAAGTGTGTCTGAGGATGACTTTGGTAGTTTTCTTCCTCCCTATATTTCCATGGACCCCTAACTCACTAACATAGAAGAGTTTCCCACATCAGATGAAGTGTATGGGTGTTTCTCCTTGGTGAAAAGTGTATGATCGGGCTGAGTGGGTCATCATTTTTGGTGTATCACCTTTTTTATTTATATGTTTAGGTTCTGTTTCAGCATCTCTCTCTCTTTCATCCCCCCCTTTTTTCATTTATTTGTTAGCAGTAGGAAACCAAGGCCTAAAAGATATATCAGAGGGAGCTAGCCCTATCTAGAGACTCTCCCCTCTAGCTTCACCAGTCCCACAGGCAAGAGGGGAGTTTCCATTGTTGCATGTGGAAGGCAGGAGCTCAGCCTCCTGCCAAGGGTGCAATCCACTGCATCAACAATTTTTGGCACACCCGGTGGGACCAAATAAGACAAGTTGTGTCCAAAGTGTTGAATAATTTTTGGTGTGCTCTTCAACTGACTAGCCTTTGGAGGCTTTTGCATCGACACCAATGGTGACTCTGAGTTGAATCAGCTGGTTAAGCAATCCAAGTGCCATTAAGAAATCTCTTTTTGTATGTATAATTCCTTTGCACAAAATCATGGAACTTATTTTCCTTCATATGACTTCAATCAAACTCAAGATATTCAAGGAATCACCTCAAGCAACCCTCCTAGTTTCCCTTCAATGATAAGGGAGGTGGCGCTAGAGTTTGAGAAGCAAGTAATGGAGATCGACAAACTAGATGAGCAGTATGGATATCAATAGGAGATGATGTATAAAGAGGAATGTTTGTTCAGGCAAGCTCAGGCCTTGCAATCCATGGGGGAAGAGGTAGCAAAATGGAGGAATCCATTCTTTCAAGGTATTCAACCTTATGTGCCCCATCCTATTCTAAAGAAAGCCCCCTCTTGTGCACCAAATCCTTTCTACCAGATAACACTTGCTCATTCTGGCTCATTTAATGTATCAATCAACCCTGCTCTTGACCCCATGCACCTAGATTTCTAGCACACCTCTTTTCAGATAGCTCTTCTTGTACATGATCAGACCCTCCCAAATCTTCCCCAACCTCAAGTCTTTCAACATGATCTCCAAATTCCAAGTTGGAAGAAGGAAAGTCATGAACCAACCTAGGACCTTGGAGATTCCAATCCCAAGATCATGAGCTGGAAGCAAATAGTAGAATTATGGGGCACAAAAGAAGAGGAGGAGAAAGGTTTTGCTCAAAACCTTGAAGAAGATGAGGCTGCTCCTACTCTTGATGATGATTGTGACCTCTAAGAAAGGCTCTTCCAAGAAGATCTAGCTAGGAGAATTATAGAGCTGGAATCCAAAGCGAGATTCCTTAGCCAACATATGATGGACCTGTCTGAGCAAACTTCATCTACACACCCCCAAAAGAGATATCAATCCACACCTAATATTGATGAATTGCTAGCCAAATGGAAGGAGGAGAATCATTTGATTCTATCTCAAGGATTGCCTCCTCTTCCATGTGGGTTTTTCACTTCACCCCTTTTCAAGGAAGAACCTATTTTTTAGGAGGTGAGTGAAGAATAAAAGATCCAATTTACAGCTCTCCAAGAGGCTATCATGAGTGACAATGAAGAATAAATCATCATCGATGCTCCTTGTGAAGACATCATCAGCAATGGAGGAGACACAGGGCATGCATACATGCAGATGTTCCAGCAATACGAGGAGGAACATAAGCATGGTGAGCTCTCTCCTCCTTTGTTTGATGAACTTCCTTGTTGTTTTGATAAGAAGGATGACTATGCCAAGGAGCTTGAGTTGAAAGAGGACCAGATGGATGCCTTTGAACATCTAGAAACTCTAGTCCTTGAGCAAGAGAAGGAAAGACTAGTTTTCCTTGAGGAAAGCCTTGAAGAAGAGAGCTTTGAACAAAGAGGTGATGTTTTGTGGGATGAGCAATCAGTTTGTGATTCCATTTCAGACATCACAATAGTCACCCTTCTTCAAGAAAGCCTTGAGGGAGTAGAGGATGAGTTTGACAAGATCTCTAATGAAGCAGAAGGAAATAGGTCAAACCATGATGCATTACAAAAGGACCATGCACAACAAAGGGCTTATGGTGATGAGTCAACATCCACATATTTCTTGGTGATATGCACCATCATGAAGGACCAAAATTCAACAAGATTCCAAAGACAAGAAGAGTACATATATGTTGGAAGCATGTTTGATTCTGATCCACTCGAATGCAAGCCAATCCAGATTGTAGGCAAGAGGAGCAGGTCACCAAATCTCCACTTCATTTAGCCACTTGTCTGACACTATAAGTTTCCTAACTAGGGAGGGGACTTAAGAAATTTTCCCTTTGATCTAGGAGGGAAGCAAATACACCTAGTTAATTTTACATATTAGTTTGCTTTCAGTTATTTTTCCTACTTTCCCTAAGTGCAGTTTGCACAAGTAGTGTTTTTAGTCTTGTGTGTACTTTTCCTTGTGTCTGGGGTAAAGGCTCACAATTGATTCTTGGATATTTTGGGGCTGTTGCTAACCTTTCTTCAAAGATTCTTTCTAACTCTATGCCCAATGGACTTCAAGGCAACTGGTCTCTAAGCATAGCAGGCATGCTTCCCCTAAGAGTCACCAATTTGTTGACCATTTTTGGCCCAACAGGCCAAAAAATTAGTCCCCCCCTTTTTTAATGATGTTCTGAGCTAGTACTTTTTGATTTTGCATGAGTCTTGTGAATTTCTATGGACTCTGTAAGATTTTTACGAACTCTGGAGGTCTATTTCTATGGACTCTGTAGGTCAATTTCTATGGACTCTGTAGGTTTTCTATGGACTCCACAAGAACTTCTATGGACTCTGTAGGTGTAGTCTTTCAATAGATGAAGAACCATTTCAAAGAGTGCAAGGTTTTACAAAGCTTCTTCAGACTCTTGTCTGAAGAAATTCACAAGGAAAGAGAGTTGAAATGGTTTAAAGACACTTTTTCTTAAGGTTGGGAAATTGATTCAACAACATGATCTTTCCAAGAGTTAGCATCTTTGAACTGTTGAACCATTGAATCGGTTCAATGCTTTAGTTCAATGCTTTAGTTCAATCAGCAAAGTTCATCACTTTGGTTTAGCCACTTGGTTTAGTTAGCTTGGTTCAAAGCTTGGTTCAACCACTTGGTTCAAAGTTTGGTTCAAGTGCAATGGTTCATTGACTTGGTTCAAACATTCGGTTCGATGCCTTGGTTCAATAATCATTTGAACCATTGAACTGGTTCAATCAAATGGTTCAACAGTTGGTTCAAAGGAGGGGTTCAACCAAAGAGTTCAAGAGAGCCTCCTGAAGGACAAGTGCCCTTGCAGAGGGCGCTTGTTTGGCAATAGCACCCTTTGAAAGGGTTGATTTCAAGAATCCCAAAGGGCACTTTTCAAAGGGCAGTTGAAGAAAAGCAAAATATCTTAAGGCAAGAAATGAATTCTTTTCAACTTTTTGTTTGAAGGAATTCCTTCGGATAAAAAGTCTAAAGGAATTTGAAAGACATAGAGAAAAGACTTTAGGCAAAAGCAATAGAAGATTTTCTTCAGACTTTTTGTCTGAAGGAATTCCTTCAGACAAAAATTTTGAAGAAATTTGGAAAAAATGTCTGCATAAAAGCACAAAGGAAAGTGGCTAGGAAGAAAACCCGAAGGAAAGCAAAGTAGTCAAAGGCAATTCTTGCAGACTTTTTGTCCGCAAGAAAATTTTCTGTGAAAAAAGTCCATGGGGAAAAAGCTCAAAGGAGCAACCTACCGAGGAAAAAGAAGACCACCCAAAGGGTATGTGCCCTTGCAAAGGGCTCTCGCTGAGGAAAGGGACTTTTCTCAAGAAGCCGAAGGGTCACTTCCCCTTTGGGAAGGATTGACAAAAGAAGTCCATAGAAAAGGCTGAAAACAAGAAGTTTGAAGGAAATGAAACAACAAGAAGCTGAGAGAAAGAGAAAGGCTGAAGAAAGTCCAAAGGGTGATGGGCCCGAGGATGTCAAAGTCAAGCACGGTAAACTAGCCATTGGAAATTCAAACATAGTGATGGGCCTGTGAACATTAATTTTACACCAAGAAAAGCAAGGGCATGGAAGGTGCCAAGTGGAAACCATGCAGGGATTTGACATGCTTTTCTAGGAGTAGCAAAATGTGCCACGTGTCCCCTGTAAAGCTTGACAGAAGTTGATAGGTGTCAAACATCCACGGCCTCTACCTTTTTGTCCTGCAAGAACTATGGTGGGCCCCAAATGAATTTCTAAAGAGAGCAAAAGCTGACATGTGTCCTCTTTTGTAGGACCTTCAAAGGGTGCCTAAAGTTTCTATGAGACAAGTGGATGCTACCATGTGTCCTACCCATTTCATAGTGGAATGTGCCACATGTCACTTATTTGAAATCAGTGGAAAATGGCCAAGGCAAGTAGGAAGCGCCCAAGGAACGTAGTGACCCACCAAAAGATAGCCTGAGGGCTGAAGGAGCTAGAAAGAGATAGAAACTAGGAAGAAGACAAAGTGCAGAGGTAGACAAACAGTCTAGGTGGTAAGAGGAGGTGTCAACTCAGGGATTTAATCCTATAATTGGAACAACGCTTGCCAAGTGGTCACTAAACAGTGTGAATAATAAGCAACATGGCCTATTTTATTCATTTCACATTAATGAGTAGACAAACCACGTAAATGCCTTGAAGGAAGTAGTCTATTTGTAGAAAAGAGGCACGGCCCATACTTTTGCATTAATGTTGGAATGCCAAAGTCAAAGCAGGAGCTGACAATCAAACGGCTTCCTCTTCCCAAGGCTTAGAAAGCACATGGACCAGCTTCTCAAGAGTGCCAAAGTATTTTCAAAAGAAGTGCCAAGTTCTCTTCTCCCTTTTTCTATATATTGTAAGCTTCTCATTTTGAGAAGGATCAATCTCTCAGCCTTAAGGCAAAACTCTGCCCAAAAATCTCTCAGGCTTGTAAGGCAGAACTCTGCCAGATTTTACCTTGAATCAGGACTTAGCATTTTTACCTCTATTTGAGCTTGCACTTTTGGATGTGTTTATGACTTTGTTCTGTGTTAAGTCATTTTCCTTATGATTTCATAGGGTGATTTTAGCATGTCTAGTGCATTGTGAGTTTCTCTTTTGCAGGTTTGCCAGAAGTGTCCCTAGAGGAGTGTAGGTGCATGTGAATAGGCTACCATAAGTGTGTTTGAGGATGCCTCTGGTAGTTTTATTCCTCCCTGTATTTCCATGGACCCTTGACTCACTGACACAGAAGAGTTTCCCACATCAAATGAAGTGTATGGGCACTTTTCCTTGGTGAAAAGTGTATGATCGGGCTGAGTGGGTCATCATTTTTGGTGTATCACCTTTTTTATTTGTAGGTTTAGGTTTTGTTTCAGCATCTCTCTCTTTTCATCCCCCCTTTTTCATTTATTTTTTAGCAGTAGGAAACTAGGGCCTAAAATATACATCAGAGGGAGCTATCCCTATCTAGAGACTCTCCCCTCCAGCTTCACCAGTCCCATAGGCGAGAGGGGAGTTTCCATTATTGCATGTGGAAGGCAAGAGCTCAGCCTCCTACCAAGGGTACAATCCACTGCATCAACACTTTCCTTATTAAGTTATGTTTTGTTTCATTTGATGTTAGTGATTAGTAATAGGTAGATGTTACATGCTTGTTTTACAGTTAACATATTAGATTGCTATACTTGGACCACTAATTATATTCTCATGGTGAAATCTAATAAGAGAGTACGTTGATTAATTTTTTTTAAAAATCATGTTATTTTAAGTCAATCTCGGTGGGGATGTTACCAATAAACTCATCTAAATTATCCACCTTAAATGCCTTACATATAACTAAAGTTATTCATATTAATAAAGTATGCCTCTTTTTGGCATAAAGAGGTCACATACACTTCTAATATCCCCTCACAATAACTTTAATTTGGGTGGCTAATATTAATATAACACATGTTTTGTCTTATCTAAACAAATTCATAGGGTATATACATTTTTCTAAAATTTTAGGTATTTTTTTAAAAAAAAATTAAATTTAATTTTTAAATGTTTTTATCTTTGTCTAGTGGGACACAATATTATGCTTTGAATTCAATTTTGGTGAAAACATGCAAAATTGTTTAGATGTTAGAATATTATGAATGCACAAAGGAAGTCTTCTAAAAATTATCACTATAGTCCTCAACAAAGTATTTCATATTTTATTATAAAATTCTTGAATCTATATAGTGATTATGACAAGTTTTTTAATCAAACACCTCAGAGAAGATAGAATAAAAAACATAGTAGTTAAGGATCTCTTTAGGGATATCTTCCACATATAATTCAGGATGATGCCACCTATCATGTGCACTATTTTTCCATATTATCTATCTCATTTTCTTCTAAACTCTCGAGACTTACTCTAAGTGTCAACAATTTGACGTCCTTTTGTATAGTTATTTTATATCACCAAGACAAGTATATAAATCATTATGTCCCCCTATGTCACTCCAATATTATACTTATTTTAATTTAGAATAAAGTGTGTGAGAAAAGAATCACTAAAATTATGGTCAGCAATACTTAATTGTGTAAAAATGGATTCTTACAAGAATAGAAATTTAATTTTTCATTTGATCTATGATTATTTTACAAAAAATCAATAAATGCATCTCCATCTCATCAGTCCAATCACATATTAGTTTTCACATCAAAATGCAATGTTGTCTCACCATTTTATTCTCTCTCTAGAAGACGAACAACAATTTTGGTGGTAAAGACTCTACCATTGGCAAGTTTGGATTGATTCATAATTGTACATCATTGCCTTATGACCAAAAGATTAATCTAATTGATTTCAACACTAAATGACTTAGCAAGCCCTCGATTCTAACTTTCCTTGCATGAGTAACTTCTTTATACATTTCCTAACTAGTATATTAGAACTCAACTCAACATTAATTATTATTGCATATCATTATCAATTTTTTTAATTAAACTTTTTGGTTTGGTTTATATAGGGTGTATATTTTGACTTAACAATTGCCTTGATTTTAAGTTTCTTATCATATGCCTTTGCTTTTCAAAAATCCTTGTCCAAATAAATCAGCTTAAGCACCTCAACATATCACTAAAGTTCATAATGTGAAAAATCCACAACCACATAGGTTTATTTAGATTTTAGTACTATGAACTAGGATGAAATTTATTCTAAAATTATCACTATAATCTTCAATATATTTTTCTATAGATTTATTGACTCTATATAATGATCATCACTAGTTTTTAAAATTAAACATTTTTAACAAGGGAAGAAAAATTATACTATAGGGTCATATTGATCCTATCTGAGAGATCTAAATCATAATGATGCATCCAATCATATGCACTTCCCTTTGCATATAGTAATTTAAGTAGTATTTTCTCCATATCACAATCAAATTCAAATTAAAATAAACATCAAGTTATACACCTAATTCAATTATCTCTTCTCATCTCACATTAGCTCAGTTACCTCTTCCACATGGAGGATCACTCACAATTTCCATTCCAAATCGAAATCCAATGTTATAGGGCCTCTTTCTTAGAAATTAAAAAATCAAGAATCCAATGCCTCAATATTAACTTTTAGGGAAAGTATTACATAAATCATTTATATCTTCAAGTCTTCACCTTGTTAAAGGGTAGGTGGAAGTCTTTGATCTAGGGAAGATAATTGTTGTTTCTTAACCTTAGGAACAACCTTTAAAAAAAGGAACTAGAAATAATAGAACATTGAAAATTAAAAAATGATCATAACTAGATTTTTAGGAAAGAGGTATTAAGTCTTGCATTATCATAGTTACTAAAAACAATTTTAATAAAAATTTTGCATGCTAGAATATTGAGAACTGTAGCATGTGATAGTATTGTTGACCACATGAATAATCTTATTGACATTATATAAAATTTATACAAAGTGAGGAAAGAATTTAGAGGTATTTTGAAATTTGGATAAGGACATAATTAGTTTCCACAACACAAAAAATTGTCAATGCTAAGTTTGTTTCAGCTACCAAAATGTGGTCTATTTCAGTTGACAAATGGCTTAAGAACTTTTAAATCTATTTAAATGTTTAGAAGATCAAAATACTAGTTTAATTAATCATTAGTAGTTTAATTTAGAATAGACATATTATATTGAATTTTGACCATTGATAAGGACTATGGACTAGATTAATCAATTTTAAACTATTTTTTATAATCATGTTTGTTGATATAATAGTGGATTTAATTATTGAAGTCTAATTATTTATTTTGAATATTTTATAACTAGTTATTAATCACTTTTATTTTCTCGTCTTACGATGTAAATTATTTATGAGCTATATGAGGTTATAGTGCTTGATTATTAAGGGGGTGATAATACATAGTAAACACACTGACAACAAATTTGTAGCACAAAATTGAAATGTCCTTTTTTGTCACTATGTTTCTTAATTATAATTTTTTGATTTAATATGATTGGTATATGGTTTAATTAACCATTTGGATTATTTTATAGTCATTTATAATGATAAAATTGGGGGAAAAGGCTTCAATTGAAAAATATGCCTTAATTTAAGAATGGGACAACAAATCATTAAAGTCCAAAAATATTTTTTCTTAGCCTCCCATGGTAATTTCCTTAGTTGAATAGATCAAATATGGTGTTTGATGGATTTTGAAATCCTTGATGCCTCAATTGAATTAGTGATTATATAGTGATAAATAATACCATGAACTCGGTAGTATAAATGTGGGGATTAATCTAAAACTTAAATCATAACTCATTACTTAGCAAGTTTTGGGTTTTGAAAAAGAGTCTTTATTTTTGTATGTGGGGAGTTTATATTGTAATACATAAGACAATAGAAAACTTCACATGATAGATCTAGATGTTGAACTAACCCTTGAGACCCCTTAGGGACTATCGCATAGCCTTTTAACCACCAACCTAACTCACCCTAACTAACTTTGACCAAACTTCACCTTTGACCTAGTGACCATCTATGGTTAGGCTCAATCATTGATAGTCAAGTTTTAACCACCTAAAAAGTTAAACTTTAGCTAAACTATAACTTTTATTTTTATTTTTAGCTATCTATTTCATGCATCGAATTAATTCATCTTGATGCTAAAAATAAACAACATGTTGAACTTATTGTTTCACCTCTCCTTTCTTCCTATAAAAAGGGAGGAGGAGGAGGTGAAAATGGATCAATCATCAAGAGAAATATAGAATTATTGCAATCAAGCATCAAAGAAAATAAAAAATTATCAAAGCTTCTTGTATTATAACTTCATTTGTAGGTCTTCTCCCAGCAAGCATGACAAATATCCAAAGTGCTCTTACTCATCAAACATAGCTAAGACACCGTTACTCTACCAAAATTGCTCTAGACTCCACCAACAAGTTCTTCAATCAACTACCTCCACATTATTCAACAACTAGCAAGATAAGTATATGTATCTTATCAAATTAAGTAGTTAGTCTCTTTATTTTATCTTCTAGAATCTATTATGTAACCTCGTCAACTAGCTTATTGAACCAAACCAAAAACTCATAGTAACTACCAATAGTCACCCTAACCACTGATGATATTTTCATAACCACTAATGGTTACCCAACCACTGATAGTCACCCTAACCACTGATGGTTTCACCCAATTGTCGATGGTCACTATGTGCCAATTTCAATAGCAAGTTATTTTCACCTATCAAACCCCAACCAAATCCTAGTTTCTAACCTTCTGCCTGAGCACAGAGCATCACCTTTTTTTTAACCATGTTTGATTTGTTTAGAATTAATATTCAATCATTTATTAATATAATTAGTCAAATTTATCTCTTCCAATCACTTCTTGTATTTTATTTTAGTAACTCTTGTTATTTATGCAAGCAATTTATCTTTTGTTTCCAGAAATTGTTGTTTAAAGCATGGATTGATAGCCTCCAACGAAGCTTGTAATTCTTGGATCTAGCTTTCTAGGCAATCCACCTTACTACCCAACTAATAAACTATTTATTTGAGTGATTTATTATCTATAGGTCATTCCTCCCAAGCCAAAGAGGAGTATCTAGATCATAGAGTGCAAACCAAATTCAGGTTCTACTAATCTCACCCTTCTTTCAAGTTTTACTCTTTCTTCTTGAGAAAAAATCAAAATTTTAGTGAAACATTTTTGGCACACCTAGTGGGACCCTTGAGTCTTTTCTTGGGTTCATAGTTGCATCTAAGTTCATCTTCTTGTTTTCTCCTCATACAATGAAATCAAAATTTCAATTTGGGCTTAAAATTGACTAATACATTGTTTACTTAATCATTTATCTCACATAGATTAATTAATCAAGTGAATTAATCATAGGTTCACTCTTCTCACACACATAATACCAAACCACTTATAGCTAATCCAAAATCAAATGTTGACATAAGGCCCGATTAGGATTTCATCACCTAGTGGTCACCTTTCCTAGCTATCTTACTTGGATTTCATCACCAAGGGGAGAACCAAATCAACTCTATGATTGAGTATAATATTTGGAAACTAGTATATCTTTGTTAATCACCTAATACCTTTATTTTTATAGTGTGTAAAGTGAGGGGATAGACCCCAATATCAATCCACATACTAATTTCTAACATAGATCCCTTTGAGAGCCTAAACATAACCTAAAACCAACCATAAGCTTATTTTCTAGTACCTATTCTATAAACCAAGTTGATTCACACAATTATTAAATCTTAAGGCATAAGCCATAAGAGAGACTAAAAAAAATCTTAAGATTTAATGTGCTTTAGTGTGTGTTTCTTTTCCTTGACTTGTTATTATCTTCTCTTTGTTGGAGTTATGAGATTTCTTGTATATTCTTCTTTCCCCTATTTGCATGGTTTGAACTAGGTAACAACTAAGAAACCAAGTGAATTAGGATCCACCTCCTAATTATCCATCTTCCTCTTCCTCTTCATCCATGGACTACATCTCAGATGTAGAGGGTTATCCTCATCCTTTTTGCAATCCTAGCATCCCTCAAAATATTTCCCAAGGTGATGCATATTTTTCTGCCTTCCTAGATAACAATCTTTTAGCCTTCCAACATTACCTCAACACTATATCCCATCATACCTTTGCTTTAAGTCCACCTAATGATCCACCCTATGGGATGTCATCCCACCTTATAGGCACCACTTCTATTTCCACCATTTCCACCCAAACTTTGGTTACCCAAGCATCATCTTCCACCAACCTTCCCACCAATACCACCATCTAAAACCAACCTACCCAACCAATCAACAACCCAATCTTTGCCCACTCATACCCCACTTACAGTTGGAATAACTTCTGCTAGTGTTACCACTTTTACTCTTATTTCCAACCCACATACCTCCACTATACTCTATATCTTAGTGGTTCCCATACCTTCTACCCTTATACCCATCAATACAAAGATCACCACCTATGCCCAACCTACCAACCTAACATACCTCCAACTCAACCAATACCAACTTCTCAACAAATATCTATTACACCTAACCTAATCCATATTCTAAAACCATAAGGATATATATATGCATGCTCTAACCAACCTTCCACATCTACTTACCCATACCTAACACCCTCTCAACCACTCCTATCCACATACCAATTTGTGCCAACTTCCCAACCTTCTAGTTATCCTTATGTTACACCTAAAAAAATCTACCCTACAACTATGGGGGTACATAGCCACAAAAAAACCTTATTAAAATATTAATGGACAAAATGAGCACTTTAGAGTCATCTATCTCTAGTACCCAAAACCTTTTATCATATGACCAAATCTATAATGAACCAATTCATCCATATGTCCCTATCCAACCTTACCCACCTCAATGGGAGCTTCCAAATTTTTTAAAATTTCAAAGTAAGGAAGACCCTCAAAAACACCTAAGATAATTTAGGAACTCATGCTACTTAATTTCATATGATGATGCTCTCCTTCTTTGCCCCTTTCCCATGTCTCTATCAAGTCTAGCAGTAGATAGTGTTATTCCAGAGCACTCTCTCTTTTTTTCCCAACTAGCCCAAACCTTCTTAGACCACTTTTCCATAAACATCTCTAGGAAATTTTATATCACCAACCTTTACTCAATCTATTAGTTTGATCATGATTCTATTGATGAATTCATGGCCAATTGGAGAAGTTTGATAAACCAACTCTCCTTCTTTCTTCCCCAACTTGAATTGATTGAGATCTTCACTTGGGCATGTGCCAAACACATTTCCTCTATTTTTGGGGTTCAGAGCTTCAAGACCTTTGACAAAGCTTTCACCATGGCCTAAAAAATATAGAATAGAGCTATTGATAAGGGAAAAATAAAGTTGAAAAACAATAATTCCACCTTCTAATCAAGTGATGCCTCATCCTCCAAACCTAAATATCAAACCAACACTAACACCAAAAATAAGAGAGCCATGAATGTAGTTATCCTTAAAATTACTCCTCCACTAGTTGTTAACCAACCCAAATCTTCTAATTCCTCTAATAAAAATACCAAAAACCCAAACCACAACAACCAAAAGTAATTTAATACACTTAAGGAGTCATATGCTTCAATATTGGAGAAGTTTTTGAAATAAAATGTTATCTAACTTCATCTTATCAAACCTCCATGATAATTTGATTCTTCTCACCTTGTAACTACTTGGTATAAGGAGAATTAATTGTGTGTCTTCTACCATGTCATTAGACATGATGTTAGTAGGTGAAATACCTTCAAGAGCATCATCTAAAATCTCATTGATAAGGGGGAACTCATGTTGGATAACCCAAATGTACCCCTAAACTAATCACTCAACATCTTTAGATAACCATTTCCCAACCATGTTCCATCCACAAACAAAAAAATAGAAAATCAAAATCCTCCCATGAGGTCCACACTGTTAATGTGGTTCTTAGTAAACTCATCAATGTGGAAACTATTATCCAACCTACCCTTCCATCCACTCCATTTATTAAGGTAGTGGGATCACCCACCTCTCCTTTAGAAACCAAAGCAAAGGATATGACTTTTCACCTTCCTCCACTTATTGAAGTAATAAAATAACCAACCTCTTCTTTGGAGGACATACCAAAGGAGATGACCATTTCTGCCATGCCTTTCTCTTCTATCATACAACAATCTGCTCTCCCTATAGAAAGAATCCATAAGGAAGAGGTCATTCTACCTACTCCCATGGAAGAACCACCCTCCCAAGCCTTAGAGCCTTTTAATGAGGAAAAATATGAGGTAACCACTCCCCTCTCTCCACTAATGGGATTATTATTTGAAGTTAATGTTGAAGGGGTCAAACCCATATACAAACATTTCTCTCAACTAGTCTAAAACTTAGGATACCTTTCTCAACCCAACATGGATCATGCCATATTTTGGCACCATCTCAGGCTTCCTTACCCAACCAAGCAAGATCTCTCAACCACACCATTGTCAACCCAACTTACCACTTCCATTAGCAAACCCATCATCATCACACCTTAGCCATTGAACATATCTACCAACCAAACCATCATCAAAACATCCAAACCAAACCTACCTATAGTAACCAAGTCACCTATCATCCTTCTAACCAAGCCCACCAAAATTCTTTGCATGTTTCCTACTCATAACCTTAACCACCCATCAATAAAGGCAAATTTAAACCCACCAAGCCCACAATAGAAACCCCAAACCAAATCAACAAAGAGGTTAAAACAACCTAAAATCCCAAAATCCAAAACTCTGCCTCCCCTCTCTACTTTGCCCTATATTATGGGACCTCACCCCTCTACCTTAGTAAGGAGACCAGCCACCTCAGACAAAAACCAAGTCCAACCACCAGTTTTGGTTACACCATCACTCCTACTTTCATGATCACCTATTTTCAACACACCTCCTATAACCAAACCACCTATTTATTAGACCTCTAACCTAGCACCTTCTACCTCCAATTCATCCACCTCCAAGCCATCTATACCTAAACCATCCACTAAGAAACCTTCTTCACCCAAAAATCTTAACATTAAGCCTACTCCTAAAAAGGCTTCTACCCCAACCACCAAACCTAAGACCCCCATACCTTTGCCACCTTTAATTGAGACTTACTTCACCATCCTTTAAATATAGATGCAAGCATTTTGATTAGCCTTACCACCTATCAAACCATTTAACCCACATAGTCCTAAACCATATTGGTACAATGACAAATTAGTATTCTCATACCATATAACACCTAGGCATGATATAGAGAACTATAAATCTCTCCAAATATTAATCCATAGGTTGTGTCATGAGGATGAATTATTTTTAGATGAGCCTTCTCTAAACCCACCATTGATCTAATAACCAAGATCCATCAACCAACACTTACATACTCCCCTACTCTCACCTCAAAGTGAGGAGGAACTAAAGAAATCTCCTAACCTAACTCTTTCCCAAATCCATACCATCCATGTAGTCACATGATCACAGAATCAACCAAAGTATAATGGAAAGATAAAGGTGTCCATTCTTTAGACATATCCCTCTTCCACCACCCAACCACCTGGCCAACACCAGGCACATTTACCTTTAACCAAACCCAAAGTGTCCATCTTGGGTCCCTCTTAATCTAACCCATCTGAATCAATCCAATGAGTAGTTCTAAAATAGCTTCACCAAACACCGATGAAGATGAGTTTGTATGAATTATGTTGGGTGATTATTTTGTCAACCAGCTAACTAGTGACCAAAATAGTTCCTATCACCATAGCATAGGGAGATTGTTCATCCAATGTTGCAGGTTTACCACATCCAAAGGGGAAAAATCTCTCCTCTCATCAAGGGGAGGTTATTTATTAAATATGTAGGAGGCTATATGTGTGTGTGTGTGTGTGTGTGTGTATATATATATATATATATATATATATATATATATATATATATATAAGTATAAAGTAAGACACAGTGGTGGGATAAACCATCCATCTCTCTTTTTTCAAAGATGATGCTAACAAATAGAAGAGAAATCCTAAGTGATTAGTGAAGGCACTTCTCTTCTTTCATAAGTATTATTCAACCAAGAGCCAAATCCCTTCATGGATAGTAGAAACCTTGGTGAAGTGATAGAAGGCACTTCTCTTCTTTTAAAAGTACTTGTTCTTGCAAACAACAGGACTCTTTCTGGTAACAAGTGACTGGTAACCAGGTACAAAGTAACTAGCAATATAAGATGTAGCACAAAGTCTCCACCTTGACTACCTTAGAGTGAGGTATGAAGAAAAATGGTGGCACAAAGTCATCCCAAGGTCCTTTACACAAAAATAGAAAGGAAAAACACACACTGAAGACAACTATGATAGTGTAAAGTCTAAAAGTAGTTGGCTTCAAGACACCTTCCTTATCACCTCCACTAGTTCCACTTGTTAAATCAAATAAATAAGAATACTTTTAGAAGAAAGACAAGAGAAATCTCCTAAATTAGCACAAGCTATAACAGTAAAAAGTCTGCAAGTAACTTGCTTTCTTATTCAATCAAAGAAATATGAACAACAATCTGAGCTCAAAGTCTCAGTAATGCCTTTCAATTTGGGCAGAGTTTCACTTCTAGTAAGAGGAATATCTCCCTTCAAATGATACAAGAGATTACATTATATAGAGGCTTGAGGGAGGCTTGGCACTTTGTCCCATGGAGTGACCCATTCAATGCATTCAATGCCTTGGATGTATTCTTGATCTTGTCAGGAAGGGCCATGCCAGAGCAGGGTAGTTGCCTTAACTATGGCATGTCGATTCATCTCTAGTGTCTCCTCCTTATCTTGAATCACTCATTCATTCACCTACTTAGCTGTGCAACTGTTTATTCTACCTTTACCTCTAAGGGGAAAAACAAACAATGCTTTCAATGCTAGCATACCCCAAATATCTACTTGGCGAACTACTTTACCTACTGAAAGTAACTCCTACTAAGTTTCCCTCTCTATCTCTTCCTTCTCTTGGCCCTAGCCTTAGGCATTTTGAATGCATCCAGGTTCATCCTTTAAGTCCACAAAAATCAATAGACACTTAAATGTAGTTGATTTGGCATTCACAGGTCTTTCCTCTATTGAAGGTTAATAGCTAGCCAATCACTTTAAATTTGACATCCATGGGCCTGTCATTCTACTATGGCATAGGTGAGGACATGTGGTGGCATCCACAATTTTGAAATAAGCTTATTGGAATAAGATTTGAAATTGTTAGAGGTTGGACGGTGTGGATGTAGACACGTGGTAGCTTCCACTGCATTGGGTCAAGACACGTGGCAAGTTTCATGCTTTGAGGCTTCATTCAAAACTATGTCTCAACTTGTGACACTTGGCAGCTTCCACTGCACTTTGAGGCTCAGACTTTCTTGAAGGGAGCTTTCCTTTTGGGGTCTTGAAAAAGGTTCATTTCATGTGCATCGAGTGTCCCTTTATAAAGGTGTCTACCCTTCAGGATCTTCCAAGTGGCCTTTAGGTCTTTGATTTCTTTGGCAAGCTGTTGGTCCTTTATTTTCTTCAAATAGAATGTCTAAAGGAATTCCTTCAGACAATTCGTCTGAAGGAAATCCTTTCCTTGGCTTCATGTATGCCTCTACATTATGAGTTCGCCCTTTTATGACATGTGGTGCCTTCCACCACTTTTAACTAGAGACACATGGCTCTTCCATTGAAACTTACCAGAGACACATGGCATCTTCTATTGTTAACACTTGGTAGCATTTGCCTTCTTGGGCCTTTGCAAAACCATATAAATGCTTGGGGCTTAGTTGGGCTCTCATGGATGATGACACTTGTCAGCCTCTGTCGATCTCTACCAGGGGCACGTGGCATGGTCCACTGCTCTTAGAAAAACATAGTGAAGCCTTCTACAATTTCCACTTGTCACCCTTCATGGAAATCTGAGAGAAGATTTTATTGAAAGAAGCCTGCAGCTTATAAGGAACTTTGAGAAGTGAACGCTAACATGTGTCACATTCTGCTAGGTCACAAAATAGTTGTGTAAATGTAGACACATGGTAGATTCTGACAAGCTTCAAAAGGGACATGTGGCAGCTTCCACTTCTCAAAAACAAAGCATAATGGCTCAGCCGGTGACACTTGGAAGCATCCACTTGACTCTTCTTGTTGTGCATGCTTCTTTTCATAACTAAGGCAACCTTTGAACCCTTGAACCCATGAACCTTTTAAATCTACTAATCCCTTTACAAAAAAAACTTGAAAAATGAGGAATTTAAAAGCTTAGAACACATTTTTGGAAAGGGAAGAGACAATTTTGGTCTTGCAGAGCCAAAATAGTTCATATGTTGTCCCAAAAATAAGAAGTCATTTTGGGGGAAAAAAGTTGGCTCATATTGGGGAACTACCTTTAGATGACAACTTGGAATAGCTGAGGGGAGTAGAAACCTAAATCTCTAGTGCCTTGAAGTGTGCCATTCGGCTATGGAGTCATGCTACCCAAAAAGAGAGACCCAAAAAAGAAATGAAAATGAAAAGAATGAAACAAAATTAAAAGACTATACAAACATACATATGTACAGGGGAAGTCACCTGATACTTCAAGAGTTGAAGTGCTTCAGATGTTGTCCATTGTGAGGTAGAGAAAAAAGAGTGCCATCTTGATACTTCAACAGGAAATTATTTTCACCATTGAGCTAATGAATAGTAAAAGGCCCCTCCACAGGGAATCAAACTTTCCATGCATCCCCTTTGGTTTTCTTCTCTTGTCCCACAATAAGACTCGATCTCCAATCTAGAAATTACAGTTCTTTTCTTTTTGGTCAAAGAGCTTCTTCACCAGACCTTGATAGGTGGCAATTCAATCCACCACTATAGTTCTCTACTCATTTAGCTTAGCAAGGCACATGACCCTCTTATCAAGTGAGCTCTCATGCATTTGATCTTCAATCGCCTTAGCCAATTTCAATGCTGGCAATTCCAAGGTGATTGGTATCTCAGCATTGACACCATAAAGAATTTGGAAGGGAGACATACCAATTGACCTTTTGGGTGTAATTTTTTCTACCCATAGAGCATCAACCAATGCTCTATGCCACGTCCTTTGGTTGTCATCCACTAGCTTCTTGATGATAGTCACTAGGTTCATATTGCTTGATTCAGCCTATCCATTCCCTTGTGGAAAGTAATCAAAAGAGTGGGAGAGTGTAATTCCATAGTGGAAGCAAAATTGAGTAATATCTTAGGAAGTGAAATAGGTTGCATTGTCAATGACAATTTTGATTGGGACCCCAAACCTGGACATGATGTTTTCTTTCAGGAAATTACAAACTACTTCTAAAGTAACTTGTTTGGTTGGAACAGCTTCTACCCATTTGGTGAAGTATTCTATTACTGTAAGGACATAATCATGTCCAGCACTTGATGATGGGTTTACAACACCAATAAAGTCAATTCCCCATTGCTGGAAAGGCTCCTCTATGACTACTGGCTTAAGAGGTAGGGCAGCTAACTTGGGTCTTCTAACAAACTACTGGCATAGCTCACACCTTTTGACCCACTTGTATGCATCCTAAAAGAGAGTTGGCCAGTAGTACCTATCCCACAAGATCTTACGAGCAATCACAAGAGTGGAAAAATGTCCTCCACAAGCTAAATTGTGGAAGGACTTTAGAAGTTGGCTTTACTGCTCCTTGTCCACACAGTGAAAAAACGTTCCATCAAGGCTCCTCTTGTATAGGCCATTGTCCCAGAGGACAAAAGTAGTGGCTTTTAGCTTGACGGTCCTCCTTTATTTATAGGATAGGTTTGTAGGACATTCACCATAAGTAAGGAAATGAGCAATACCTGAATACCACTCATTTATGGTGGAGACAAAGAGGATTGCAGGTGAGTCATCCACTTTTAGTTCTTCATGCTCTGTTCTTCCTGGCTTGTTAACAGAAATCAGTTGGCATAACCCCTTCTCATGCACCAACTTCATTGGCTTAATGACCAGATCAAACTCTTGGATCTTAGTGACCCAATTGCCTCTCTTTGTCCCAAACTCCTACTGAGTTAGTATAGATTTCACTGTGGTGTCGGGGACTAAGGCAATAACTCAAGAATTGAGGATGTAGAAACAAAAATGTTTCACTACCTTCACCACTACATAAGTGTGATTTTACATATTTGCGTACTTCAACTCATGAGATTTAAGAGGAAATCTCATGAAGGAAATGGGAGATTCCATACCTTCTTTATTCTATTGAATCAGAATGGCTGAATTCTTTGTTATAGTCTAGACAAGCTAGAATTGGAACATGGTCAATGGCAGTCTTGATATCCTCAAATGCTGACTTGCCTTCTTCAGTCCAGCTGAAGGTGGCCTTTCCCTTCATCATGTTTACAATTTGCCTAGTCTTCTCAGCAAACTCAGAGATGAACCTCTATAAGAAGTTCACCTTTCCAAAGAAAGAATGAACAACAGTCTTACTTGTGGGCAAGGAAAGTTCTTGGATAGATTTGACTTTGTCTGAGTCAATCTTTATGCCTCCTTTGGACATGATGTGTCTGAGAAGTTTCCCCTCTATTACTATAAAAATTGACTTCTTGGGGTTTAAGGAAATGCCATTCTCGCAACAACATTCTAGCACTTATTACAAATAGCTCACATGATCTGGGGGATGCTTAGAGAAGACAGTCAAATCATCAAGATAAACTATGATGAACTTACCCATCTCATTCTTGAAGGTAAGGCCCATTACTCTTTAGAATGTAGTGCCAGCATTTATTAAGCCAAAAGGCATTCTCCTATATGCAAATGTGCCCCAAGGTGTGGTGAAAGTAGTCTTATGCTGGTCTGCTTCACCAACTTCAACCTGATTATATCCTGAGAAGCCGTCTAGCATTGATAACATCTCTAAGCCTATCACTATCTGAAGCACTTGATCCATGATTGGCAAAGGATAATTATCCTTCAAGGATGCCTGATTCAAATTTCTAAAAGCCACACAAAGGCAAATTTCACCATTATTCTTCCTTACAAGCACTATATTGGCAATCCATGTGGAATGATGGATTGGGAAGAATATCCTGGCATTTAGCATCTTTTGAATCTCAGATAAAATATTACCTAATATTTTTGGATTATAATGTCAGGATTTTTGCCTGTAAGGTGTTGAATCAACCTTGAGGGGAATGTTGTGTCAAATTTCATCAGGTCAGAGTGATTTTAGGTCATCATAGGAGTACGCTAGGACATCCATGTATTTGTTGAGCAAAGTGGTGATCCTAAGATGTTATTTAGGAGTACAACATTTCCCAATGTTCATCATCTTGGGGTCTTCCTTGGTTCCCAAATTTACTTGATCAAACTCCTGGGAGGAGCTTGAATCCATTTGTTGCTATTTGGTGAATTTATCATGCTTATCAAATAGCTTCTCAAGGGAAATAAGGCCTTTGGGAATTTTATTCTCTTTTAGTTACAAGAACTCCTCACCTATGCTTGAACTTGATTTAGGAGTCAGTTCAAGCTCTTGAGGTTCACTGCCTTCAAAATGCAACCGTTCAAAGTTGTTCTTTTACTCTAGGAAGGTAATGATTTGATTTTCATCATTGAATACCTACCAATGACTGGCATTATCAGGCACACTTGGTCTAAAGACCAGCTCAATAGTGTACATGTCTCCTTTGATGTGTAGGTGGGGGATCAAGAGAGTAGCTGAAATAGCTAGTGCATCAGCCCAGTCATTAAATTCTCTAGGAACTACAGAGATGCTAAAAGCATTAAAGTTTTCAATTTGGTCCCAAACTAGATTATAGTAGTGGCACAATCTTTCATTCTTGGTTTGATATAGGTTCCTCACCTGATAAACCACTAATTCAGCATCTCCTTTAGCATGAAGGAGTTTGATGCCTTTGTCCCTAGTAGCTTTTAATCCTAGCAATAGAGATTCATATTCAGCTATGTTATTAGTGTTGCTAAATTATAACTTATAAGATGAAGGAAAAATATCTCCCTAAGGAGATATTAATACAACCCTGGCTCCTGAGCCAGTGGAGAAGTAGTTGCCATAAAATTTAAGAATCCATACCTCATTTGATACTGATTTTCCTTTGGATTCTTGTTCATTCAGAGGAGGGGATTCTTCCACACTTGTATTATGCTCAGCCAATTCCTCTACTATTTCACTTGAATGTATTTCCAAGTTGTCACCTGTAGGAGCTTCATCAGATGCCTCATGAACTTCTTCCATGGATAGAAATTAGTTACCCATGCCTGAAGACTCAAATAGAATTTGAGCTTCAGGTGATGAGGTCTAGGTAACTACGTATTTCACTTCATTTTTAGGGAACAACCTCTTCATGACACCTTTGACTAGAATCCTTACCTCTGATAAATCCATGCTCAATTCACCACCAACATCCTTGTAGAAATTCTACCCAAGAAGGATGCCATATGATGCTGGGACATCTGCTACCAAGATAGTCATCTTGATTCTTTTGTCTGGAAAGGTAGCAAATGCAAATTGGGCATCTTTTATTTGCCCTAGCAGTGGCACTTATTTTTTCTCCATGGAGAAGCATCTACCAAATGTCTTGGTCAATGTGAGATCAAGGGATTCAGCTACTTTAGCATGCATGATGTTGTCTGAAGCTCTAGAGTCAATGATGTAATTATTCAGTTGTCATCCATTTATTAGCAATGAGACATAAAAAGGTTCAGTCTTACTAGGAGTAGCAGGAGGGGAAATGACAAGATTGTTCTTGGTGGATGTATCCTTGGGGGGATCATGTGTCACTTTGGGAATGGCTTGTTTAATAGGGACATTCTAGTTTTTAACACACTGAACCAATTTATTTAATTGCTCAAGATGGGACTGCAAGAATTCAAATTTAGACATTTGAATTTTGGTTTTCTTAATATGGTCAATTATGTCAAATGCTAGAAATGAACTAGGTATGAAGGATGGGATCTCATCCATTTGAGTTTTAAGGGGGGGGGAGAACTAGACTGTGAGTTTGAAGTAGAAGGCATAGGGGCATTTGGGGTACTTACCTTCTTGCAATCACCAGGCCCTTTGGCTAGAAAGGAAGAGTGGATCCCCACTTATAAATTGAAATTGTTGGTTGAGGTTGCTCTTTTGCATTCTCTTTATTATCTTGTCAAGCTAATTGATTCTTGGATTGGGTGAATACAGCATATGATCCCTTAGCTGCATTGCCTTCGCTCCTAGGTTCATCCTGATAGTTTAGAAAACTAATATGGGAGTCACCAGCTAATTCTTATTCTTCCTTAGTGAATATATTAGTGTCATCTTCAAGATTCAACTCAAGCTAGGATGAGAAGTCTGATTTAGCTTCAAGATATCCAACTGTTGAGTTAGTTGGAAGTGTTTCGAGGGCGAGATTCCTCTGTAGAGGAGGAAGGTGATTTTGTTGTCCCTAATTCCTAGTAGCATTGCCTTGGTATGCCTAATTCTAAAATGTCCTCCTGGTCATATCTCTATATGCATGAGCTAATGACATCCCTTGCACCATTTACTTTTTGAGAGATAGCACATCATTTGCTAGCTTCTGCATCATAAGATCAGTGGTGGCTGAAGGGGAGTATTTAGAAGAAGAAGATTTACCTCTATTTAGATCTCTCCTTATCTTTCCTACTAAGATAAGGTCATCTTCAACTTTGGTAGCCAAATCTTGAGCAGCTTCGAGATCTATGTCACCAGCTCTTCTTAGCAAAAAATTCACTTTAGGTAGCTGTGAGTTAATGAAGAAGCATTTGAGGTTTTCAGGGGTCAGCTGAGTAATAGCAAGAATCTGGTTCCTCAGCTTACCAAACTTTGCTATGAAATCCCTCATAGGCTCATGGGGCTCCTTCTTCATTTGCATGAGTTGGGGCAAAAAGGCATGTGCATCTTCTACAGGCTTGAATCTAGCCTTGAATTTGGCTTTGAGTGTGTCCCTATCAGTTATTGATCTGGCTTGCAGGTGGTAAAACTAGTCTATAGCAGCACCTTGCAGTGTTTCCATGAAAAGCCTAACTGCCACATCCTCAAATTCCATGCCTATCACACCATAGGTTATGTTGAAGGCTACAACATGTTCATCAAGCTAAATTTTTCCATCCCCAAATAATTTGGGGAAATTCTTTCTCAATCTTTGTGGAAGTTCATGCAGGGGTGGAGTCAAATTAAGCAGGCCAAAAGAGTTACCCAAGGGCCTCAAGTTGCTATGATGGGATTATTAAAGGTAGGGATAATAAATCTGGGTGGAATTTGGATAGGCAAGGATTTTCTATCAGTAGGAAAAGTAGCTCTACCTTATGTTGGTGTCCTGGTATGGGTAGGAGGGACACTCCTAGATTATTGAACTTGAGGTTGGGGAGAAAGCAAGTTGAAATCTCTTTGTTGTGCCAACTCAAAGATAGGGTCAACAACACCTTGAGCTCTCTAGCTTTTAGTATAGCATGGAGTTGCCAGATTGTGAATCAAAAATGGAAAAGAACTTGTCACACTTCAGTTTGAAGCTTGAGGCTTCAAATTGTTTGTCCTTTCCTAACTGAGTTGCCAAAAACTATTGGGTGATTATTTTGTTGTTCAACTAACTGGTGACTAAAATAGTTCCTATCACCACAGCATAAGGAGATTGGTCATCCAATGTTGTAGGTTTACCACATCCAAAGGCGAAAAATATCTCCTCTCATCGAGGGGAGGTTCCTTATTAAATATGCAGGAGGCTATATACTATATATATAAGCAGAAAGTAAGACACAGGGGTGGGATAAACCATCCATCTCTCTTTTTTCAAAGATGATGCTAACAAATAGAAGAGAAATCCTAGGTGATTGGTGAAGGCACTTCTCTTCTTTCAGAAGTAACATTTAACCAAGAGTCAGATCCCTTCCTAGATAGTAGAAATCTTGGTGAAGTGATAGAAGGCACTTTTCTTCTTTCAGAAGTGCTTGTTCTTGCAAACAACAGGACTCTTTTTGGTAATAAGTGACTGGTAATCAGGTACAAAGAAACCAAAAATGTAAGATGTAGCAAAAAGTCTCCACCTTGACTACCCTAGAGTGAGGTACAAATAACAATGGGGGCACAAATTCATCCCAAGGTCCTTTACATAGAAACAAAAAGGAAAAACACACACTGAAGACAACTATGACAGTGCAAAGTCTGAAAGTAGTTGGCTTCAAGACACCTTCCTTATCACCTCCACTAGTTCCACTTGTTAAATCAAATAAATAAGAATACTTTTAGAAGATAGACATAAGAGCAATCTCCTAAAGTAGCACAAGCTATAACAGCACAAAGTCTGCAAGTAACTTGCTTTCTTATTCAATCAAAGAAATATGAACAACAATCTGAGCTCAAAGTCTCAGTAATGCCTTTCAATTTTGGAAGAGTTTCACTTCTAGTAAGAGGAAGATATCTCTTCAAATGATACAAGAGATTAAATTATATAGATCCTTGAGGGAGGCTTGGCACTTTGTCCCATGGAGTGACCCATTCAGTGCATTCAATGCCTTAGATGCATTCTTGATCTTGTCAGGAAGGGCCATGCTAAAGCAAGGTGGCTACCTTAACTGTGGCATGTTGATTCATCTCTAGTGCCCCTCCTTAACCTAAATCACTCATTAATTGACTTGCTTAGCTATGCAACTGTCTATTCTACCTTTACCTCCAAGGGGACAAATAGATGATGTTTTTAATGTTAGCAGACCCCAAATATCTACTCGGCAAACTACTTTACCTACTGAAAGTAACTTCTAATGAGTTTCCTTCTTTATCTCTTCCTTCTCTTGGCCCTGGCCTTAGGATTTTTGAATGCATCTGAGTTCATCCTTTAAGTCTACAAAAATCAATAGACACTTAAATGCAATCGATTTGGCATTCACGGGTCTTTCCTCTATTGAAGGTTAGCCAGTCACTTTAAATTTAACATCCATGGGCCTATTATTTTATTGTGGCATGGGTGAGGACACATGGTGGCATTCACAATTTTGAAATAATCTTATTGGAATAATATTTGAAATTTTTAAAGGCTGGGGGGCACAAATGCAAACACGTGGCAGCTTCTGTTGCATTAGGTCGAGACACATGGCAAGTTCTGTGCTTTGAGGCTTCATTCAAAATTATGTCTCAACTTGTGACACTTGGCAACTTCCACTACACTTTAAGGCTCAGAACTTTCCTAAAGGTAAATTTCCATTTAGGGTCTTGTAAAAGGTTCATTTCATGTGCATCAAGTGTCCCTCCATAAAGGTGTCTACCCTTCAGGATCTTCCAAGTGGCCTTCGGGTCTTTGATTTCTCTAGATGGCTATTGGTCCTTTATTTCCTTTGGAAAAAATGTCTGAAGGAATTCCTTCAGACAATTTGTCTAAAGGAAATCCTTTCCTTGGCTTCATGCGTGCCTCTACTTTGTGAGTGCCCCCTTTTATGACACATGGCACCTTCCACAACTTTTAACTAGAGACACGTGGTATCTTCTATTGAAACTTACCAGAGACACATGGTATCTTTCACTGTTGACACTTGGTAGCATCCACCTTCTCAGGCCTTTGCAAAACCATAGAAATTCTTGGGGCTCAGTCAGGCTCTCACAGATGATGACACTTGTCAGCCTCCATCGATCTTTGCTAGGGGCACGTGGCACGATCCGCTGCTCTTAGAAAAACATAGTGAAGCCTTCCATGGTTACCACTTGTCACCCTCTATAGAACTCTAGGAGAAGCTTTTATTGAAAGAAGCCTAAAACTTATAAATAACTTTGATAAGTGAATGCCGACACATGTCACGTTCCACTGGGTCACAAAATAGTCACGTAGATTCAGACACGTGATAGCTTTTGACAAGCTTCAAAAAGGACATGTGGTAGCTTTTGCCACTTCTCAAAAACAAATCATAATGGCTTGTCCAGTGATAGTTGGAAGCATCCACTTGACTCTTCTTGTTGCACGTGCTTCTTTTCATAACTGAGGCAACCTTTGAAACCTTGAACTCATGAACCTTTTGAATCTACTAATCCCTTTATTGAAAAAACTTCAAAAATGAGGAATTTGAAAGCTTAGAACACATTTTTGGAAAGGGAAGAAATAATTTTGGTCTTGCAGAGCCAAAATAGTTCATATGTTGTCCCAAAAATAAGAAATCATTTTGGGAGACAAAAAATTGATCAATACCTTCCCCCATCATCACTAAGAAATGATAGAAGTGTTGTAGTCTATAGAGTTTAGGCTAAAAGACCCATAACCTTTAGCATTTTTTTTAGATCTCTATGGTTCTCCAACCTTGTTTCCTTCAAGGATTTAGAAATACCCTCTATCCATCTAGATGATCTACACCCTTCCCTCTTCATTACTACATACATCAAGTAGACTTGTATCAAGAGGGTTATGATTGATGGAGGATATAACATCAACATAATATCCTCCCATGCCTATGACCATCTCAACTTAGCAAAGAACATTGTGTTAAAAACCTCAACAGTGCTCTAATAATTTAATGATACCATGGCCATAACCTTAGGAATCATCTTCCTTCACATTCATCTAGGACCTCACATGCTCCTTAAACTCTTCTACATAGTAGAAGGTTAATTCTAGTACAATATTTTGTTGAGACTCCCTTGAATTCATTATATGGGTTATGTGCCTTCCACCCTTCTCTAATGCATCAAATTCGAACATGAAATTCAAGTTTTTACCATACAAATTGACCTGAGTCCTTTTTACATCCTACAATATGATGTACCAACCCAATGACATTCTCCTTCCTCCACCCAAAAAGCCTTCAACAATAAAATATGAAACCCCATCTTCTTTTACCAATGAATCATCCACTAGTTTTTCCATCCTTTCCACCCAAATCCCCACAATGGACCCCTTGGAATCAACTTTCCAATGTCTTTCATTGGGGGAGTATCACCTCTTGGCCTTGGATGTCCTCCTTGTTCCCCAAGAGTATGAGAATCTTGACCAACAACCTATCTACGACCCCAAAATTAGAGCCATTGTTCCCTTTGGGCCCTCAACTTATCAAACCAATTTCATCTATGGGGGACTAGATAAACCCCTTGACACTTTTGTTACCTCTTTTATACCTTGACTATTCACCTTCGATCTCTCTAATCTGGATAAGCCAAAGTTTTCCAGGACATACCTCCATATGTGTGCTTAGAAGATATTTGGTCTTGGATGTTATGAACATGGACCAAATAAGTTTCTTCTAATCCAAGCCTAAAAACCTTATGAATAACATGGCCTTAGATTCACTCCACCTGAAAAGCAAACTAGCCCACCTCCCATCACCATCATTGACAAGGAAGTCCCATCCTCACCAATACCTTCACCATCAATACTTGAGGATTCTGACATCATCCCCCCTAAAAAAATTTCAACAACATGATCAACATTGGACCCCTAACTTATCAAAAGGATGGGGTGACCATAACCATTTTACTCTAACTCATCTTGAGATGATAGCAATTGACTTTCCTACCATCAATATTGTTTGGTGTTAGGATGATGATTCCATTCTTGCTTATCTAGGTGTAGAAGATTCTCTTATTAATAAGTCTTTTCCTCCTAAAACTTAAACCATGTTGAATGAATATACCATGGATATTAACTTGGGTACCCCAGATAACTTGTGTATTATCAAAATTGTCCAATCACTAAATTCTAAGGATCTTCAAGATTTCCCCTCCTTCTTGCAAGACTGTAGCATAGCATTTACTTGGTCTTATAGTAACATGCTAAGAATAAACCCCTCCATTTCTACCCATAACATAGTCACCAACTGTAATTCCAAACCTGTTAGGCAAAAATTTTGACAAATGCACCCTCACATAGCCCTTCTAATAAAATAATAGCTCTAAGATCTCCTATCTATCAATTTCATCTATCCCATTATTTATCCCCATTAGGTCTCAAACATTGTATTTGTCACCAAAGCCATAGGGGGACATCACATATATGTATACTTTTGTGACCTTAACCTTTTTTTCCTAAAGGATGACTTCCTTTATCAAGCATTGACTAGCTTGTTGATCTTACCACTAGCCATAATATGTTATCTCTTCTGTATGGATTATTGGGTTATAATCAGATCTTAATTTCCCCTAAAGATCAACACAAAACCACCTTTATCACTCCATGGGGAGATTTTTGCTATAGGGTCATGTATTTTGGTCTAAAGAACATTGGTGCAACCTACCAATGTGTTATGACCTACATCTTCCATGACCTTGTTCACAAAATCATAGAATACTATGTTGATGACCTTCTTGGGAAATCTAAATTTTATAAAGATCACTTGGTCATTATTAAGATTATCTTTGAATTACTCATCTACTACCATATCTATCTTAACCCTAAGAAGTGTAATTTAGGGGTCTTATCAGGAAAGCTCCTCAGCTTTATCATCTCCATTTAGGGAATCAAAGTAGATCCTACAAAAATCAAAGCAATCCTTGACATGGCTCCTCCCACTGACCTTAATCAACTCCACAGTTTGTAGGAGATTCTCTAATCCATTCATCACTTTCTCTCTCAGCTTTTGGACCAATACTAACATTTCCACCACCTTATGAAAAAGATGTATATTTTAAGTGGAATCATGACTATCAAAAGGCCTTTGATTCACTTAAAGATTAATTTCTTTCTTCACCCATCCTCATTCCTCCTAAGGAGGATCAACCTTTTTACCTTTATATTTCCACCACCAACCACTCCTTAGGGGTAATGTATGAGTGACATAAATAGCAAGTTGTCTACTACATTAGTTATATGTTTGTAGAGTATGAGACCCAATACACCTATACTAAGAAACTTTCCCTTGCCTTAGTCTTTGTAGCCACCAAACTTTAGCATTACCTTCTCAACCACAAGACCTATGTCATAACCAATATTGACCCACTCAAGTATATACACTCCAAACCATACGAAAACCAATGTATGGCCAAATGGCTCATGATTTTAGCTAAGTTTGACCTTTAGTTCCTTTAGAATAATTTAATTAAATGGTAAGTCATTTCCAACCAATTGGCTAAAGCACCATTAGCAGATAACTGACCTCTTCCTCTCGAGTTTCCATATGAGTCGATTGCGACCCTCTCTCAAGCATACTTTGCCTATCAAGTGATCATGTTCTTTGATGGATCAAAGTGTTAATGTTGTGGGGGAGTCAAGATCATCCTTATCCCCCTTCATGATTAACCTCTTCCTTTATCCTTCAAGCTATATTTTGAATGTACCAACAATATGGTTGAGTATGAAGCCTTAGTGATAGGTCTCCAAATTGCATTAGCCTTGCGAGTCAAAATGATAAATATTTTTGGTGACTCTCAACTTGTGTTCAATCAAATAAATGTCTCCTATCAATTTAAGAATGATGTTTTACAATAGTACAAATAACTAGCTGACAAACTTTTAGCATCATTTGAACACTATCACATCTAAACCACTCCATGAGCTACAAACAAGTTTATCAATATAATGGATTCTCTCACCTCCTAGATCCTATCTGCACCCTCTCACCCTAAGTTATCTATCATTATCCATCAACTTACTAATCCCTCTTACATCAAATCAGACTCTCCTACCATCTTCAATGTACAAGAAAACCAACTCAACCTTTGGTACCAGTAAACCTTCAACTATATCAACCTTGCCATCATCCCTCCCAACCTTTATAGGAATTCTCAATGAGTATTTATTCAGAGAACCTCACATTATTCTATACTAGGGGGAATTATTTATAAACATAACTTTGATGGTTTCCTTTTCCATTACCAATGCAATCACAAAGCCTCTCATGCTATCAAATAAACACATGATGGGATTTATGGGGGACACTTTAGTGTCCTTATCATCATTAAACACATACTTCACCTTGGATATTATTGACCCACCCTTAACCAATATTGTTGTGATTATGTGAAAAAGTTTGTCAAATTCCAACAACATGCCAATTTGCATCATTCACCTAACCATAGTTTCCAAGTATCCAAGGATATCTGGCCCTTTTCATAATGGGGTTTGGATCTAATTGGTGAAATTAACCCCCATTCTTCACATCAACATCATTATATTATCACTACGATAGAATATTTCACCAAATGGGTCAAGGTTATTCCTCTCATCTCAACCAAAGCCAAAAATATTATCAATTTTATCAATCATCACATCATCTACCATTTCAATGTTCCTCATAAAATTATCACCAAAAATGACAAATCATTCAAAAACAAACAAGTCCAAGGTCTCTATGACACATTTGATATCAAGTTAAGTTTCTCATCACCCTATCATCCATAGGAAAATAGACATGTGGAAGCCTCTAACAAAACTCTCAATAACATGCTAACTAAAATGGTTAATGCATATGGTCGGGATTGGCATTTACACATCGCTATCTCTTTATGGGCATATCATACTAGCATTCAAACCCCTATGGGTACTACCCCTTTCTCTCTTGTGTTTAGAGTATAGGTTGTCTTTCCCCTCAAAGTCCAAATCCCCTTTCTTTGCATATCCCTGCAAGATCTCGTCTCTAAGAATGATTATCATCAATAGCATTTATCCCAACTTGAGCTACTTAACAAACATCATCTATCTGTGCTTACACAAAGATACCCATCTTTGTGTCTATTAAGACCGCATTAAACATGCTTATGAAAAACACCTTAAAATATGAGAATTCAATATTAGAGACCTCATCCTAAAGGAGAATTAACATATAACCAATATGGAGAAAATCAAGAAGATAAATGTTGCTTTCAATTGGCTTGGACCTTACATCATAATGCACAAGTATAGATTAGAAACTTACTAGTTGGCCTCTCTTGAAGGTAAATGGAACATGAGGACCCCAATACTTCACATTTTCATCCTTTATTTTGTTAAAAAGGATTGAAATCACCTTTTTCTAACTTAAACTCATCCCTTATTTTCACCCACATTCATCTCCTTCTTTTAAGGATACCTGATTAAAGCTAAATCATGTGATTATCCATTATAGCCTTCACCCAATCTTAAACATGGGTACCATGGATCTACCCATGGCATGGTTCTCATGGTAATTTTCATCCCCTTATAGGATGGATTCCCATGGTCATTATCCTTTAAACCTCTTTTACCCACCATCAACCTTCTCAAGCTTTAGTTTTTCCTTCATGAAGGTGAACTTTTTGATCCTATATAAGCAAATCCATGTCAATAGAAAAAAAAAGTCATAAACAAGCAAAGAATCATATATTTTATGGGTCATTCCAATCATGTCATAGATTGTTCCCTTGAAGGACAGTTACCATAACTAATCAAAATTACTCAAATGTAAGGTAGACTTCTCCCTTAAAGGACAACTATCAAAAGACGTAAATAAATATCAAAAACTTAGATCACTCCTTAAATGATGGTTGAGTAAAGAATTTGTCAAAGCACAATAATTTCTTGGAAGCTTCCCATATTGATCAGCTTCCCCATTCCCTCTAAGCACTAGCAAATATCAAAAGACCCATTATCAAAATCAGAAAATGCAAATATAATAATAGAAGTCAAAATCAGATTTCATTAGTAGACTTCCTGCATCGATCACTCTACACTTTATACGACATGGACTTGTTTATACTAGCTCTTTGGTAACCCATAGAAGAGGCATATTAGTCTCTCAAGAAGGTTCCATTTTCATTCACCTCCCCTTTACAGCCTATACACAAGGGATTTTAAGTTTACTTAACATCTATGATCAAGGCACCTTTTAACCAACTAACGGCCACTCATGTAAAGCATTTGAAGGACTTATGTTTGTAATCCTATCATACTTTGGGTTTATTTTAGTCTTTACCAAATAAGAAGCATTGTGACCTCTTCTTATCTCTCTCATATCTAATGATTGATACATTCATTACAACATTTGTCTCTTGATTAGCCTATCTCTCACATCAAATTTTTAAATCCAAACTTGTAATCACATGTCAATATGACCTCACTTGTCAATCTATCTCAAGCATGTCTTTAATCATAGATAAAATCATCACATCATAATCAATCATCGAAATAGCCAACACCACCAACTAATCATGAAGCATCTATCATTGTTCACTCATATATCATCTGCGTATGCTATACATCACATGCCTATCTAGGAAGGAAAACAAAGATTCATCCACATGTCCAATAAAACATCTAATCATAACCAACATCATATTCATCAAATCACATAATCATAATAATCATCCTACCATCTATCACATCCATAGTACCATGATCCATTAACCCATAACCATATCATGAACACCACATACATCATAGTCATCCATAATCATGAACAATAATCACAAACATCATAGTCAAGTCCACCAATGCATTAGCATCATCTTATCATAAATAAATTCCATCAAACATCAACATAAATTAAATAGACATATCATCACATGCCTAGCTAGGTGAGTCCACATAAACCGTCATGAACATAATCATATCAATATTATATCAAATTATAAAATATCAACATGAAAATCATAACCATGAAAAATAAACCATAAATAAAGATCACATCTATATATCATAAACTCAATCAAAATGATGATCATGTATACAATCATGTACATATCTCTCAAAATATGTATACATCTCACTACATTAACTCATAGGTTGGTATCAAAATCATTTGCTACATCAAAATGTATAATTTCTCATAATAGTCTAAGCCCCTGAAGCATCACTACCACCTAGGGCCTATCATCTTTCACCTACCTTTCCACCTATCATAACAACCAACTGACCTGGTGTTGTAGTACTAGCACTTCTTTTAATCGTAGCTATGTATTCACCCCATCAGAGCTTATATGGTAAACTCTTGAAGACCAAGGCCTCATAATAACATATTTCCTCCACTATCACTACATATCTCACCATTTGGATAGTCTTTGATGGTCCCATAGTTGTTGGTACTCCTCTTACCTATTAAAGGGAATATCTCTCCTATATAACCATGGCTAGCTGAGCCCTAACCTAAGCTCTCTCTCATGTAAGGGAAGCCACATGACCCTATTATATTTCCAAGGATGCATGTGATACTATCAAAGATGTTTGAGCTTCATTCTTATTCCTTCTTAATGATCACTATATGTATATCTAAGGGAACCCCTTTCATCTATGCCTATTGACCATCTCCCCCTATATCAACATCCAAGTCTTACTAACCACCATTATCACTTCCAAATTTGATCAAATCATAATATACCTAGTACTATGAATTATAGCCATCTATAACACCTATATCATCCATATCTATCCTTGTAAATAACTCCTCATGATTGATGAACTCATGAACTAGCTATGGAGTAGGTAGTAGAAACTTTGCATCCTCCCTCCTATACCTTAGGAACACCCTAAGGATATCCTAAATGTGACTGAAATGCCTCTATACCATATCAAATATAATGAACTCTATCTCATGATCTCACTTATCATAGATCTATTTGTAGCTCTAAAGTGATAGGTTATGTCTCTTATAGTGTGCCCATCCTAGAAACCTAACATATGATCTCTAAATCATGTCTCCCATGACCAAGGCATCTAGTCGATCCATGTACCAGTCTATCTCATGTGCCCTTCCTCTAGGTCCTAAGAGGGAATATTCACCTCTCCACCTCATAAATATAACCTTGAAATATATTTACACAAAACCATCCCATGGTAACCCCATAGGTCTCAATACCTAGATATGCTCATAAGCCTAGCAATAGAGAATAAAGTTGACATTGATCTCATATCTCCTATGATTGTGGAATCCCCAAAGCTCTCGATAAATATGAACTAATAGCATAGGATCCTATTCAAAAATTATGTGACCCAAAAACATCTCAACCAATACCCCCAGTAATAAGTAAGGAAACCTCCCACTACTAAAATCTAGTAATACATAATAGGTGATTACTATCATCATCATAGTGAATAGCCAACTCGCATCCCTATCCCTCTAGTACAGTGGTGTGTGGTGGAAATTCCCTAAGTCCCACCTTGTATAATCATGGTCATCTCCATTCAAGAGCTCTATCTACCCATCTCTCTCTTCACCCTCAATGTGGTATATTAGCTAACCTCATATAGGTAGCCGCATGTGTAGACACCGAAATTGTGTCTAACCCTTATCATCCTCCCCTTAACCCTCATTTCTATTCTTCCACACCTATTTAACCCCTGTCGACCATTTTCCTATGAGCCTTGACCCTGGCAGCATGTAAAAATGAGCAAAAAGCTAAATCTAGCCTCTGTCCCCATTCTGCATCTACCGACGACGGTCACTACCTGGCCGACGTTGCCGACGTCGGTCACTAATCAGCTGACATCGGCAGTCCTGTTGGCATCAGTTATCCTTAACACTGCATTCTCGACCCAAACGCAGGATCTGTTATATGTTATCCATTATCTGTTATTCGTCATTCGGTTGCCAATCCATTTCTCGATCGGTTATCGGACCTTCCTTCGTATCAATCAGCAACCTCTTCATTCGAACGATCAGCCAACTTTTGCATTCAACCAATCTACATCCAATCTCTCATATTCTCTCTCTCTCTGATATAGGTATTCTGCTTCAGTCATCTTGCTGGAGGTTTGCTACATCAAACTTCTGCAACACAGTGACAACATCAATCATGTCTCTGACTCTATTTTTAGCATATAATAGGTAAGCTTTTGCTCTGTGTTTTTGTTTTACTCTCTAGTTATTGTTTTTTTATTTGATATCATTACCCAGATTTAGAGTTAGACCATAGCCCCGACATTACTTCCACCCGTATCACCTCTATCCACCCTCTGTAGAATATACAGTCTGTAACTCTGTCCAGATCCCTGTATAAACCCTCAAACAATCCCTCTGAGTTCTAAACCAGCTTCCTGAACCCTCAGACAAAAACTTCAAACCATTCTGCAATCCTAAAACCCTGTCTAGACCCAATTTCCTCGACCAACACCGGTCATTACCCCTACCGATGCTGGCACTTTAACCGACGTCGGCACCCTTCTTGACCGACGCCGGCACAGAGACCGACACCGGTGACTGTGCAGAGCAGTTTGCTACATATCAGGTACGTATTCTACTTTTTGTCTTTTATTCCTTTCATTCTGTCTTTCATTATTTCTACTTCAGTCAAATATTCTATTTTTAATTAGTGGGTTGATATCCCTTAAGGAAGTCTTCATACTTCAGGGATCAAGCTTTTGCTTGACAACCCACCGTCTCCTCGTCTAAACATTTTTTGTGTTTAGTCTCTTTTTCTTTGCAGGTGTCATTCCTCCACAGCCAAAGAGGAGTACCTTCCAACGTCTAATTTCGGTGTGCACGACTACATCCAAGTATCTTCTAACCCTAGACCATCTCTTAGTTTCTCATTTCTATCCTTTGAATGTGACAGCAAAATTTAGCGTAGAAACATTTTGGCATGCCCGGTGGGACACTAGGGCCTTCCTTGGGTTCTTTCTTTCTTTTGTTCATATAGGTGCATTAGGTTCCTTCCTTTTTGCCTCTTTCATCTCTTCTAAATGACATCATAAGCAGGACTAAAAAGAACTTTTCTTTTCTTTCTTGCACTTCTAGACTAGTCAAAACTCATATTCTTCGACCCTTTCTCCATTCATCTTCATACGAACAAACATTTCGACTTGGGGCTTAAAATACGTTGCATTGCATTTTTTCTTTCTTGCATTTCTTAGACCACACTTAGTAATTAATAACCGCATATTGAATTAATCTAGTCCACTTGATGTTACACGACCAAACCACTTGCACAAAACAAACATCTTAACTTACCTGAGACAAGGCCCGACTGGGATTTCATCCCCCAGTGGATACCTTACCCGTCCCGGTGATCTTACTTGGATTTCATCACCAAGGGGAAAGCCCACTCTATTCTCTGGCAGAGTCTAATCTCTAGGGGAAGTATATTTTGGCTAAGCGGGCCCAGCTTATCACTGGACTCGTGAAGTGAGGGGAGCTTGCTCCTTAGCACCAAGCCATGTACGAAACCTAACACAGACTTCTTGAGCACCATAACTGACCTGAAACCATCCATAGACTACTTCTTCTAGGACCCGACTCAAAAGCCAATCTTCCTCTACACACATTCTAAGGCATAAGCCACTATAATCCTAAATATTTACTCCGAGGGTTTTAAGATCTACTTGTGTTCATCTTTTTTGTTCTTATCTGCTTGTTTGAGCTTGTGAGGATGTTCTTTCTTGTCTTGAATGGTTCTGACTCATAGTCAAGCCAAGGCTCTAGTCGATCACGCGAGGCATCACCCGCTTCCGTCTACCCCGTCCATAACTAGTCCTGTAATGGAGTTCCACTCAGAGACTGAAAGAACTCCTACTAGACCATCCCCGACCCAGACGCCTATTGTCACAGAAGGGGACCAAGATTTTGCACGATTCTTGGACCTCAACGTCAAAGCCTTGCAGCACTATCTTGTGAATAGCCGAACGTGAGACTCCTTGGGCAATCCAATTTACGGAATGCCAACCTCTCTTCTCGAGACTGCGGTTGTATCAATAGCGTCTGTAGTTCAACCTTTTGACACTCAGGCTATTGCCTCAACCAATGACCAGCCTTTGACCAACCATCCAAGTGTGGCCTCTCCCTCCATCTTTAGGCCCACTTCCACCAGGGTTTCGACCCCCTATCAACCTCAGCCCACTCAACCACTCTCTACCCCCTTTCAAAATCTAGTTGTCTCTATTCTGCCTACCCTGGCCCCTATCAACACCAAGGTGGCTACCTATCCATTGTCCCATGTTACCACTAACCAACCTCCCATGGCAACATCGAGCCTAGCCATACCTTCTACCCAACCATCCTTAGTCTCCTCTTCTATCTCTACGACTAGTCATCCATACGTTGTGCCCTTACTGGTACAACCGACTACGTCATATGCCTCTTCTAGCCTCTTTCAAGCACCTTACAATCTATGGGGTGCTCCACCTGCCAATCCATCAGTAGATATCATCAAAATGCTGATGGACAAGATGTCTAGCCTAGAGACCTTCATTTCCAACTCACGCAATACTCTCTCATACGAACAAATTTGCAATGAGCCCATTCATCCTTCTGTCCCAATCAGGCCATATCCCAGCTAGTGGGAACTTCCTAAGTTTTTTTATTTTCAAAGCAAGGAAGACCCACAACAGCACTTACGGGCATTCAGACATGCATGTTACCTTATCGCCCACGACGATGCGTTGCTTTTATGCATGTTTCCTATGTCTCTCTCAGGTGCTGCGCTTGATTCGTACAGCTCCCTTGCCAGCCATTCCCTCTTCACGTTCACTCAGGTGGCCCAGCTCTTCCTTGATCATTTCTCTATCAACATCACTAAGAAGGTCTCAATCATAGACCTCTATTCTATTCGCTAATTCGAGGATGAATCCATAGCTGACTTCGTTGCTCACTGGAGGGGCCTCATCAATCAACTCTCCTTTTCCTTACCCCAACCTGAACTTATTAAAATTTTCTCCCAAGCCTGTGCTAGACATATTTCTTCCACCTTGAGGGTCCAGACCTTTCGCACCTTCGATGAAGCCTTCACGATGGCCCGTAAACTTGAGTTACGTGCCATCGAGGAGAATAAAGTCAAGTTGCGGAGCAAGAATCCTAACTCCAAGACCAATGACCCCTCTTCTAAGCCTTCCTCGTCCAATCCTAAATCTAAAGCTTCAACAAACGCTGTGGTTGTTAGATCTTCCTCCTCTTCCCCTTCAACTAACCAGCCTGAGCCATCCACGTCCTAGAGTGCCACCTACCAATTCCAGCAAAGATACATACAGTGACAATATACTCCACTTAGAGAATCATACGCGTCTGTGCTAGAAAAACTCATCAAGCAAGGGGTCCTTAATCTCCCCTAGATCCAACCACCTCCACAATTTGATCCCTCACGTGCCATCCCTGCGTGGTATAGGGAAAATGACTTCTGTAACTACCACCGTGTTAAGGGCCATGACACGGGCAACTGTAAAACCCTTAAAAACATCATCCAAGATATGCTAGAAAAGGGTGAACTCATCCTCGACAATCCCAATGCACCACCTAATCAGGGCATCGACATCTTCAAGCAACCATTCCCCAATCATCCACCAACTCAAAACAATGTCCAAACCTTGACTGACAACATTCATGAACACAACATTCAAACAGTCAATACGGTCTCGCCCTTCATCCCCGACCAACCTCAAGAGGTGAGTCCATCCATTAGTCTATCACATGTGGACAAACCTCTTTCTCTGGTTAGTTCTCCGTCAACCTCTCTCATCTTGGAGGATGCCTCAGCCTTACCAGCACCGCCGATCTCACCATCCTCCTTCTTGCTGCCCATGGAGGACCTAACCCTTCCTACTCCTTGACCACAAGTGGAGGGCACAATCATCCCTGCCCTTTACCTGCTTGAGGAGCCTCATTCTCTGATTTCTTCTCCACCCAGTGAAGAACCTGCCTCTCCTTCGTCTCCAACCACAGACAAACCTGTCACGACTCCATCATGTCTTGGGCCTGAGACCGCTACACCAATCTCATCTTCAACCCCACAACCATCCACATCTTCTCAAGAACCCAAACCTCATCCCACATCTTCTTAGCCATTTTCTCGGCTAGTGGAGAAACTCAAACTTCTCCCTTCAAGGAAAGTGGAGCATCAGGGATTGTGGGAGTGTCTCACAGCTCTTCAACATGCCCGTGCCCTCTCGTCTCA
This sequence comes from Torreya grandis, assembly GCA_037957365.1. NCBI lineage: Eukaryota > Viridiplantae > Streptophyta > Pinopsida > Cupressales > Taxaceae > Torreya > Torreya grandis. Next base: position 2,519,711 of record JARHVA010002110.1, read on the forward strand.
TGCTGCTAATCCTCCCAGGGTGAAATCTCCCAAGACTCAACAAAAACCAAACTCCCATTTCTAAACCTTGACCAACCCCATCAAAACCAAAACCCGCATCTACCCCATCTAAACCTATCAAGTCACTTGGCGTTCACCCTGTCTCTACCCTCACTCATCCACAAGTGAAGGTGGACCTAGACCAGACCTCGACCAATAGTAGTCTTTAACCCAGGTCACAGAAGACTGCCAATCCATAGAGGCGAATGCCTCCTCCTCCGTCACCATTACCCTCCATTTTGGGCCCCCATCCTTCGACCCTGACTAGAGTCCTTCCCACTCTGACAAACCAGTTGCCTCCTTTGCTTCCTTTACCTACCACTGGCCTACCCTCTCTCAAAAATATGGTACCTCTCACAAAGAAAGTACCATATCCACCTGTCACCACACTGTCAACCCAAAAGGTGGTACGAAAGCCTCCTCCGACTCCACCCAAGCAAAAGTCACCAGTATCGCACACATCGACGAGCACGGACCCTTTAGTGGGCTCATACTCTTTGATCTTGCACCAAATTTTGTAGACTTCTAGCATAACCCTTCCACCCATCAGGCCTTTCCAACCTCTCGGGTCTAAGCCCTCCTGGTTCGATGACACAAAGATTTGCTTATATCATCGTACGCCAAGACATGATACTGAGACTTGATGTGCCCTCAAGACTGTCATTCGCCGCTATTTGGAGAAAGACACTCTTTTCTTTGAGGACACTCTCAACCGACCCCTAACTCCCTCTCATAACCCTCTGACCTCTTTAAACCCATCAACATCTCATCAGCAGACCACTACCCCTTCATCTTTGTCACCCCCTATCTTCAAAATCAATGCCATTCACATAACCACCAGGTCACAAAAGGACAAGGCGAAAGAAAAAGCTGCCATTCCTTGGACTTACCCTTTCGTCCAGCCACCTCAACCACCCAAGCCCAAGATTTCTATCCTTGGCACGCCTCAACCCTCCTCTTCTTCTTCTTCTTCCAGACCAATCCATGACTCCATGTTAAAACAGCTTCACCAGACGCCTGTGAAGATGTCCCTTTATGACCTCATCCAAACCTCACCCCAACATCGTCAAGACCTCATCAGAGCCCTGCAGGTAGTGGAGGTTCAACCCAAAGACCCCCAGCCACTTACTGCCCTTGTCCACTCTTTAGCCCCTATTGCCTCCATCACATTCAACAATTTTGAGATTCCCACATCCAACATGAAAGATCAGGACGCCGCCCTCTTCATCACTGCCTATGTTGATTGGACACACATTAAATGCGTTATGATCGACGGAGGTGCCAGCATCAACATTATCTCCACCCATGCCTTTGATCAGTTGGCTCTTCCCAAGAATTGCGTCTCCAAAACTGACGCAATCTTATGCTCCTTCAATGACACCACTGCCACGACCATTGGCACAGTCATCCTTCACATCCACGTTGGTCCACGCACAGTCTCAGAGCTCTTCTATATCATCGAAGGAGAGTTTCAATACAACATATTACTGGGCTGACCATGGATCCGCACCATGGCCTGTGTCCCCTCCACCCTACACCATTGTGTGAAATTCGAGCACGATGGGCAAGTCCATATCATTCCCGCTGACCCTTCACCCTTCAAAACTTGTAACACCACCTACCGTCCAAATGACGTCCTCATTCCTATCAAGCCATCAATCCTGACACCGCCTCCATCCACAAAAGCTTTGACCAGTTCACAACAGGCAGTCACCCTCACACCTCCCCTTTAAGTGACGACCACAAACCCCATGGAAGACATCTTCCAAAGACTTTCATTGGGGGAGTATCACTTGCTAGCCTTAGACATGTTCCAAACTCCACAAGATTATGGATGCCTTCATCACAGCCCTAGTTACGACCATTGGATTGGGATGATTGTGCCTTATGGTCCTCCTCACCTCTGAACCAACCTTGTCTATGGGGAGCTTGATCAAGCTCCTGCTGATTGCAATCCTCTTTCTTCACCTCAACCTTTCACATCAGACTTCTCATTTCTTGGCAACCCTGCCTTTGCACACACTTACCTTTACAAGTGTGCATGGAAAGGTTTTGGTTTCAGATGCTATGAGCAAGGCTCCCATCAGGCCATGAAACCGCTCAATGATGACGATGCCAAGAAACGGTATGGCCTGGGATATCATGAACCCACTCAAGACCCTGCAGACCTTTGCCCCAAGCCAACCATTGACCAATCTCCTTCAGGCTCACCCATCCCTCCTCCTTCACCTACGGATTCGGTGGTTTCCATCCCTCCTATTTTTTTTCCATAAACACCATCCGCCTGGAACCCTTGACTTATCAGCTCAATGGGGTGTCCAGGTCTCTCCCTCTCATTTTTCCTAGCATGATAGAAGCTGAGTCGGTGACCATTCACACTATCCACTGCATTGATGATGATGCTATTCTTTCCTACATGGGCACCGATGACTCTTTCATCTAGCGCTCTCTCCCTTCTGAGACCCAAGTTATGTTAAATGAATCAACCATTAACATCAATCTCCCTTCTTCTGATGTTCCCCACATCTTAAAGATTGGTCAATCTTTAGACGCTCAGGAGCAACTTGATTATACTCAATTCCTCTCAAACCATAGCAAGGCCTTTGCTTGGACCTACCATGACATGCCTGGAATCGACCCCACCATCGCCACCCATAACATTGTCACCAAACTAGAGGCTAAGCCAGTTAGGCAAAAGCTTTGAAAGATGCATCCTCGCATTGCCCTCCTTGTCAAAGAGGAGCTTCAGTGCCTCCTTTCTGTCTCCTTCATCTAGCCCATCGATTACCCACAGTGGGTCTCTAACATTGTCCCAGTCACCAAGGCGACTGGGGGGATCCGGATCTGCACGGACATCGTGACCTTAACTTAGCCTGTCCCAAAGATGAATTTCCTCTTCCTAACATTGACCAGCTTGTTGATCTCACGGCCAGCCATGAGATGCTATCTCTCATGGATGGGTTTTCAGGATACAATCAAATCCTAATTGCTCCAGAAGATCAGCACAAGACCACTTTCATTACCCCATGGGGGACTTTCTGCTATCGAGTCATGCCTTTCAGCTTGAAGAATGTAGGCACCACTTATCAGCATGCCATGACTTACATTTTCCATGATCTCCTCTATAAAATCATGGAGGACTATGTGGATGACCTGCTCAGCAAGTCCAAGCTTTGCCATGACCATTTGACCATTCTCAAAATCATCTTCTCTCACCTTCTTCAATACAATGTCTGCCTTAACCCCAAGAAATGTGTCTTTGGGGTCCTCTCCGGTAAGCTCTTAGGCTTTATCATTTCTTTCTGTGGCATCGAGATAGATCCCACCAAGATTCACGCTATCCTCGAGATGTCACCCCTGGCCAATCTCAAGCAACTTCACAGTCTACAAGGGAAGCTCCAGTCCATTCGTCATTTCATCTCGCAGCTTTCTGACCTCTTCCAACCTTTTCATCACCTCCTTAAGAAGGACGTCACCTTTAAATGGGATAAGGACTGTCAAGAGGCTTTTGAAGCCCTCAAATGCTATTTGGTCTCTCCACCAGTTCTCATTCCACCTAAAGACGATCAACCCTTCTACCTTTACATCTTTGTCACCAATCATTCGTTAGGTGCCATGATCGCGCACCACGATGAGCATCACTATGAGCAAGCGGTCTAATATATCAGCTGAACACTGGTCAACTATGAAACTTGATATACTCATACCGAGAAACTCTATTTGGCATTAGTCTTTGCCGCTACCAAGCTCCGCCACTATCTTCTTAATCACAAGACCTTTGTCATCACTCACACCGACCCTCTTAAGTTTATGCACTCCAAGCCATATCAACATCAACGTATGGCTCGGTGGCTCATGTTTCTTGTTGAGTTTGACCTCAAATTCATCCAGTAGAAATCCATCAAAGGGAAAACCATCACTGATCAACTGGTAGATGCCCCTCTTCCCAACAATCAACCTTCCCTGTGCAAGCTCCCTGACGAGTCTATCACCGTGCTTTCCACCGATGACACTACCTACCAAATGACCATGTTCTTCAACGGCTCCAAATGTCAACTTGGTGGGGGTGTGGGAGTCATTCTCATCCCACTCGATGGTGAGCCCATGCCTTTGTCTTTCAAGCTCGACTTTAATTGTACCAATAATATGGCTAAATATGAGGCCTTAATTTTGGGACTTCAGACCGCCCTCTCTCTCAGCATCAAGTCCATCAACATCTTCAACGACTCACAGCTTGTCGTCAATCAGGTCAATGGTTCATACCTCTATAAAAATGAAATTTTTCAAAGGTACAAAAACCGTGCTGACATTCTCCTTGCATCTTTTGACCATTACCTCCTGCAGACTATTCCTCAATCCATAAATAAGTTTGCTGACACCATGGCTTCTCTCGCTTCTCATATCCCATCTTCCTCATCTGCATCCAGACTTTTTGTCACGGTGCATCATGTGCCATTGCCTTCCTATATCTCTCCTAACATTAATCATGTCAACACCATAGACTCTAGCCCATGAGATGTTTGGTACAAGCAACTTGTGGACTTCTTATCTTTGTCTGTCATTCCTCCCAACCTCTCTAACAATGCGCGGTGAGCTTTTATCAAGCGTACTGCTCGCTATACCATGCTAGGGGGTCTTCTCTATAAGCAAGGCTTCGACGGCATCCTTCTTTGTTGTCTCACCTCTACTGAAGCCTCTCATGCCATTAAACAAGTCCATGATGGGATTTGTGGTAGACACTTTAGTGGGAATTCGGTTTCCAAGCGCATCCTTCATCTGGGCTATTATTGGCCCACCCTTCATCAAGACTGTAGCGACTATGTTCGATGTTGCATCAAGTGTCAGTAGCACTCTAACTTGCTTCATCTTCCTAGTCACACCTTACAATTCACTCAGGATTTCTGGCCTTTTTCTCAATGGGGCTTAAATCTCATCATTGAGATTAACCCTCATTCGTCTCTTCGTCATCAATCCATCATCACCGCCACTGAGTATTTCACCAAGTGGGTGGAAGCCATTCCTCTTGTCTCTACAAAAGCCGACAAGATTGTCGACTTCATTAGCACCCACATCATCTGCCGCTTCGGTGTCCCTCATAAAATCATCACCGACAATGGCAAGTCCTTCAAAAACAAGACCATCCAAAAACTCTGCGACTCATTTGGCATCAAACTCAACTTCTCTTCGCCTTACTACCCACAAGCAAATGGGCAGGCTGAGGGTTCCAACAAAATCTTGACTAAAATTCTCATGAAGGTGGTCAGCAACACTAGAAGGGATTGGCATATTCACATTCCCTTCGCTTTGTGGGCCTACCGCACTAGCATTCAAACCTCCACAGGTGCTACCCCTTTTTCTCTCGTGTATAGAATAGAGGCTGTCCTACCTCTCAAAGTATAGATCCCATCTCTCCGCATCTCTCTGCATGACATTCTTTCTAACGATGACTTTCATCAAGATCACTTAGCTCAACTTGAGTTACTTGACAAGCACCACCTTGCTGCCCTCAACCATCTCCATGTCTATCAACATCGCATCAAGCGAGCCTATGACAAAAATCTATGAGAATGAGATTTCAATATCGGAGACCTCATCTTCAAAGAGAATCAGCACGTGACCAATATGGAGCAAATTAAACGAGGCAAGTTTGCCCCTAATTTCCTTGGACCTTTCATTATCACACACAAGTATGGATCAGGGACATATCGTTTGTCTTCTCTTGACGGATGACCAAAACCTGAGCCTCTTAATGCGTTGCATCTATGACCATTCTTCTGTTAGTCAAGTACTCATCCACTTGACATTTACCTTGAGCTTGTCCCTTGAGCAATCCCCATCCTCTTAGTCCTCATTCCTTTTAACCCTACTCCCCTTAACAAATCCGATATACCCCTTTTATACAATATGGATGCTTTGTCCTAATAAAAGGGAGCCCTTGACCTTCTATAGTCTTGTCTGTGACTCACATTTCTATCAAAACAAATCATGATGTCAAAATATTCAAAGTCACACAATCAAATCAAAAGGCAAACTTCTCCCTCGAAGGACAGCTATACTATCATTGTTGTAGCTAATAGACTGCTCCCTCGAAGGACAGCTATTCAAAGCCCTTATATATAAAGCAAAATATAGACCACTCCCTCGAAGGATGGCTATGACTAACTCTTGCTACAAACAGTAATCTTTCTTAGAAGCTTCTCGCATTTATCAGCTTCGCAAATGACCACCAAGCAAATGACATCTCTAAGTAGACTTCCCGCATTGATCAGTCTGCACAAAAAAAAAAAAAAAAAATCAATCATGGACTTGGCTTATAATTATCTCAGGGTCTCCTATAAAAAGGGCAAAGTTATCTCTGCTCTAAAACGGGTTACCCTATCCTCCTCCTATCACCTGCTCAAGGGACTTCGAGCTCACTTTAATGTCAAAGTGATTTGATTACCTCTCTAACACAACATATGGTCAACGACGTCATGCCTGAATGGGGATCTTAGTTCTAATAACCCCTATCTATGCTTTCCTTCTGGTCCTTGTCAATGAAAGAGCAATATGCCTTTCACTTCTTCTACACTTTGGTCACATTCAACTTCATCACTTGTCAAACCTAATCAACTCCACTCAACTCTTTTTTTTAGGCCACTCATCATAGTCCATTTCACATAGTTTCTATGGACACCAATACACATGGAAAATATCGACCAGATGCAATTTATGTTAAGCATAAACCAATACTTGCTGAATTATAAATAGACCTCAATTCATCTTTAGCATACATCCATCACGAATATGGAAAATTGCTAGGGATGCAAGACCCTTCAACCAATGTTGCAGAATACACCATTTGGAAAAGGCTGTAACATCTTTTTCTCCTCATCATTTCGACACATGACCAAACCAATCATCGACCAATCTTCTCAACTACTTCGAACTACATTGGTCTAAGGCCCTAAGACCAGGGCTATGTAGGCAGCACTCAGATGACACAATGTCTTTTGGGGTTAGCTTGACCACCCTCATTTTTTCATCTCTCTGATGAACAAACCTTCTTTCTTCCTTTTGACCATGACTTTGCCCTCGACCAAGACCAATTCCATCCCTTTGACCCTTCCTCCCTTTTGGGAGAACTGCATTGGCCTGAGGCCCTTTCACACAAGGGCTATGTAGGCAGCACTTAGATCACATAACATCTTCTGAGGTTAGCTCGGCCACATCCTTTCATCCATCCATCCACCTTGACCAATGACCATTGACGATCATGCCTGTCTCCTCCAACTTCGACCACTTCCAAGACAATGTTGCCTTGGTTGTTTTTGCCTGTATGCTACCTCATGACTAGTTAGCAAAATTGTGCGCAGACTATTTTTGACCTTCACAAGTATAGGATCGCAAGCCGGTTGATTCGTAGTACTTGTGACTTTTTCATGATTTTAGGAGCACTTCCTGAGCCTGGGATACCTGGAACATGATGACCCATTGGAGCTACAGCTTAGATTGAATAACCCGATCAGTAGACGACTAAATGTTGGGGCCCAGTTATTTCAATTTTGGCACTCCTCAACCCTTGACCTGTGAAAATTTAACCTGACTATCTCGTGAAGTGGTATGCGCACAATCACGACTTTTGTAGCATTCACCCTCACCCCTTTTTCATCCACTCTTTGTCAAATCAACACCCGATTCTTGGTTCCCTTCCCTCGACTCCTACTTTGAGGGGGAATACCTCATCCATAATCGGGGCAATCCACCTCTTGTTTTTGTCTTACAGTTCATTCGAACAACCAACAAGACAAAATCGACCTTATCCCACACCTGGGGCAACCAACTCCTATTTTTGTCTTGCAGTTCATCCAGAATAACCAACAAGACAAAAAAGGGGCCAAATGTAGACACCAAAATTGTGTCTAAACCCTTATTGTCCTCCCCTTAACCCCCATTTCTATTCTTCCATGCCTATTTAAACCCCTGTCAACCATTTTCCTGCGAGCCTTGACCCTAGCAGCATGTAAAAATGAGCAGAAAGCTAAAGCTAGCCTCTGTCCCCATTCTGCATCTGTCGACGATGGTCACTACCCGACCGACGTCGTCGACGTCGATCACTAATCGGCCGATGTCAGCAGTCCTACTGGTGTCGATTATCCTTAACACTGCGTTCTCGACCCAAATGCATTATCCGTTATCCATTATCCATTATTCGTCATTCGGTTGCCAATCCATTTCTTGATCAGTTATTGGACCTTCCTTCGTATCAATCAACCAACTTTTGCATTCAACCAATCTGCATCCAATCTCTCGTATTCTCTCTCTCTCTGGTACAAGTATTCTACTTCAGTCATCTTGCTGGAGGTTTGCTACATCAAACTTCTGCAACACAGTGACAACATCAATCATGTCTCTGACTCTATTTTCAGCGTATAATAGGTAAGCTTTTGCTCTATGTTTTTGTTTTACTCTCTGGTTATTATTTTTTTATTTGATATCATTACCCAGATTTAGAGTTAGACCATAGCCCCGACCTTACTTCCACCCGTATCACCTCTATCCACCCTCTACAGAATATACAGTCTATAACTCTATCCAGATCCCTGTACAAACCCTCAAACAATCCCTCTGACTTCTAAACCAGCTTCCCAAACCCTCAGACAAAAACTTTAGACCATTCTACAATCCTAAAACCCTGTCCAGACCCAATTTCCCTGACCGACACCGGTCATTACCCCTACTAATGCTGGCACTTTAATCGACGTTGACACCCTTCTTGACCGACACTGGCACAGAGACTGACACCGGTGACTGTGTAGAGCAATTTGCTGCATATCAGGTACATATTCTGCTTTTTGTCTTTTATTCCTTTCATTCTGTCTTTCATTATTTCTACTTCAGTCAAATATTCTATTTTTAATTAGTGGGTTGATATCCCTTAAGAAAGTCTTCGTACTTCAGGGATCAAACTTTTGCTTGACAGCCCACCGTCTCCTCGTCTAAACATTTTTTGTGTTTAGTCTCTTTTTCTTCGTAGGTGTCATTCCTCCATAGCCAAAGAGGAGTACCTTCCAACGTCTGATTTTGGTGCGCACGACTACATCCAGGTATCTTTTAACCCTAGACCATCTCTTAGTTTCTCATTTCTATCTTTTGAATGTGAAAGTGAAATTTAGTGTAGAAACAGCATGATCCTATGGATATCCTCAAGCAAAATGGTCATCTCTCTTATAAGAAGCAAGAAAGTATTAGTGGTAGGATCTAATCTCTTGATTAGTGTTACTAACATCACTATATCCCAAGGTACATTTTGGTAGTACCTTATGCCTCCAAGGCCCACATTCTCCATATGCTCCCAATTCAATGTTGATCATCCTTTGCTAAATCTTATCCAATATTTGGGGCATTTTGTCCTTAATTTTTATCCACTCTCATGCCTATAGGGTTCGATAGTAAAAACCTTAGTTCACTGACATATTTTTGCCTATGAACTCTACATATTACCCCTAGCTCCTATTCTAATCTATTAAACTCCTAACATTTGCCTAATAGGACCTATACCTATAGTTTATATTCAAATATATATCCTTCAACTTTAAACCTAATCTACCCTATACCTATTCACCTAATCCTTACTTAATCACACCTACCAAAAAACCTCATTAAATTCTCTTACCACTAATTTACCCAGTCATTCAACCTTATTAATCTATACACAAACCTTAGCTTAACCCCTTGAACTTACCCTAAACCTCAACTATTACCCATTAAATATTATGTCTCAATCATTAATGATTAACTATTCACCAAACTTTCCACACATTCATCAACCATCAATAGTTGACTATCCCTATAGCTGACCACCGATGGTTAGGGGACCAACCACTTATGATCACCACAAAGTGACCTATTAATAGTCGTATATCAACCACCAATGGTTGATAATTACTATTGATGGCTATTAATGATCACCTATGGTCATTTTGTAGTGATCATTGATGATCAAACCAAACCTACCCCTTAAAACTACCTACTAAACACCATAAACAACTAAAAATTTCTACATGTACCTATTCTTACTCCCCTTTTATCCTTACTCACAACAACACAACCTTATACCCACTCAAAATTTCATCGCAAAACACTCCAAACACAACATCAAACCCTACCTCAAACATCAATAACTAACTAAATAACAAACAAAAGCAATAAACATTCTCTTACAAATTTGAATCCAAACTACCAAATTTAAGAATAAACCCTACCTCATTTCTTGACCACCATCATGGAGGTACTCTATGAACCACTACCTAACCTCATACTCTCCCTCATCCCCTTTTCATCCTTGACCACTCAATTTGACACACTCAATCCATCACTAGCAAATCATCATTGCTTTTTTGCTCAAAATGCCAAAGAGTGAAATCATCACAGGTCAAAGTTCATAATGAGATAATAAAACCCATAGTGGCTCTTTTGTCTTTGACCTTTTAGTTCTAACATATTATTTTCAATGGTTAGGTTGACCATTGATGGTCAACCTTTATCATCGATGGTCGATCAATTTAGGGTTTTTTCCCTCCCACCCATAACTTTTCAACATTTTTTAGCACAAACCCAATCCAAATACTTATTAATAGATATTACCTTTTGCACCACCTTGACCACCAATCATGTAACCTCATCATGGTAATTTTGGCCTAACTTCTACATATTTTTTGATGACTTTGCTTTGTTCCTTTTGACCACACTAACTAAATTGCCATTTTAAACAAATTTGAACTTACATGACTTTTTGCACACAATTGACCAATTATGTTTTCCTAGGATCACTTATTACCTTGGATACCTATGAGAATACTAACCTTGTCTAGGAGACTTACATTTACAAGTGTAACCTAACTACCATGCATAAATATGGTTATGTGGTCTGCTTTTCACTTGTCCTTCTAGTGTTGACCTTATTTTTACCACCCATGGTAACCTAGTCAATGCATGATCTTGGCTATCACACTTAGTCTCACTTTATGTGCATGTTTACACTTTAGTGCCCAACCTATCACTAATTTTATCACCAACTTACCCACTCATCAAACCCATAACTGATTCTATTTTATCTCATCAAATCTCAATTTGAGGGAGAACACCTCCTCCCATACTCGGTGCAACATAAACTTCAACTTGTAATCCTTTTTTTTTGTAGCTTGCTAATAAAAACTACATAATAAAAAGGAGTAAAATATACACACTATAAAACTATACACAATGGTTCTAGATGTTGAACTAACCCTCAAGACCCCCTAGGGATCATCCCATAGCCTTTTAACTACCAACCCTAACTTACCTTGACTAAATTTAACCAAACTTCACCTTTGACCTAGTGATCACTGATGGTCATCCTAACCATCGATGATTAGGTTCGACCATCGATGGTCAGGTTTCAACCACTTGAACAATTAAACTCCAACTCAACTATAGCTTGTTTATTTATTTTTAGCTATCTATTTCATGTGTAGAATCAATGCATGTTGATATTAAAAATAAATAACCTATTGAACCTATTATTAAACTTATTATTTCACCTCTCCTTTCTTCCTATAAAAAGAGAGGAGGAAAAGGTGAAAATGGACCAATCATCAAGAGAAATCTAGAATTAGAGAAATCAAGCATTAGATATAATAAATAATTATTAGAGCTTCTTGTATCAAAACTTATTTTACAAGTCTTCTTCCAGCAATGTGATACAAATCCAAATTGTTTTTACTCATCAACCATAACTAAGACACCATTACTCTACCAAAATTGCTTTAGACTCTACCAACAAGTTCTTTAGCCAACTACCTCCACATTCTTCAACAACCAGCAAACTAAGTATCTGTCTCTTATTAGATTCATTAATTAGTCTCTCTATTTTATCTTCTAGAATCTATTATATAACCTCACTAACTAGCTTCTTTAACCAAACAAAAAACCCACAATAACCATCGATGGTCTTTCCATAACCATTTATGGTTACCTAATCACTGACAGTCACCCTAACTGCTGATAGTTTCACCCAATTGTTGATGATCATTATGTGATGATTTCAACAAGCTATTTTCACCTATCAAACCCCAACCAAATCCCACTTTTTGACCTTCTACCTGAGCATAGAGCATCACCTTATTTTTTGAACTACGTCTGATTTGTTTAAAATTAATAGTCAATTATTTATTACTATAATTAGTCAAATTCATCTCTTTCAATCACTTCTTATATTTGATTTTAGTATCTTTTGTTATGTGTGCAAGCAATTTATATTTTATTTCTATAACTTGATTTTTTCAAGCATGGATTGATATCCTCCAAGGAAGCTTGTGCTTCTTGGATCTATCTTGATAGGCAATCCACCTTACTACTCAACTAATCAACCATTTCTTCAAGTGCTTTCCTATCTACAGGTCATTTCTCCCAAGCCAAAGAGGAGTATATACAACCATATGGATCATATAGTACAAACCAAATCTAAGTTCCACTAACCTCACCCTTATTTAAAGTTTTACTCTTTATTCTTAAGAAATAAGCAACATTTTAATGAAACAAATACCATATGTGGATGGTTTAATAATGGCACAAAAATGTTGATAACTCCACTAATTTATTTGTTACATGTTATACCATGAAGTAGGACCAATGTGAAATATAATTCCACTATGATATCACAATATTTATCCTTGAACACTTGAATATGTGCCACTATCAACATGATCCTCACCTCATGCCTGGTCAAGCATACTTGTGCCCACAATTTTTGGTATAAGATTGCCAATATGTTCTTTTACAAAATAAATGGCCTATGTAGGGGCTTGTAACTAATGAAACAAGAAAAAAAATGCAATCTCTATATCAATCAAAGTTGAGAACTTCTTTAAGGAAGTTTTCTTCTTTGTGCTTTGAACTATATAATATATGTGGATTACCATTGAAAATATGATGCAATTATTTTGAGGCCACATTTTGGATTTGACGTAGATTACTATGATAGAGAAAGTGTGCATAGATAGTTAAAATCTCAATACAAACCACATTATCATTATCAAATAATTTGATAGACCAATTTTATATATATTTAAGATTTACATACATGTTTTGAACCCCTACAATTTTAGGGTCAACCCTTATCTCAAACAACCACATGATCCCTATTTTAATGGGGTAAGTTGTTAGTACAACTCATGAACATATTTTCACACAAATAACTAAATATATCACATATTATATGATATATTAATGATTTTTCCCAAACATTCATCTCTATAACAAGGTATTAAATTTTATTCTTCATACCATGTTTTGTACACTAACTGATTTAGGACACCCCATTCAAAGTGAGGGAAATCCAAATGTACATTTCCAATTTTTAAAATGGATGGAAAAAATTTGATAAATATTATAACAAGGCATTTAATATTATTAGTTGTTCCATGTTTTGTATGCTAACACTAATTGATTTATGATGCACCTTTCATTTAGACAACTCCAAATGCAAGTTTTTAGTTTTTGAAATGATCACAATCAATTTGGCATCCCCACATAAGAAGTTTTATTTTAATTTTATATTTAAAATTTTACAAAATATATTTAGTATTTATTGTATAATTTATGATTGAAGTATAGGAGTTGGCTCTTACATACATGGAAAGTGATATTATTTTATTTCAAGGGGATGACTTTCTAAGTATTTGCTTCTTTATTTTAATTGTGTTTGGGGTAATGGTATTTCATTTTCCTCATATATTTGGTTAAAATAGATTCAAACCACAAAACACTACAACATTTGGCCTAAATTAAGGCAGTATTTAAGTCACATTTAAGGTGCCTTAGTGTAAAAAATAAAAAAAAAAAATCTGAATTTTAAATAGAAACCCTCAAATCAAATTTTAAGTCAGACTGTTAACATTAGTCCATATTAATATTACATTTTTAAGAGGATGGATTTAGAGTGTGATCTTCAACTTTATTGTCTTAAGTGTGACTTAAAATGTGACAATGTTATGACATCTTTAGTTTGCCTTAAAGATTCAACTTGAACACACCTTTGAGGGTGCCTTAATTGTGCCTTTTAAGGTTGAATTAAACATGCCTTTGGGTTGTTTCTATAGTCAACTTAAATGTTCCTTTGTAGGTGAATTAAACATGGTTTTATGTTGACATTTTAGGTTGGCTTAAACATGCTTTTACACTAACTTTGTTGGGTGACTTAAACATATCTTTATGGGAGAACTTAAGCATGCCTTTGTACTGACTTTCTAGGTCAACTTAAATGTGTCTTAAATATCAATGACCAATATGACTTAAAGATCTAACATCGAAGTGCCTTTAATTATGACTTAAAATATAACTTTAATTCCAATTTAGTTTATGAAATTATACCAAAAAAACCTATAATTTTTAGTTAATTTATATTATATGATATTACTAGTTAATAAAAATATATAATAGTATTATATAATTATAATGTCAACATTATTTAAGATAATAGTTTTGTAATTTTTACATTCATATTGAAATCTAAAACAATGAAATTTTAACACATTATTATTATGCAATTGATCCTAGAATCAAATCTTGAACAATGCAATTCTATCATATAATTTCTTAAACAATGTAAATTTATCACATAATTACTACATAATTGATCATAGAATCAAATGAACATGATACATTCAAATCTAAAATAATGCAATTTTACCACATAATTACTATGGAATTGATCTTAGAGTTAATTAAACATGATAATCAAGTAAACAAAATAATCAAGTCAAAATGATACTATAATAATATAAAGAGTATACACAATCATAAATTCTAAGAAGTCAAAGGCCACATGTCATAATCATATAATGAAAGTCCACCATAGGGATGATCAGTACAATCAATAATATCATGATCCAACCCCTCACTAACATTTGCACAACCCTTAAAATTTCCACCATCAACATCCACAATGTCAACAACTTGAGTATAAGAAGTCAATTGGGATGCCCCATACCACCTGATGAAGCTCAATTCCAATAGTCATCATTGCCAAAACTATAACTAGATGTATATCCTCATTTTAAATATGGATCGATACGATGTTTCCCCTACATAAATCATAACATAAAAACTACTAAAAACATAAAATCATTAAATAAAATAAAATAAGTATTACAAATCAAACTAAAATCATTATCCTTTCTTATTATTTAGCAAACTAATCTAATGTCATCAAGATGAATTGTAAGTATATCTTCTTTTACATTTAAAAAACATTTAATTTAAACATTTTACCTTAATTATTGGTTGGTATCTATTCGCCACTATTTCCCTTTGGAGATAACAATATGGATATGTTTTTCATGCCCAGGTTAGAGCAACTCCCCATAATCTTCCTCTTGATATAAAATGTATATATAAAAAATTAATGATGTTCTAATTAAAAATAATTCAAGATAAAACATATTTATAAATGAAAACATTAACCTTATCATACTTGCAAATTGAATGCATGCTCCATGAATTCCTATAGGTCCCATGTGATTTGTGATTTTCTTCCCCTATGTAACATGAGATTGGGTCGATTATTTTTGTTGGCTTAGACTACCTTGGCCCTAACAATCCCAATAGTCAATTACCTATTTTAAGGCTTAGGGTTGTATTGTGACTTGTAAATAATTAAAAAGTAAAAAAATGGTTAGTACAACATTTTATAAATATATTGAAGATTATAATTATAAATATAAACTATGATGATATAATATTTTCAAAAATAAAATTGATTACAATATTTAAAAAAAATTAAAGGTATCATAATTGCTTTACATTTTAAAAAAATTACCTTCCATTGATTTTTCACTTAAAATGTGGAAAAGTTTTTTTATATCTATATTTCATATTATACTTCACTCATTATAGAGTAATAAACTCATTGATGATGTATAACACCAATTATAAAATTTAAATGACCCTCAATACACTAAACAATATTGAAAACTATATGAAAACAATAAACTTGAAAATCAACTAACTTTGTCAAAAATTTAGAAAGTAGTGTAAATATTATGAGTTCTAATATAATGAAAGTTAGAATGACATGGCTATATCCCATTGCACCACACTAAACTTGTTTAGTTGTACTTATTTCCATTTATTATTATTATTATTATTATTATTATTATTATTATTATTATTATTATTATTATTATTATTATTATTATTAAAGTGGAGTTAAAATAAATTTAGAACACTTGATACTATAGACATTTGACATGCATATTTATTATTACTTCAACATTTGTTAGCATTTATTTTTATCTATTAAGGATTATATATAATATATTTTAAGGGTCCAATATTTTATGAGGATATATTCAAGTTTGAAATCCTTCATTCAGAGGAGCAACGAATTTCACAAAAGTAATGTTGGGAGAGAAATGTCTATAAGACAAAAAGAAGATGTGGAATGTTGACAAGATTCAATTTTATTTTTACCTAACTCTAGAGAATAATAGTTTCGATGTAGTGATAAAAAAATATTCAAAAATATCTTGAAGTTCCTTCTTTCCCTTTTGGTGAGTGATTTGTCTTCAAAATTCTCTTCTTTTGAAGGAAAAATTGACTCTACTCTTGAAAAACTCAAAGCCTCATAGGGTAATAGAGAGGTTTAATTTTATATTCATGAATATGGGAAAAATAATATTTAAAATGGTTTAGATGATCTATCAAACCTATTTATTATTAATAATCATGTAAAGGAAATTTTTATTACCTTAGTTAATTTTTGAATGATCTATCAAACATAATTATTATTAATCAATTGGAGAAAAATCTTATTGCCATAATTATTTTCGTAATTCTTAAATTTTTTAAAAGGATTTTCCTTCCATTTCTTGATGATATGGGGGAGTTTTTTTTATGTTGAAAAAGATGACTAATTTCAAATATCTTTGATCAAATTTGGGGCTCTCAAAAAATTGGTCCTTGATAGTATTATTGTCATTATTATTATTGTGAATCCAATTAACCCCCATAATCAAATTTGTAACAACTCCATTGGTGTCAACTAGAAATATGTGATTTAAAAAAAAATTAAATACATATACTAAAAATAGATTACACCACAAGAATCTATAGAGACCAAAAGAATTACTCAAATTGTGAGCAAACAAGCATATTACATCACATATCACTAATATTTAATATCGTGAGAGTGTATCATAATGTAAATATAAAAAGTAATTATATTAACTCATCTATGACTGATACAAGTCTACAACCACCATTTTCAAAGTACAATAATAAGTAATTATAACTCTCCATAACATTATTCAATAATAAATACAATATGATACAATGTACATATAAGATACATGGCTCCCCAGAGCATGATTTCCTTAGACTCTCTAGTATTTGTGGCAATCTCAAGTGTCATCTCAATAAGTAGTACTGTTGTGGGGAGGGAGAGCATCATCCAAGAAATTTTCCACACCAACCATAAACCAATGACCCTTGGATTAATCTCCTCAATAAATGGCCCTCCCTTCATGGATGAGTAGATAGTGATGGCACGAGAATCTAGAGAGATAAATAATATGCATGTGATGTATGATTCCTAAACTAAACATGTAGTGTATCATAGAAACCGTTCTATTGTAAGATATCATATAAACATGTAAATCATTCTCATAAAATGATAACATCTCACTAAACATACCTTGACCCAAAGTTTTACAAATAATAAATAATAATGATTTATAGATCAATCAAATTCATACACACCACTTGATCGAACTACCTTCATCTGTCATTGTGATGCTAGCAATCCAACAAAGTCCATCTCACTCCTTATTCTGTATCAATAATGTACATTGGTCAAATACAATTCAATCAAAAGATTCATTTTATTTATATTCTACTAGCAAACACATCACATAACATTCTAAACATAGGAGTAACCAAAGCATAAATTTATTTTGTCAAATGTATGAATGAATCTTATATTATTTTCTATCCCATACTATAAATAATGACTACAATTTATACCACCTAGGTAAATACACATTTAACTGTAGATTTCACTATCACAATTAGTTTCCAAACATACTACAACCTATGATAAACCATATTACTATAGTCTAGTATTCTAAGATGTAACTACTAGTTTTTCCATAAAAAATCATATAAAATAATCTTAAATACATGTAACATAAGCTTATATATAGGTAACTAGACATAATGAAGAAAGTCATGGTTCCCATGGAACACAAAAATATTCTATTTTTAGCATATGAAACACTCCCAATTATTGTATGCACACATATACAAAGTCTTGCCAACTGTCACAAAACACATTATTCACATGTAACAACCAGCATGTATACATTAAATCAGCCAAACATATATGTAAGTGTAGATATAATAATTATAGTATGTATCATTTAGGTAAAACATACTTTTATATTTTATTAGTCTATGATATCCCATATTATCATAGTTCATTGTTTCTATGCAAAATTGCTTTCTACATTCAAAGAAGAAATAAGAAACTAAAACAAATGGTCAAGGCTAGAAGATACCTGATAAAGTCGTGCGCACCAAAATTAGACGTTTGTGAGCACCCCTCTTTGGCTGTGGAGGAATGACACCTGCAAAGAAGAAAATGCTGAAACACAGAAAAATGTTAGTCAAAGATATGGTGGGTTGTTGGGCGAACGCCCGATCCCGGAAGTACAAAGACTTCCTAGAAGGATATCAACCCACTGATAAAAAAGTAGAATATTGGATGAAAGTAGATAATAAAAGATAAAATGATAGAAAATAAAGTGCGTACCTGATATGCAACACTATTCTGCACAGTCACCGGCGTCGGTCTCTGTGGTGCCAGCGTCGATCAGGGAAGGTGCCAGCGTCGGTCAAACTGCTGGCGTCAGTTGGGGTAGTGACCGTCGTCAGTCAGGGCAGGTTCTGGACAGAGTCTACACGAGTTGCAGAAGGTCTGGGAGAGTCAGAACAGGTTCTTGACAGGGTCGGGATAGGGTCTGATGGAGTCGAGACAAAGTCAGGGCAGAATCTAGGTAAGGTTTTGGACAGGTTCTGGGCAGGGTTTTGGACAGGTTCTGGTTGAGTTGGGACAGGGTCTAGTCAGGGTAAGGTCTGAGTTTAAACAGGCTCTGGGGATTTTCAGAAGGTCGAGTCTAAACAGAATATGGAGTATGGAAATAACAAGAAAGCAATAACCAAAAATAAAAATAAACAGATGAGGATACTTACCTGTCACAGTGCGAAGACATGATTGACGTTGTTGAAGTTGTCTATGCAGTGCCGGATTGAAGCGAATGCAGATTGGTTGATGCCAGAGTTGGTTGATCGTGAGAGTGTTGATTGCAAGGGTCTATGAATGTCCGAGTTTGGAGGTCGATTGATTGATTGATCGGTTGATTCATTGATCGATTGATTAGCCTTTCGAATGGTTGGCAGACGCTGATGAAGGCAAGGGGCGGTTCGAGAGACGGTTCAATAACTATTCAAGAAACTGATTGGGAACTGAATGATAACTGAAAACGGATAACAGTAAGGTGACCGACGTCGGCAGGATTGCCGACGTCGGCCGATAAGTGACCGACGTCGGCGACATTGGCCGGGTAAAGACCGTCGTCGGCAGATGCACAATGGGGATAGAGTCTAGCTTTAGCTCTGTGCTCATTTTTACATGCTGCCAAGGTCAAGGTTAATGGAAAAAAGTGATCGACAAGGGTTAAATAGGCGAAGAAGAATAAGACGGGGAAGGACTAGGGGAATCGACACGATTTCGGTGTCTACATTCATAACTACATAAAATCACATGACCCAACTTATGATTTCAAGAATCAAATAGTCCACGTAGATAACAACAAGCAAGTAAATATGAAAATATACCATTTAGGTATACCTTAAGTTTAAATTGCAAACTAACATTTCAAAGAAACATAACTTATAATCATGCATAACGATGTACCATTATACATTAGATATAACCAAGCATTTATACATATTAACACTCCCATAACATGTATTGCACCCAAGTATTCAATATTGAATACATATAACTAACAACCAATCAATTATTTATATCAAAATAGAGAATTTATAAACCCATTATAACATTCACTTAAACATCTTGTTCTATTTTTCTAAAAGACTATTTAATATGGTTATGGTTTCGGTCCCTTAGACACCTTATGTATAGATAAAATCTTACATCTAGCTATAAGCTAAGCCATATGACCTGACACAGCCATTTCTATTATGTAATTATGTTTCATACATATATCCATGTATAGATGAAGTAAAATAAAATTCAACACATAGGAAAATAAGATAATCTAATCTAGCATCTGTTATATGTTTAGGGGTTTGAATGCACACATTCGTTAAGCTTTATTTTTTTCATAATTATTTAATATAATATATAATCCACCCGTGGAGATAAATCCATAAATATACAACCCTGTGTTCATATACATTCCATTAGGTACATTAATACCTACACATTCACTAAATTTTATTATTCCCAATTCTTTAACATAGGTTATAATCTACCCGTGGAAATACATACCCATGAGAATACTAAAATATCCCAAATGGGGATATTATATTAATACACAACTATATAAAAATACAAATCTCAACACTTAATAACTTAGACTCTAATCTAAAATTTTCTCTCCAAACACATACAAGTGATGACATGAAGATAATGTGAAACAAAACATTTCATACATTAAATCTTCACTGTCACAAACACTTAGCCATAGCTAAAGAACACACACAAATTCAAGACCAATACTCAACTACTTTCTTAAATAAAATATTACAAATATTATGTCTTAAGACAAAGGCCATAAAATAACACTCTTACATAAATGAAATTAATGAAGCATATCAAACTCTAGTAAGAACACATAAACCAAATTTGATTGCACACTTAAAACACTTGCAAAACCACAAATCTCCAAAATAAGCTAAAGACTCTGAAGACACACATCACACTAAAGACCTGCACACTAACAATCTTTACACACACTATAAACTAAAATCCTACAATACACATAATCTTTAATCCTACAACTAGTCTAGCTCAGGTGGATCTCTCACCATTGAACCTAGAAATCTCTATTGATCTCCAAGTGCAATCCTTATATAGAATGGCCAACACTAGCTAGGGTGGATATTTCACCATCAAAACTAGTTACAAAACTATATGGAATTAATCCAAGAGAGTGGGATATAAACATAAGTTCAAATCTGAAATGAAGGGGGTTTTGGTTTGATAAAAGATATCCATTATAAAGGAAGAAGTATGTTTATAAATAAAAACATGAAAGAGAGAGAGGGTAAGGAGAATAGTGGAGTGAAAGAGAAAAATGTGCCATATGCATAGTAACCCATGTGAAGGGTTACTTGAGATGTAAGATAGTAAAAATTAGATCGCATGATGATCCTTTGACTTGTCCTTTGGTCTCCCACTTTTCCATGTGCCTCCAGAGTGTCCTCCTCAGTCACACATGTGAGTTAATTAGGAATAGTGTATCATTCCTCCCACTTTCCCTAGATTTATAAACAAGGTTAATCACCCATGTGACTCCAACAATGGCATCTCACCTTCACACATGTGAGCAATCAGGAATAGTTTTATTCTTTCCATCTTTTCCCATGTGGTCCCAATGATTCTCAGAAAATTCTAATTATCTTTTAACTCTTTTAAAGGGTCTTCACATGCTAAAATACCATTCCACCAAAGTGAGGCAACTATGTTATTCATCCTTGTATTTTCTTGGCATGTGAGTCAATAAAATACTAATATTTATGTCATTAGAGGATTAATATGCCCCACCTCTTCACATGCCTTAGATTCTCATGTGGGTCATGTCACATCACTCCATAACTCACCTCCTTGCTACATCATCATATGTATCACCTTTCAAATCACTTACCATGTCATCATGAATAGTGCTAATGAATAATGACACATGAATAGTGTCAGTGAATAGTAATACATGAATAGTGTTAATGAATAGTACCTTCTGAATACTAACCCACACTAAATTTCTTATACAACACCCAATTAGACCTAAAGGAATTAAATAGGATAGTGGTGTTCTTTAAGGCCTTATTCATAAAATGAGGACATTACATTTCTCCCTTCCCAAAATTGCTTGCCCTTAAGCAATTGAAAATCTAAAACTTCTAGAATCATCCTACCATAATGATGAATCAAACTGTAGTGCTCATATAACTTGGAGCTTGTACCCGTCAATTGAGAAAGATTTTACTAAAAAGTGTTGTCAAATACACTCTACCTATAACCCAAAACATCCTTATCTAATCTAATTAATTCTACCACTTCTTTGAAGAATAACTTATCCACATGATAATAATTATCAAATAAATGTGCATAACAATCAACATCATAAATGTGAATCTTTAGAAAATCCATGATGAAATGTATGTCTATACCTCTGCCTTGTGGGATTGGATCAAGTAATTTAATGTTTCTAACTCCTCTCTTCTAATTATTACTAAGATCCCTAATCAATCTATGAGTTCTTTACTACAATACATCTATAATGAAAAGATCCTCTTCCCCCTTAGTCAACTTGTCACCTTCCACAAAGATGCAATATGTGCCCTTCATTCTAGGAATATTGTACTATAATCCTTAGATATTCTCTCCCATATCTGAAATATTTCTCTATCACCCAACAATGATAGAGGAACTCCAATTCAAACCAACATGTGACTATACAAGGTAAATAATAGTAGGCCATAACCTAATTTTATCCAAACTAACACTCTAGAAGTAGGATGACAACTAAAAAAAGAAGGTTCCCACACATGACCATGAGAGATGAATATTGAAGTGTCTAGAGTTAACTTGGGATTACTTGAAAATAACTCCCAAACAATCATTACTTAAAACCTTTACATTCTTCAACTGAGGTACTTTGCCAAACTTCATGGATGCATGCAAGCAAAAGTATGAGGTCGCTGATCTGCACCCAAACCATAGAGTCAAATTTGAAAATTTGAGCTATCACTGGCCAAAGAAAATTTATCTAGTCCCTATAACCACCCAACATACTTTTTTGGTGATTTATACCATGAATGCAAAAGAAGGGGGCAACTCCATGATTTTGTTGGGCTACTTTGATTTTCATATTGGCTTTTTTTGTAGGCCTCCTAATGAAGCTAAAGACATATTCAACCAAAAGGATGTATCATATGCAAAACATCCAAGTGCCCATACCAAACTTAATGGTTGTAACTTATTGCATGGCATCAAGCTTACAAATTGGGTCCATGAGTGACTCCTAAATAGTATGTATTAGTCCTTCACAAAATTGTTAGAATTCACTACATTTTGTGTATGATTCTTTATGAATTTTTCTTGGATGTGTAGGATGTATAACTCATCAACCATATTTAAATCAAGGCTATAACATCCACATTTTCATATTGCTCATGATGACAATCATTTGGTGATAATGAAAAAATTGCATACCTTAGCTTGTGACTATCATGCTTGTCTTTCTTTTCCAATACAACATCTCCATCCTTATAACTTACATGAGTGTGCTTCTTAACTAAACCAAAATCAAAGTGAAAGGATAATGTTTTCTCCCCATTCAACATACCTTAGAGATTGACTAAAGGAAAGTCATCTCTAATCACCAAAACATGAGCATGTTGTCTATAATAAAAATACAAATATGATATAAGTGGCAATCTTTAATCTAAATTGTTTGCATACCTATAACTACCATCATAATTATTATCTTTATTTATTGAATATACATGGTTTGAGATGTATTCCACACCCCCAACCTTTTGAATACTGTAGTTGTCAAACAAAAAACTTCTTATTATGTGACAACCTTCCACTATCAACTTGTGCATGTATATATTCTCCCATACCCGAAACCACTCTGATTCTTTATTTACTCTAATGGAATCATCTATAAAGAGTTTAAAATCATAATTTTAAACTTTTGTAACACTCAAAAATTTACTTGGATCCCATACCTTTTGGTGCCAATAATTGTGAACTTGAATCAAGGAATCCTCATGCCTCATATTGCAAACTATATCTTTCATTTTATCCTCTTTTCTTGCTTACTTACTATGAGGGTAACATAACTGAAATGGCATATCATGAAGTAAAAAATATGAAGTGTTATCATCCTTACCATACCTTAGAGTTCTAAAAAACTTGTTCTCCTTGGATGAAGTGGGGTGTGTGGAAATACCTCCAACCCTTATATCCTCAATATCCTCAATATTTAATTTTATCACATGACTCTTTGCATGATTGTTCTGATAATCAATCAATGGAAATTCATAGGCTGGTACAAGTTCTTCAAACTTGGACCCTTTAATTTCCACAAGTGATGACTCTTTACTTCAATGTCACTCTTATTGGGCTCAATCTCCTTATTTTCCATATTCTCCAAATTATCCTTGTGTGGAATGGTTTTAACCTTTAAAATATTGTTGGGTGATTTTTGAATAAGGATGACTTTATCACTTGGCATCCATCCAATGATACTTCATCCTTGGCTCCAATATGAATATTATTTTGATTAAAAGAATCAGAATTCAATAAAATATTTTAGATTTTCAAAGATTTTTTACCTTCAACTTTTATGGTTTGAAAAGTCTTTGGTTCCACTCTTTCCTTCTCTTGAAGGTATATTTTTGCTTCATTATGTGCACTTGCATGTACCACCCCTATGTCCAATGTTGAATACTCAACTCTTTCATCTTCATTTTGTACACCTTCTAAGACAATATCTAGTTTTTTTTGTACATTTCCTCTTCCACATTCATAATAGAAGCATTAGAGGTAATCCCCATAAATGGTTGCAACTTCTCTGTACATTATTTGAAAACATTTTTAACCAATTCATATGCATCTGAAGAAATATTCTGTTCATTTCTCAAAATAGCTGATAAAAAAGATAAGAATGGTTGGGGGATAACATCACTCTCATTCATAATCATAGACATAATGGTCCTCATATAATCAAAAAATATTTCTTCATGATCCTCACTAATATAAGCTATAAAATTATGAAACATTTCAAGAATAAGATCATCACAATTTAAATAAATCAGAAGAACACAAGATTTGACTTCTGCTATCAATCTTAATCCTTTTACCAAAAGAAAGGATTTTGATATCATCTAAACCATGAAAGCTTTCAATAATCATCTATAATATTCCCCTCATTATGTCTTCATTATAGGGTTCTTTAAGAACTGAAATTATTATAATTTCACAAAGGTAATAAATGACAATAAGTCTTTCCTCTTTATTAAAATGTCTTACAGACATTATCTTAATCAAATAAGTCATTGATGGCTTCATTGTCCAAAGCAATTTCTATGAATTTGAAGGATCTATCATAGATAAACTACTCTCCACTTCCTTTAACATACTAAATAAAAAAACCTTTGACTAATGTAAAAACTCAAGATTAATATCTATTATATAAATCTTATCTCGAACATCCTTTTTACTGAGTGACTCCATGAACCTTACTTTCCAACTCATTGTAACTGGCCAAGATTTTCAAATTGAATATTTGTATAGAGTTAGTTCCCCAATATACTATCAATAAACATGACTCTGATACCACTAAAATATCCCAAATAGGGATATTTTCTTAATACACACAAATATATAAAAATACAACTCTTAACACTTAAAAACATGGACTCTAATCTAAAATTTGCTCTCCAAATACATACAAGTGATGACATGAAGATAATGTGAAACAACACATTTAATACATGAAAT
This sequence comes from Torreya grandis, assembly GCA_037957365.1. Taxonomy (NCBI): domain Eukaryota; kingdom Viridiplantae; phylum Streptophyta; class Pinopsida; order Cupressales; family Taxaceae; genus Torreya; species Torreya grandis. The sequence goes on from JARHVA010002110.1 coordinate 2,545,587, forward strand.
CTTCACTTTCACAAACACTTAGCCACATCTATAGAACACATACAAATTTAATACCAATACACAACTACTTTCTTAAATAAAATATTACAAATATTATGGCTTGAGATAAAGGATATAAAAAAACACTCTTACATAAATGAAATTGTTGAAGTATATCAAACTCTAATAAGAACACATAAACCAAATCTCATTACACACTTAAAACACTTGTAACACCACAAATCTCCAAACTAAGTTGAAGACCCTGAAGACACACATCATACTGAAGACTTGCACACTAACAATCTTCACACACACTATAAACTAGAATCTTGCAATACACATAATCACTAATCCTACAACTAGTCCATATTGGGTGGATCTCTCACCATTAAACTTAGAAATCTCTATTGATCTCTAGGTGCGATCCCTATATGGAATGGCCAACACTAGCTAGGGTGGATATTTCACCATTGAAACCAATTATAAAACTATATGGAATTAATCCAAGAGAGTGGGATATGAACATAAGTTCAAATCTAAAATAAGGGGGGTTTGGTTTGATAAAATATATCCATTACAAAGTAAGAATAATGTTTATAAATAAAAACTTGAAAGAGAGAGAGGGTAAGGATAATAATGGAGTGAGAGAGAAATGCACCATATGCATAGTAACACATGTGAAGGGTTTCTTGAGATGCAAAATAGTCAAATGTAAATCACATGATGATCTTTTGACTTGTCATTTGGTCTCACACTTTCCCATGTGCATCCAAAGTGTCCCCTCACTCACACATGTGAGATAATAAATAATAGTGTATCATACCTCCCATTTTCCCTAGATTCCTAGACAAAGTTAGTCACCCATGTGACTCCAACAATGGAATCCCACCTTCACACATGTGAGCAATCAAGAATAGTGTTGTCCTTGCCATCTTTTTCCATGTGATCCTAATGATTCATAGACAATATCTAATTACCTTTTGACTCTTTAAAAGGGTCTTCACATGCCAAAATACTATTCCACCAAAGTGTGGTGCCTATACTATTCATCCTTGTCTTTGCTTGACATGTGAGTAAATAAAATACTAATATTTATGTCATTTAGTGGATTACTATGCCCCACCTCTTCACTTTCCTTATATTTTCATATTGGTCATGCCACATCACTCCACAAGTGACCTCTTTGATGCATCATTAGCTATATCACATTCCACATTACCTGCCATGTCACCATGAATAGTGACTCATGAATAGTGCTAATGAATAGTGACACGTGAATAGTGTCTTTAGTAACACATGAATAGAGTTAGTAAATAATAATTTTGAATAGTACCTTATGAATAGTGATCCACACTAAAATTCCCATACAACACCCAATTAGACCTAAGAGAATTAAATAGGTTAGTGGTATTCTTTCACGACCTTATTCAAAAAATGGGGACATTACAAATACACCTTAGTGAATATATACATATATACCCATAATTATTATAAATATTACCAAAACTTTTTTTAATGTTACATTTACATCCTGGATTTTAGTTCTCAACTAACATATAATAAGTGATCCGTACTTATCAAAAAGAAAACTTGTTGAGTTTTCTATCCCTTTCCATTCCTTGATAAACATCTTAAAATGGGCCTAGGTATGTTAATCTCACATAACTCCCATGGTTATACATAAATTTTGAATGATATTTTTATGAGACTATTCCACCACTTTCATATCAAAAAGGTTGACTATGTTTAAAGGCTAATAACCATACCTAGTCAATTGAGCTTCCCACAAAGCAACATATAGTTAAATTCTAGGTCATAATTCTCTTTTATATTCTTCACTATGACCATATATATATATATATATATATATATATATATATATATATATATATATATATATATATATATATATATATATATATATATATATATATATATAACATTAAATGATATTACTAATGTTATATTTTATATACCAATTGAAATCGATGTACCTCAAGCATGGCCCTTTAAAATTATTGATTAGTTACTTGTTTATGTAACTAAACATAATAATATTAATTTTTATGCCAAAAACATGGCTATTCCAAACACACAAATGGCTAAGGTTGTCAATATTTCAATAATTCATCTTTATTTTCATAAACTATGATGATGCCTTTTTTAAGGTAGTGACATAAATACTTAACCCAAATGTTAGCATACTTTTATACTGACACTATGTTACTATCACCAACAACACAATATCATCCCAGACTGTAAATTTTAAACTAGATATTGTACTGACATTTTAGTGTATATCTACGATGCATAATAACATGACAACTTTGAATTAAAACATGCATATAGTATGGAAAATAGTGATCTAATATTTAACACATAACTAGGAATACAGCAATTTAATATTACTAAAAAGGGTTATAGTCATCTATCTATGGCTTTTCATAATGTAAATCCAGCTAAATGGGTGATGACTTAGTGTTATAGTATGCTACCTATAACTAATAATATGTTGTAGAATAATAAAATAACAATGATGCGTAATAAGAAAGTGTTTTAATCTTGGGCCAACATTGACTTCTCTAAATATGGTGATGTAGTACTAGGTTGTTTAACATTTAAAAAAATAAATATAGTGATCTCATTAAAGGTAAAAACTAACCATTATTTAAATGAATCATTTACTTCCTAGGACCTGCTATAGAGGAAATAAGACCAGAGTTGATCATGGAATCTAATTTGAACCAATATCCAATGATTCACTAAAATAATAATTCCTTTGCCAAAGAGTGAGCAAAAAATATTATCTCATAGACTTTTCAACATAACAGTCCTTTTATGTATGTATACAACTAGTAATTTAAATAGAGATGTCATAAAATAATTATTTGCAATGATATGTTAAAGATAAATAACTAAACTTCTCCTAGTGGTGTCTTTGTCTATAGCATGTTCAAGAAAAGAATTTCAATGATTCTATAATGTAAATTGGCTGAAAATTAGTATTATTACACACCACAACATCTTTGTAGCTTTCATATTTATAATTGTAACTATTTTCTTATTCAAATCAATGCCCTATGTAGTCTCTTTGCTATACCAAAGTTGTACGTCACTATATGGAGCCAAAGCTGAATCTACATATTATATTTTATCATATGAATCATTTCACTAATATACAAATAATATCATATCTTTCCATGATCATATAATGAAATTCAGCATACTGCCTACTTGGCAATTATAACTCCTTTTGATTTGTGAATCCTTATTGGCTCTTCTCTCTTCCCACATTTTGTTCCTTCCTCTGTGTATGTCTCTCTCTCTCCTTTTATTTTTCAAATCTCCCTAAAAATTATAGCATGATATCTCTTTTTATAAATCCCTTCATTAATAGAAGGGGCATAGCCTTTACAAGGATTTAGATTTAGATTTTTGTCCTTTTTTTGTTATTTTTCTATTAAATTTAATTCTTTTTATTTTCTAATTTTAGTCATTAAATTTCTTTCTATTTTATTTCTTTGTCTTTTCATATTTTTTCCTTTTCCAAGATAATTTCTATTTTTTGATATATTTAGCACTAAATGTTAAAATTCATTGATTTAATTAACTAACATCCACAATGTTATGACAATTTAAATGACAATTCATAATTACTAATAATTTCTATTTTTAAATCCACCTTTGCTAATAATATTCTTAATAGAATTAATGATAAGATGTGCCAAATACTTAAAAGAATTCATTATGATATTTACTTATACTGGCAAACCATAAAAAGTAACACTCCAAAGGAAGTAATAAACACACCACAAACAAACTATTTTTAATGAATTTCTAGCATGTGTTAACTACTGTGATGTGTGTAGGTTTCTTGCTAGATCTCTGTCGACCTATGACATCTCCATCTATGTTACCCTTTTCAATTATGCTCTCCTTATGACACAATCTAAGAGATGAGTTATCCTACATCAACCTCATAACAAAGCAGGTAGTTAAACCATAACAATCATGATATACATACATCATAAGATACAGCTAAAAAGTTAAATTAGCATGCTTTTAATGTAATATCATATACAACTACTACCTTATAGCAAAGCAAACATGTAGCCTAAGCAATATCCTATTACCCCATAACAATATATAACTCAAAGCTTAGTTAAAAATATAACCAAATCAGATGTGTCAACTATAAATATCCACGAATAGTCAAATAGCTTACTAACTATCAAAGACTATGATAATCAAGAGAGAGAATCACAAGGCACCATTAGCTTGTCAGTTATCATTGGGCCTTTAACCCATGATACACTTTCCCATGTTCTTGATCTCAAGTTATCATATAATATGCTTCTAGGTAGACCTTGGTTACATGAGATTCATGCAGTCTCTTCAACACTGTACTAATGTATCAAGTTCTCCCACTCAGGGATGGAAGTGAATATTCCAAGAAATTTGCACCCATATGAGTACTATAGATATCTTGAGGCCACATTTCAAAGTTATAATTACTAATACGACATGAATCAAAGTTCCAAAAAAGATAAAGGAAAAGACATACTTATTGATTCTCTAGAGGATAATTACATAAATCCTAATACCCTGGATTCCCTTTCCCACATGTCACCTCATGAAGCTTCCAATCATTACACCATTTTGGCTAATGGCCTAGGAGAATATTTAACACATGATACCTTTCATATTTCCAACCTTCCATAGAATCCAAAGTCCTTTGGAAGACCTAAGACTAACTCAATTCATCCACAATGGTAATAAAAGATAAACTATAAAGGACTTGTCATGTTTGTACCAACATCTAGCCTAGAACCAGACCCTTTCGAGGGAGATGAAACATGGTTATACAATGACAACCAAGCTAATTTTTATAAGAGTGAAAAGTATCTTATTATTAATAGGATCATGAAGTATCAAGAATATGGAGGAGGCCTCAAACCTAATCAATAAGGAACACTTGAGCCAATTTCCATGACCAAATACAAAAGACCCTTTGGACTTGGATTTAAACCACCTGGGGGTGACTCCATAGACCTTATTCATGTTCCATCACCATCAACAAGTGATGAAGATGTTGAAAGTGAAGCATATTTTGATCATATCCTTTTTGATGATCTAGTTAAAGCCAACCTATTTAACCCTGATTCCATTTGTACCCTTACATCAGTCATTTATCATAATCCATTGCCATTATACTATCTCCAACCGATAGATTCACACCAATAAGAATCTAGTTTATCAATTGATGAGTTTCAAAATGATGAGGCATTCTATGATTTTCTAGGCCTTAGAGACAACATTCTATTGGGAGATCATAAATCAGGGTTCTCAATCACATTAGATCTTGAAGCCTATTTTGGAGAGTGGGTGAACACCCTTAGCCAAAAACAAATAAATAAAACATTAAGTTCCCAAAGTGAAAACTTCTTTGTGGCACTTTTTAACAAGGGAAAAAGTAAAGATAAAGGCTAGTCTAGTAGTGAAAACCTATTTTAGGCACCATTAGATGGGGGTGTTCATTCTTCTTCAAATTTAGACTAGGAGACCACCAACGATGAACTTACTTATGGATCTGAGTTCAATTTTGAGCAATAACAAGTGTTTGATCAAATTATTCAAGAATTTTTTATTATTTTTGTCACATGGATAGATCTCCCATTGGGGGACTCAAATTCATCATGCCTAGGAAAAGTTGAAGAGCCAGTCCTAATAGAGGACTTTGATATAGCCCAATAGTTCAAGTCTTTACTACTATCTTAGAAGATGGTTCAACTCTTCTAGTCAAGGATATAATAGAGGTAAACATCAGGACTCCATCGAACCTAAAATGGATAAAATTAGGTGTTTCCCTCTTTGAGGAGGAATGTGAAGTCTTTACAGCTCTATTAAGACAACTTGTAGATATCTTTGTATGAGTTTATTCTAACATGCCAGGTTTAGACCCTACCTTAGTTTTATATCACCTTGTGGTAAATCCTAATGCCAAACTAGTTAAGAAAAACTTATGAAAAATGCATCCTAGTATTGTTATATTAGTAAAGAAAGAGTTGGAAAAAATCTTAGAAGAAAGATGTATTCAATCCATTGACTATGCAGAATGGATATCTAATTTTGTATCTATTAGTAAAAAGCTATAAGGAATCAGAATATATACTAATTTTTGAGACAAACAAAGATTGCACTAAGGATTAATTTTCATTGCCTAATATTTACATGATCATTGATCCACAGTGGGTTATGAAATGCTTTCACTCATGGATAGCTTTTTAGGATACAACTAGATCAAAATAACACTAAAAGACCAACATAAGATAGCATTCACCACTCCATGGGGAACATTTTGTTATCAAGTTATGCCATTTAGTTTTAAGAAAGTAGGGGCCACCTACCAAAGATCCATGACCATCATATTCCATGATATGATGCATGATATTGTTGAAGATTATGTCGATGACATTCTTGGCAAATCAAAAACTAGGGCTGACCATCCAGCAGTGTTACATAGAATATTTGAAAGACTACATGAGTATAAAGTCTAACTAAATATAAAGAAATGTGTATTTGGAGTAACATTAGGAAAATTACTTGGCTTCATCATGTCTCATCGAGGCATTTAATTTTATCCATCCAAAGTACAAGCTATAACATAGATGCCACCACCAACTAATTTGAAGTAGTTTTATAGTTTGTAAGGCAAGATCTAGTCAATCTGATGCTTCATATCTTAGTTAGAAGACAAATTTCATCCATTAACACATCTTCTAAATAAGGGAGTTACATTCCACTAGGATAATCACTACCAAACAACTTTTTAGCAGATAAAAGATTACCTATAAAATCTACCTATTTTATTACCCCTTATGTTAAGAAAACCATTTTTGTTTTACCTATCAGCTATAGATAGTGCCTTGGGGGAACTTATATCTCAACATGATGATAATGAAAAATAGCATGTCGTATACTACTTAAGCTATACATTGGTTATGTATGAACATAATTATATGCCTATTGAAAAAGCCTATCTAGCCATGGTATTCATAGCTCAAAAATTATGACATTACATGTTGAACAATAAGACCATGGTCATTTCAAAAGTAGATTTTCTTAAGTATATACTATCTAGAATAACTTTACAAGGTAGAATAACCAAGTGGATCATGATCCTAAGTGAATTTGACATCAAATATATCAATTAAAAACCTATTAAGGGGTAAGTTCTTGCAGATCAGCTTATTGAAGCACCCCTTGCTAATACAGAGCCACTCACATTCCAATTTCTTGATGAATCAATAATAACCATCATTGACATACCTCTTGAAGAGAATCATTGGAAATTATATTTTTATGGATCATTTACTATACATGGATCAGGGGTAGGCCTCTTATTTATTACACCATAGGGAGATCTAATTCCTATGTCTTTTAGGATCATTTTTCCTTATACCAACAAAATGGATGAATATTAAGCACTTATTGTAGGAATTTTCTAAATGGTATAATGGAATGTATCTCATCTCAAGGTTTATGGTGATTCTTAGTTAATCATCAATTAGGCTATAGACCAAAGATGACAAGTTGGTTTATATAAGGCCATGGTTAACACTTTCAAACAATAGATTATTGACATCCAATTTGAGCACATACCAAGGGCTAGTAATAGAAATATAGATGCCATAGATAATATAAAATCTTTGATTTGATAAATAGACAAAATTAGAGAGTATCAATTCTTTGTTGAGAACTTACTAGCATCAGCTCATGAGCCTTCAACCGTCATGATGATTTGTGATATTGTTGGTCCTAATTCTATTTGGTACTCAAACCTTTACAACTACCTTCATGACCAAATTTTACCACCTGACCTCTCCTAAAAAAAACCAAAACCTTCATTCATGAAACCACTCATTATACCTTACTTGGATTAACCCTTTCCCACCATAGTTTTTATGGAACTTTGATTCATTGTTTAACTTTGATAGAATCTACACTAGCATTATGAGAAGTTCATGAAGGTGTATGTGGAACCCACACTAGTGAGGTCATCATGTCCAAAAATCCCTTGCATACTAGTTATTATTGGCTCATAATGGATGTAGATGTAACTGTGTATGTCAAGAAGTGTGACAAATGTCAATGGCATGCCAATTTGAATCATGCCCTAGCAAAAAATATGAAACTAATGTTGACACCATAGCCATTCACTACATGGGGCCTCGACCTCATTGGAAAGATCAATCCCACCTCATCTAATGGCCATAAACATATCCTTACCACCACCAAATATTTCACTAAATGGGTTGAAGCTATACCCTTCACTTACATGAATGAAAAGTAAATTTCTAAGTTCATCTTCAACCATCTAATTTGCCACTATGGTATCCCTTCTGACATTATATCTGATAATGGAGGATCATTCAAGAATAAGTATGTCAACAAGATATGTACCAAATACAACATCACACAACATTTTTCTATGGCATATTACCCTCAAGCTAATGGTCAGGCTAAAGCATTGACTAAAACCATTATCAATATTCTCAAAAAGATTGTCAATGTTGGTTGTCATGACTAGCACTTTCATATATTTCATGCCTTTTGGGCATACCATACCAATAATCGTACACCCATAAGAGCTACTCCATATTTACTTATTTATGGTACATAAGCTATCCTTCCCATTGAGGTCGAGTTGTCATCTCTATGCATATATTTCAAGAATGTCCTAGATGATCATGACTATCAAGTAGCTCACCTATAAGAGCTAGACTTGATGAAAAATGCATAGATTCACTCAACAATATTTAGGAATATCATAACTGACTCAAAGGCCACTACAATCAGTGCATCAAGCATAAAGCATTTAAACTTGGTGATCTTGTCCTCAAAGAATACCATGGCCAAAAAGAATCATAAAGGTAAGCTCAAACCCAATTGGGTTGGTCCTTGCATCATTACAACAAAATTTGGAGCCAGAGCATACAAGCTTGCCACACCAGACAGCCATGAAGTTGATGAGATGATGAATATTATCCACCTCAAGTGGTACTACACTTGAGTGACTTGGTATATTAACTATAAGGACCATTTCAAGTTGTATCATTTTGTTAATCTTCTTTGTATAAAACCTTTTTTATCGACCTATCATCCTACCAATCTATCACTTTCCCTATCATATATCTATTTTACCATACATTCCCCATCAATTGGGTTCATTTTTCCCTCCCTACTCAGTTGTATGACCTTGGTTCCATTCTATTTGGTTCTATCACCATTTTTAGTAAGAGCATTCAAATTTTGTTTCAATAGTTGTTTCATAAATTCTAGATAGAGGCGATATTTTGGAGTAGTATAATAGAAATTTGGTAGTTATATCCTTCATTTATTAGTTCATTCTCTCTCATTATCTTGATCCTAATTATAACTACCTATGGAAAAATTAATTTTAGTGACCTATGTCATTGTATCTTAGTTATAATTACCTATGGGAAAACTAGGGGAAACACTTATTATGATTTGATCATACCAGATAGACATTTTCTATGTCATATTATGCCTTTATACCAACTTTGCCTATTTTGTTTGAATTAACTGATATACTAGTCAGATTCCTCTGTTGTATGGTAGACCTATAGTGACTTAAGGTCCTAATTTGGGACTATGTAGGTAGTGTTGATACTTTTGAGGTCATTTCAATCACCCTAATCCATGCTCTCGCCTTTTTGAGAGCATCCTAAGCAACACTCTCACTATTTTATGAGAAACCTAAGTAATGCTCTCACTATTTTGTGAGCATCCTAAGCCACACTCTAACCATTTTGTGAGAAACCTAAGTAACGCTTTTGACATTTTATGAGCTTGAACCATTTAGTGTCTTGTCATTCTTGAGTGAGTTTATTTACTCTAAATTTTTCAAAAACATTTTTAAAACTGTTAGAAAAAAACAAAAACATTGACCACTTCTTTACCTTAAGGATTCTAAGAACCCTTACTAAGTCACAAGAAAATCACTTGTCACTTATTTCCCCATCCTTTTTGGCCTTTTTTCCTATGCACTTACCATTTTACAAGACCATTCCTATTCTTTAATGATGTCCATTCTATTTATTTTCATCAGCTATCATTTTCTTCCTATTTCCTGGGAGAACTACATTTGGCTTGAAGTTTTTGTTGGATATTACATCCATGGAACTATGTAGGTAGAATCCACTTGTCTAGTGCATATGGAGATAGCTTAGCCACCCCCTTCCTTTTATTCTATTCCCCCATCATATTTATTTATTAAGTTTTCACCTATTTTCTAGGGGCAATGTTTGTCTCATTTAAGTCATGTTGTTTGTACTAACATTAGGACTAACTATTATTTATTTATTTGTTTATTGTTTGCGTGCCTATTTGTTTGATTTTAGCACCATTTCCTTGATTCGATCTATGAGTGTTCATTAGGTGATTCCTTGTAGATTTATACTTGAATCCATCCATATTTATATGTTTACATTGTCATCATGGTTTTTATCATTGGTGTGTTGTTTTCTATTGAGTATTAGATCTTGGGAGTTAGTCCCTATGCATATTTTAGCCTAGTCCTCAAGGTTTTCTATCATGATGCTTACCATCAAGTGATACAATGAAAATTATATTCCATAAGTCTACTCATGAAGGGTGATATCAACATCTCCTTGGCACTGGCATCCCAATCATATCCCAAATAGAGTAATTAACTAGGAAAGAATTTTAACCTTTATTAGTTTGAATGAGCATATCCTTACTAACAAGTTGTTCCAATTCATCCTTACCCTATGTGTTAATTTACCATCATCATCATCCAATCAATCATGTTTATAATAATCAGGGTCTAATAATTCTAATTACCTATGGGAAAATCATTGCACACTATCCCACCTACATTTCTCAATGATTATAACCACCTTTGGGAAAATCATTGTGTCCTCACCAATTTACTTTCATTTTTCCCAAACAAGGGCACATTTTTATCTTATTTTTCTATCCTAACTGGGGCAAATCTATCTTCTCAATGATTATAACCACCTTTGAGAAATTTATTGTGTTATCATACCACATTGCCACTATCAGGGTAAAATGTTTATAACTACCTTTGGGCAAACCATTTACACCATTCCACTTGCATTCTCAGTGATTTTGGACTACTTTTTCAAACTCATTATGTTTGCATCCCATCATCTTCCTTTCTTTGGTTCTTTCATTTTGCTTCTTTATTTTTGAGGGACCATTTGTCGACCTACTTGTGTCAACCATTCCCTCGAGGGGGCATCATGCAGTTAGTTCATCATCATTGAAGTTGTAGGCATACAAAACCTTTTCATTCTTTTAGAATATGTTACTATGCTTATAGTTTGCAATGCCTTCCCAAATAGGAGCGAACTGTAGACACCTAAAATTGGCCATCGATAACCTCCAACTAGGCTTTTGACCAATTTCTACCAAAATGCATAATTTGGCCTAAAAATACTAAAACACATTAAAAGATTTGAAACTGACATATTCAGTTTCTGATTTTGGCCAAAGTATCCCTAAATGGGGCAATTCATTTTATGGCTAGCTAACCTTGATTAGATCATTTCAAGTCAAAATGCCAATTTTGCACTTAGGTGTCTTGGATTTCTCTTTTCTATAAAATCTCTTGCATAATACATGTGCCTTTGTTATTTTGTGTTGGAAACATCCTAAATGGGAATATGGATCTAATGCATTTGACATCACATCCTAATTCTAATCTAGTCAAATTTTAGGCTAATAACAACACATTTTGACCAATTTGAGTAATTTGTGTGCAAAGAGCCAAGGTTTGCATCAAAGTGATTAATCATGCTTAAGAGCTAATTAAACCAAATCATGAGCCTAATTAAGAATTCCATGGAACTTGTTGAATAATTTCTTTTTGGAAATTGATTGTCATTAACTATGTCATCAAGTGACATCATTTTTTGGGAAGATATCCCTAGGCCATAAATACATAAATTATCAAGGTTAACCCCTCCCATGCCTCATCAAAACCCCTTCCATGCCTAGTTAATGTCCCTCTATCTCAAATATTAATGGGGATATTTGTAGAATGAATTTCATATTTGGATTTATTCATGGCCACACATCTCATTATTGAGATGGATGATCATGGTTGATCCTCAGACCATTCCAAAAATCTATAAATAGGAGGCCTTGCCTATTTAATTTTAATCTCTTTTATGCCAAAGTTATAATACTGAATTGATTCCAAAGCTTCATGGAAATTAGTGTTATAATGCCAAAATATTGAGCCAAGCCAAGCCAAAGCCAAACATGGTGCCAAAGAGAGATGGAGGTAGCCACACTTCATTGATACAGACTTCATGAGCACAAAACTGAGCAACCCACTTCAACAAGCTTTTTGGAGCATCTAAGGAAGGTGAAAGAAGGTTTTTTTTTGCAATTTTAGTTGTGATTTCCATTCTAGTGTTGTTAACTAATCTCCCCCTAGTAACTAGGCTTGGAGATGTTTAGCTAGTGTGTTTATTTCATTTTGATTTATTTTTTGAGACTAACATAATAATAAACATCCTCTCTTAAGTCAAATTCCTAGTCTACAGGTGGCTAACCAACTCCATAATGACTTGGGCATCATCAAGGAGTAGTTACACATAGAGATCAGGGCATGATGGGAGCGAGGTAGTGGAGTCAATATAATTATGAAAATAAGATCTATATTAGCACCCAACATTCACCCTCCACCTTAGCACTTATATGTTCTTATTTTTTATAAATTCAAGCTCAATATAGTTAACAGAGGAGGAGAATTGAAGTAGCAAATCTCTATTGAATTTAACCTAGATTTCATCCAATGGATGCCATTAGCATAAGTTTTTATCATGAATACCTTTGATAATCCACATTTTAGTGCCCAATCTCACATGTGAGCATTTGGGCCATTAGTAGTTTTAGATGAGCATGTGCTCTGTTCCATAGATATGTCCAAGTCAATTCTATACTTGTTATAACTAGGTGCAAACATAAAATAATCTTGAAGTGCTCAACATTTATCACTCAATTTCATTGAATTTAATTCACATAAGGTTAAATCCTTATGTACACACCCAAAATGTAGTGGAGAAAGGATTAGGGCCCATGTTGGGCCAGTCATGTCATGTCACAACTCATTCTTCATAGGACTTGGTCATTACAATAACTGTATTGGTAGGTTCATTGGTGTAAGACATTATGGGTGGGATTATACTATATATAGGTGAAAATACTCTTTGGGGGACTCATTATGGTCATAGGGGTACAATCCTATTTTGGGTTGGTTCTAGGATCCCAAGGGTACATACCTTCAGGTTACTGGGCTTAGCTCTATTTGGTGCATTGATGGGTCAAGGGTCATTGGTTTATGCTTGAGATAATGTGAATGGTAAGGGCATCAAAGCTTGGGTGCATGACTTTTCCTATACTTAAGCTAATCTACAAGTTTTGATGATGACATCATTTACACAAGGATGCCATTAATGGGATGAACTAAAAGCTTGATGGATTTTAGTGTTAATATATTAATACTAACCATTATCACTATTACAACATTTCATAACCATTTCATATTCAGATAATATAACCATAACCTTATAAACCAAATCATCACTTATTTTAAGTGAAACACTATTCTTCATTAAATAAGATTCAAAGAAACAAAGTACATATCGATGAAATAGAACACATGCTCATCTAAAACTACTAAAAACCTAGAGACTCAAAAGTGAGCTTGGGCACTACAATATGGATTCTTAAAGGTATTCATGATAAAAACTTATGCTAATTAAATCCATCAGAAAAAAATCTAGGGTTAATTTGATAGAGCTTCACTACCTCAGTTCTCATCCTTTGTTAATGAGATCGATCTTGACTTTATAACAGATAGGAGAATCTAAGTGCTAGGGTGGAGTATGCATGTTATGTATTGAGATGGAGCTTATTTTCATCATTCCACCAACTCCACTACCTCACCCCCATCACATCATCATCACCATGTGTAGCTACTCCTTGACAATGCCCAAGTCATTATGGAGTCATTTAGTTACTTGTTAGCTAGTGCAAGGTCTACAAAGATTCCTCTAGCTGGTAGACAAATATGCCAAAATAGCAATCATACCAAGTGATTACCTCACACTGAGGTGTCTATTGAGTTGGCACAAATCCATACTAAGATAAAATTATGGCCAAATAATATCAATATTTTATGATTTATGCATATTCAATTTTTTGAGTGAATAAATTTTATCATGCCATATTTTCTTTGAAAAACTAGTCTATTTTTCATCTCTACTTTATGCATACCAATAAAATATAATTTGTTTAATAATTTCAATAAGTTGTTTCAAATAAAGAATAAATTTTATTTTTTGGTATTTTACATAGATTTTTCATTAGATCAAGTATGCCTCAAAATTATAAAAATAAGATCCTTTAAGACTTGAGAGTGACAAGCTTTCCAAATCAGAAACCATCTTCACCATCTGAGGACATTTAATATGTCCATGTGCCACACATGTATTGGTAAGTTGTTGTCATCTCAAGATGTAATGCAAATTTATAATTTTGTAAATGTTTGATGAAAATTAGTCTGATATTTTTTTTAAATTAGAATTAGTGGTGATTACATCCCGTAGGACTTTCCATAAAACAACTAACCAATGCTCAACCCTCATGTTTTTTTAAGTTATGATAAATTGATCTCCTTAATTTTTTTATTTGATTTGAAAGCATTTTTTTTAAATTTATTTTCTATCTTATTTTCAAATTGGGGGTACTGGAAGAGACAAGTGGGAGGTCCTCCCTATGAATTAGGATGGGAATAAACACTGAGGTAATAACTTATTTAGTAAGAAATAATTGATTGAAAATTAATTGATTGATTATATTAATAGGAGATTAATACCAACATCATATAATTTCACCTTGAATGTCATGATAGGGTGAGGAGGAACAACCACTTTGTGGAGATAAAGAGACTCATGTATATGCTTGAGTATGTGGGATATGATTAGGATGAGAAGCCATAGGTTTATGTCTTAATCTATCTCTATGGATTCAACAACACTTGAGCTAGTAATTCCCCCATTTATTTTTCACATCTCACCATTAAGACTCATGACAAATGTTTATATAATTAACAATATTTTTGAATGAAAGAGAACAAGGGGTTCTAGTGAGGATCCACCATAAGATTTATTTTATGAGGAGGAGGTTCATGAGACATCTAAGGTTAAAATAAACATTTCAAATTATTTTATAATTGTTACTATATATGTATCTACTTTTTTTATAACTATGTATTTTACATGGTTATTTTAATTTTTTATTCAAGCCCCTCTTTAGTACATGATTTATCATAAGTGGGAGATACTAATTTAATTTTGTGAATATGGTATGTGTGGTGAGATTAGGGTTTTCAAGTCAACCTTCATAGGATTCAAAATCATAATATTTATTTTTCTCTACCACAAAAGTTTGGGCATAACTATACCAGCAAATGACTTCAAATTTATCTTGAAAAAATGAGGGAGTATGTTGAAAGGAGGTAGAGTAATATAGAAAACCTCTTGAATAATTAATTAAATTTACAAAGAATATTTTATGTGAAGAATATCTTCATAAGGTATGGTAAATAAACCTTTTAATAATTGTCTAGGAGAGCTAAGAATGAAGTTAAGGTGGAAATACAAGCTTATGATGCAGAGGAAAAGCATGCCAAGATTAAGTAAATTTTTTTGAAGGATAGAGAGTGGAATAAAAATGCAAAACTTCATAAATGTAAATTTTAAATTCTCATGTGTATTTATTCATCATAATCTAATCTAACTTCAACATGTTTGTCATCACAAAGCAAGGGACAACATGAAAATGGTAGGGATGATGAGGGTCATTTACATGCCTCTGATAATATGGGAGAGGAAGATTTTAGTTTCCCATTTGTATGTTTAAAATCATGGTAAAAAGTTTCTTTTGTTTATATGATTTTAACCCATTGATATAATTTTTTTGTGCAGGATGATGGTGTTTTGCTTAAAGATTTGTTGAACAAATGGGAGAAAGAGGGGGAAAATTAAAAAATTAAAGGTGATAAGGATGAGGTATATCTTAAAAATGTAAAGTGGAATTGAAATATTTAGTTATAATTGAACAATGTTTAAACTCTAGACACATTTTTTCAAGGTCAAGGAATTGAAATGTATAAAAAAATACCTTTGTCAGTGGTTTTGTTAATTGTGATTATATGTTGAAGCTTGAACTTATCAGTGATATTGAAAATAAGGAAGAGGAGAGGAATAAAAATGATAAGGAGAGGAGAGATGAGGGTGGGAAGGACAATAATTACAAAAACATTATTTTTGGGGAGGAAGTGGACCTCTAACATATGTTGTGTGCTTATTTTATGAGAAAATATAGTGTGTTTTTTAGCATTATTTTGTGTTTACTTAAGATTCATTTTTTTTAAGAGAAAGGAGTCCATTCACAAATGAGGTCACTAATAATCTTTCCAACACTTGGAGTTACCCCTCCCTTTATGCATAAGTACCAAAAAATACAGAAGAGATATTATGAAATCCCACAGCCTCTTGTAATGAATAGGAGACCTAAGAGATTAGTACACTACATAACATTCATTTTAAATTATTATTAAATGTCATTACAATAGTCTTAATATGTTTTTAGTTTGGTTTATGAATGTTTTAATATTGAGCATAAAATTGAATGATTATTTAGAATGGGATATTTCTTTCTTAGCTTTAATTTCATATTCCATTCATAACATTTTTTGTGACATGTTTGATGTTTCATGTAACTTATTACTTGTAAATATGATGATGATATGTTTAAAATTGACAAGTGACTTAATGGTGATGAATGGTGAAATAAAATTGACACTTGATAAGTGACTTAGTGATGATGAATGATGAATAAAATTCAACATGTGATGTGACTTAGTGATCATGACTGAATTGATTAATAATGTCATGTTGAAATGTTGAGAGTTGATTAATGATGTCATAATGAGATGTTGTGTGGTTTTTAATTATGTCATGATGAGATATTTTGAATTTTTTGAGGATGCCATGATGATATTTATGGATTTATAATTCATGATTTTGATGCACACGTCTAACTCTCATTATTACTAAGGCTTCTCATTCATGATTTGAATGCATGCAACCCTAATGAAGCTTGTGACTTGTAAATTTCATGATCACATATTATCAAAGTGTGATCACATGTTATAAATATTTGTTCTTATAAATGAGGGTTGGATGTGTTTTTTTTTTCTTAAACACTGTAATGCAAAGTGACTCTTGAAGTTATAACTTTTGTTATGAGTCCTTGGAATTAAAGTACTTGTATTTAGTTTCTTTGTCTATTAAAGTTTACTAACTTGAACATATATTTAGTCTTTTGTAGTTTGATTCTTTTTTATCACAAGTTATATAAGGTGAAGGTCCCATAAATACAATTTCATGACTAATTACATTCTTAATTCAATCTAAAAGAATTACTTCAATTACTTTCATATGAGAGATTAAGGTGGGACCTCAACTAGAATATAAACTTGGTTAGATGTTTGAAGTGATTGTATTAATTGTGTGCATTTTTATTCTAATTTAGCATGGTTTATCATGGATAGTGGACTAATGCTCACACTATTCTTGTTATTGAATTAATTATTTTACTTAATTCATTATTGATAAATTTATATATCATTATAGCTATTTTTATTTGTAATATTAGATGGTTTACCATGATAGAGTCAATTATAAGCACAAGAGTAGTCACATATACCCATTAATATATATATGTGTGTGTGTGTGTGTGTGTGTGTGTGTGTGTGTGTGTGTGTGTGTGTGTGTGTGTGTATATGTATATATATATATATATATATACATATATATATATATATATATATATATGTATATATATATATACATATATATATATACATATATACATATATATGTATATATATATATGTATATATATATATATATATATATGTATATATGTATATATGTGTGTGTGTGTGTGTGTGTGTGTGTGTATACATATACATACATTATATATATATATATATATATATATATATATATATATATATATATATATATATATATATATACATATATATATATATACATATATATATATATATATATATATATATACATATATACATATATATACATATATATGTATGTATATATATGTATGCATATATATGTATGTATATATATGTATATATATATATATATATATATATATATATATATATATGTATATATATATATATATATGTATATATATATATATATGTATATATATATATATGTATATATATATATATATATATATATATAATCTAGATAGAGGTTTTTAATGTCTAAATTATGCATTTTATAGTTGTAAGCAATATAAAACTTTATAAAACTTATTATCAACATGTAGCAGCTTTATGGTTATAATTTTATTGGTAGTCATAATGTTATGGTCATGGAAATTGATCTTTTTAGTTTATAGTATTCATTAGTTAATTTTTATTATGTTTTTTATGTTGGACTTAAGTTAACTTAAAATTTCCTATGGGGATTATGGTTGTAAGTAGCATCTCTCACGTATGGGTCTTTAGTGCAAAAATTTGTTAAACTTTACAAATTCATCAAATTTTTTATGTTTTTAATGTGATAATGTAAAATTTAGTTAAGTGTTTATCTCATATTTCATTTGGATACTCATTGTAAGTGGGGAAAATTAGGATTACACATTTTTAATTTTAAGGCGAGTAACCTTTCAAAAGTTTACACTAATTATTAATTGCATTATTGTTCCCTATTTAGTGTTTTTCTTGTAGATAACCTCATTTTTGTTCCGATTCATGTTCCCATAAAACATAAGGAAATCGTTTAATCTATTTTGAATTGAAATGAATTGAACTAATATATATAAACTATGAACATTGAAATAAAATATATATACATATCTAAATGTGAAATACTTAATTTGCAAAATTGGAAAAGAGATTTAAATATTAAATTAACTAATAGATATGCAAACCTCCATCAAATAGATTTTATGCTTACTGTGCAAGCTGATTGTAACTAAAAAAATACCTAAAAGACTATGAAATATGTCTCACCTATAAAAAAAATTCAAATTATGCTAGGACAAGGCCATACTAGGAGGACAAGGCCACACTACAGCCTTTAATGTTGATTGTAATTGTTTCTTGATTGATAGTGAAACTAATTTTTTTAGATGGGTGTGTGCACTTGTCTGTCAGGGTTTACTGTCTAACTATGTGTGTCAATTTGACATGAAAAATACCTATAAAATACAAACTATAGATCCTACACAATAAATATAAAATTCTAAAAGAGGGAGTAGGAATAGGGGAATAACCGAGTTACCCTCAAAAAACCCCCACATATTCTAAGTGTTGCCTACATATCCTAAAAAGGCCTCAAGCTAATGTAGTTCTCCCTCCTATAATGAGTGTGTGAATCTTGACTTTGCTATATGAAGTCAAATAGATAGATTAATATTATTGATAATGAGTGTCATTAACCTACAACAAATCAACTTCAAACTTGGCCTATTACTATTATAATATGAAATAATTGAAATTGGAAATAATAGTGCTCTTTTGCTCTGTGTGTAGTAGAATTACCAAGTGATTTTTATATGTGTTTAGAGAGGCATAATAATTTTAATATTTTCACTAACTAACCTTACTAAAATTACTAGAGGGGCTAAATTCAATGTATAAATTTTAAAAATTTATTGTTTTAATATGGTGAATAAGGTCACACTAGTAGACAAGGTCATAGTGGGGCCCTACTTGACCTAACACAGTCTTGTCATAAAAAGAGAGATTGTTGAAACTAGTTTAACAGGAAATTGTAAGAAAAATAAGGATATTTGAATGATGTTATAATTATTATCAAGATAATTTATATAATAATTAATTTTCCTATATAAAATATAAGTTAGTTAAATGGAAAATTAACCAAGCAGGGTTAGGATATCAATTTTAAACATTGTCAAGCACTTAATTATCAATTTTGTGTCTACATTTTCCCCTAGTTTATTCTAGTGATGCAAGTGAAAATAATAGATTAAATTAGATGTGAACCTAAGTTTTTATACACAATTTATATTTTGATGTGAAGCTCGATCATTCAAGATGCTTTAATGTGAGATTTGCAACAATGCCTCTGAAAGTAGTTATTGCCCATATTTAAAAATACAAAATCTAAAATTTACAATTTGAAATTTAAAAATAGAGAAAGGAAAGTATTTAATTGAAATATCATGGACTCTAATTTCCCTGAGAAGTGATAAACCATGGTGAATTGAGAGTGATCAAATCCCAATTTGAAAACTAGTGAAAGCCCTTGAGTTTGAAAGTTTGTATGCTCTAAATATCATTTTCTTGAGTAGAGTAATATATAAAATAATTTAAGGGTAGAATCAAAAAATGTATCTCACTACATATAAATCATGTATCCATAGATGTTTAGTGTCACTATACTCTAGCCTATCTCATTTGTAACATGAAGATGAATCACACTAATACAGACAAATCTAGATTTTGTTTTAGACTTTGAAACTTTACAACTTTGAAACTTTTGAACTTGATAAAATTAAAATTTCCATGTAGTAACTTGAAAGTGAATTAATATCATGTACTCTATACTCTATTAAATTTATATTGAATGTTATTTAAAGTTACAACTATTTTGAAAACTTATAACTATAACTATTTGAAACTTGTAACTATTTTTACACATGCCCATGCATATATATTGAATATATGTACATTTGTATTAAATTAATTGTAGGAATGAGTGTACATGAATGTAACATGTCCCCAAAATCTAAAATTTCTAAATCATATTTCAATCTAAAAGATGTTTATTATCATAAATCTAAAATTTTATTACTTATGAGGTTTGTATTCTGAAGACAAGCCTATTGTAATGCCCCCTTTTGAGATCAGATACATAGCCTAAAAATAAATTATATCAAAATAAAGTATATTTTAGAGATATAATCATGTTTTAAACACTTTGAACATTTAAATTATATTACATCATAGCATTGAATATAGCCTTGAAGTGTATTATGAAACATGTTTTAGAGAGACATAATATTGGAGCACATAAGCAACA
The DNA here is from genome assembly GCA_037957365.1 of Torreya grandis. Taxonomy (NCBI): domain Eukaryota; kingdom Viridiplantae; phylum Streptophyta; class Pinopsida; order Cupressales; family Taxaceae; genus Torreya; species Torreya grandis. The sequence continues at coordinate 2,566,805 of JARHVA010002110.1, forward strand.
TATGCATGATATGTATCATATAAAAAGATTAAAATTATAAATAATTAATTATATTAATCATGGAACCATAGAAATAATTAATTAACATACATGCATTTTCATAATATCACACAATTTACATATAATTTCACACATGAGGCCCAATGGCCACATGTAAGGGACATTTGAATGTCACATAAACACACAAGAACAATGGCCATACTCAAATGACATGATGATATTATACAATAAATAAAATGTATATGTTTCACACACAAGACCAAGGTCCACACATAATAATCAAGTAAGTCCTAACTTACATGCAGTAACATAAGAATGTAGAGAAACATAGAGAAAATGAGACTAGTCTGCATCATCATATGTATCAATGTTATTATTAGAAAATAGCATATCCACGTAACACAATGTAAATTATGAGTGAATAAGAAAATATTTGTATGATATGTATCTCAACATAAAAGAAAGGTTATGGATTGATATAACATGTTGAAGTGTTCACAAAGAATGAAGAGATGCCCCCAATATAGCAAGGCTATTGGGTAATAAGAGAAGCCCAACATCAAAGAACCATGTAAAATTTTATCCTAAATCACACTCAAATACCTCATAAAAATATTTTTGTATTGAAAAATTAAATATGTTATAAACTTGACATGAAATAAATAACATATGTAAATAAGTAAGCTAGTAACATTTGAAAATCCTTGTAGGTCCTGACTTTGAATTTTTAAAAATCTTTTGTTTCTTTTTTTTGACATGTGTGTGTGTGTGTGTGTGTGTGTGTGTGTGTGTGTGTGTGTGTGTGTGTGTGTGTGTGTGTGTGTGTGTGTGTGTGTGTGTGTGTGTGTGTGTGTGTGTTGCATTTTTCCATATTTGATTTTTTTTTTAATTATATTTTTACAAAACTAGAATCTAAAATAATTGGAAAAGCACTAAGAAGCAAGGATTAGAAAATAAAATAAAATATAAGTAATGCCAACAATACTTAACAAGGTGATAAAGCATAATAAAGAGAAGGAAGGCAAGGAAGATGCCCCCAGTGTATGAGGAAAAGATTCATAGTAATGTAACATAAATTAGTAGATAATAATTTGCATGCCCCTTTAATGGGAAAACATGTATGTGTACTCATAGGAAATCTAGGATTAGATTGATGTCATCATGTAAATACAATGGAAGCCATAACATGGTAGATATGTAATAACAAGTAAGTTGATTGCCATAAAGAATGGGCATTTAAAGTATTTTAAGATAGCTTTTTGGGTTCATTTGAATCAATTTGAAAATGAAAGAGGGGAAGTTCCCAAAGTGAAAATAAATCCAAGGGCTAGAACAATGTTTGAAAGTTGGGATAGAAAAAGTAGCATTGAAATAAAATTAAAAACATTATGTATAAAGGGAGATATGCAATTATAATCCAATGATCCCATCAAGAGGATGCTTATGTATAGGCCCTAAATCATTGAGATCATACAAATATTCTATATAATTAGGATCATATTCATCAATGTAATTAATTTTATAAGAATAATTAGCTTCTTAGGTTGTACTTGAAATTGTGATATGCCATTTTGATCATCTTTTGTATCTGTTTATGAGAAACTAACTACACCATAGATTGGATTTGACTTTTTAATATGTTCATTGTTGTTAGGATCTTCCATGCCATTTCAATATAAAGAAGAATTATGTTATTGGATGAACATTAAGAAGACAATATATTTGTGCTTTGACTTCGTTACTTAAAGATGTAACCATAGATTTTGTAGTGTTGACCTTATCTTTTTTCCTTATGAATGAAGTAGATATAATGGTTGATTCCTTAACAACCATATTATTATCATTATAATTTGTAAGAATATTTTAATTTGGACATGAATTCATGAGAAACTTTTTCAAAAAAATGTTTTCTTGATGAACTTGAATTTGTTCTTACCACTTTTGTTTTGGTAATTTTTATTTTTTAAATCTTACTTTTTAATATTACTCTTTTAATAATCTTGATTTTTCTAATTTTTCTTTTTAAATCTTTTTTGTTTCTAAATTGTCCTTTTGTATCCGTATTTTCCTTTTGTGTTATTTTTTTCATTTTTTGTTTAGGAGATGAAATATAAGTGGGTTATTTTATTGGTTTATTTGTTATAGGATCTATTAATACTATTAGTGATGCTTTGTATTTTGTTATTTAAATCAAAACAACTATCTATATGGTACCCATGCAATCTATGATATGCACAATAGTATTTCAATCTTTTTAGGGAGGCATAAAAGGTAATTTAATCAAATTATTTCAAATCATTTCTCTTAGAAGCTCACTTGGATTCTTATTACCCTTTTTTATACTTTTTTAAGTATTAATTATATATGTATGTTGCTTATGAGGCACATGATAGATAGATGAAGATACATGATTGACACTACTATATTTTTGATTATTTCTTAAAATTTTGTTATTTTCAAATGATATAATCTTTGAACTAATATATTTAATTTATTATAATGATGATTTGATCTTGAAGGTCCTCACAATAATAAACCCTAAGTATGTATTATTGAATATAAAAACCATCAAGAGGATGTGTGGGAGGTGGAGGGATAGGCTCTTCCTTTAGATTGAGAGATTCATTGATTATATTTAAGTTACTTGTTTCTTGTTGATTGATAACATTAAAATAATTAGAACTAGAAACATATGCAATGTCATCGTGTGGTATCTCTATGCTAATATTATGACATTGTTATGCAAGAGTAACATCATGTGAAGATAAGCATGGGGTAGAAGTAGAAAGCAAAATCATAATATGTGTTATAATGAATGCCATGGATTTCAATTGAAGCTTATGATGTGCTTAGGGAAGAAGAAAGAATTTCATCAACATTGGTTGATAAGGGATAAGAGTTATGACATATAGGATCAATATCCACTATTTTTAAAGGAGTATCCTTGGAAATTGATTCTTGATTTGAAATGCTTTTATTAAGAAAATATTTTTAAAAAATACTTTGATTTTTCTTTGATAGCTTTACCCATGAATGATTCTTGATTTGAGACTTACTTTACTCTTTTTAATTTAGATTGTTAGTCAAGGAAGAAGGTGAATTTGAAAAAGATTCTAGATGTGAATTTATTTTAATGGACTCATGTTCCAAAGTATCATAAAAAAAATCAATTCATTGTTACATCATCAAAATCATAATCATCCATATATGATTCTTTCATAAGTTTTTGTTTATTATGATTTGTCCATTCATTGTCATAATTAAAAGGCACAATATGAGTAGAGAACAATGGAAATTGACTAGACATGATCTATATAATTAATTTAAATACATAAAATTCAACAAGTAAAATTTTTATTGCTATCAAGAAATCTTGCATGTATAAAATTACTAATGAATCTAAAAATAATTCAAAAAAAAAGTAAGGTATAAAGGGTGATCTAAGAAATAATTTGAATGATTATATGGGTTCTCAACTATACTTTCTTTTTTTTCTATTAGTATAGGCATAATGTTTCATAACACTAAGTACATAGTAAAAATTATGTTTATAGCCTATTAACCTTATTTTTAAGGGTAGAGTGAGAGTAACTTCCCTAGGAGATTCACTTCTCTCAAGTACATCAAAAATAAAATGGTTAAAAGAGGTTTCCTATGGTATAAAAAAGGGACAATAAGTGTTTTTGATATACTATGAGGTAAGTGGAAACTTTAGACACTAAATTTTAATCATATAACACCTTAGTCTTATATACTTGGCAAGTACTTCTCATGGATTTACACTTTATTTCTAAGACCAATCTATTGCTGAAAGGCTCACATTGACTATATTTTGTGCCTATTTCTTATCTCTTAGTCCAACTATATGTTATTCTAATGGCCAAGACCTATATTTTGTGAAAAAAGTTATAAACATGTTTATTATTATCCTCTCCAAGTTTTAGACGTGTACCTATTTTATAGCATCCTAGACACTTGCATCCCATCTAAACACCTATATCGAAGCTAGTGTCATGTGCCAAACTAAGTGTCATGTTTCCCAAAGTCATAAAAATTAAAAATTAAATATATCCCTTTGGTTGGCCTAAGTGATTTAATGTGGGATGTTTCCAAAAGGGATTGGTATATATACATGATCAATTCTCATTCATTCCTCACCTAGCATAAACCTATCAACTCAAATGACAACCTACCAAAAACATTCAATCAATCATTCAAGTGAGCAAATAATCCTTATTATTTCTTATTTTAATATTAGTCATAGGGATAGCCCATTTATAGGTCTAATGTACTGAAGTAGCATTCCATGATCCATATTTTTTAAGTTACAAGCTAGGTCACTCTATGTGCTTTCTTATCACATGTTGCATCCTTATGTACATACAAGCCAACATGTAGGGGAGAAATACATAATTCTAATGCCCTTTTCAAAGTATTCGATATTTAGCAATGCCCATTGATTGAGGGGTCCTTGGGTAGCTCAACATTGTATACCTAATAACCCATTTTTCCCACAATCACTCAAAAGATGAGAAAGTTAGGGTTTTATCATTTGACAAAGAGAGATACTGTGTACACAAGATCCAAACACACTAGATTAAAGATAGAAAAAACCTAAAAGGTTCTACGTTGTTGCACTTAGATCCAACCAAAAATATTTTGTACTAAATATTATGTCTAATTTAGACATTAGTTTTGACATAACCAATATTCAATACTAAATACTTATTTCCAACTTAGACAATAGTATTGACATAACCATCTAGATCTAACTTAAGCATCTGAGGCTATAAAATTCAAATTTTTAGAGTCTAATGATTAATAAAAAATCTAAGTCTATTCTATTTCCATCATATTCCATATTATATCTATACATGAATAGTAAAAAAAATTAAGTACTCTTGTTTATAATTCATTGTGATATCAATTAATAATTTTACTTTCTATTTTTATCATTTATCAGTATTTAAATTCAGAACATTGTTTATTTAAGTTTGTAAATAAATTACCCTTCTATAGATCTACTTATCACCCTTGTGCTTATTCACCTATATATTCTTACCCCTATACTATATTGATCCATCTCAATTTAGGGTTAAACATTTGGGGAGCTTGACCTCTGATTCTTCATTTGAAAACCTATCCTAATATAGGGTTTCCAACCTCTTAGGGTTTTAGCTTGTGAATTATTTTCATATCTGAAACTTTACCCTGGGGTTTTACCTTCATCTTGTTGCTAAGGTTCATATTCAGACACTTAAAAGATACTTTTTCCTTGATTGGCACATTTTAGCCTCCAAACAACTCCATTTAAAAATTACAAGTGTTTTCTACATATGTTGGTATACTCAAAAACCTCTTTTTGTTCACCCAAATTTGGTATATTTTTTTCAATTTTTTATTTTTTATTTAATATTGGCATACAAGGTGAATGGTGTATGTATTTTATAATTAATTTTTGGGTCTCATCAAAATTAATATTTTAATTAAAACCCTCTCTCATATATTTGAAATAAACTCTTATTTTATCACAATTGTTGATTCTTTATTGAGAATATTTTAGGGTTTTACTTATGAAGCATTCCATTGTTTGGCTTGTTTCTAATTCATAAGATCAATTTTCCAATTTCTCAAAGGTTTTTAATAATTATTTTTATAGACAAAAACCTTTTTTTTCTAAAATATTATATGTATTTTGTGAATTTAACATTTTACTATTTTTAGTAAATTTAGACCTACAAGTCATACATTATACTTTTGTTTCCCTATTTTTTTGGGTTCATCTTCTTTCTTATTTTTCCTAAAAAACCTATTTTATATTCCAAAAATTTCTCAACCAATCACTTTATATTACTTTCTCTTCATTTGACACATTGTGGTCAATTCGACCTTTGGTCTCCAAACCCCATTGACCTAGGGTTTCCTAATTTCCTATTTTACTACATTTTGATTTCTATTTTTACAATATTCAAACTTTAAAAACCAAACTTTAATTTTCCTAAAAATAATGTAAAATATGGATATGTATGTTGCTCACTTCCTCTTCCAAGATCTCACTATATTCATTATTTATTATCTTTTCTACATTGTTAGAAATCTCAAAACCATAAAACTAAAGAATGATCCTAATAAAGATAAAACTCAAACTTATCTTTACTAATCTTGTTACAAGAATATGGATCATATTCCTTCTAAATCAAAGGAGGGTGATAGATACCATCCTTCTAACCATGTTCATGTTATCACTCCTTTAAGGGGTAAGGTAGGTGGTGTATGTATGTATATTTAATCAAAATCACCTAGGATTTGTGTTTTTGAAGACCTAAAAGATCAAATCACTAGTATGATCAAGTTAATAAAAGAGTTACAAAATTAGATTGCATATCTACAAAATCTAAAATATGCTATAATTAACCATGTGTTTACATCTTCCAATAATAATGTTATACCAAACAAGGTTTCATCTCCAAATGCAAAGCTAGATTAGAATATATCTAAAACAATTTATTCAAAAAGTGACCAAAAAGCTACTAAGATTCAATTGAAATTCTAAAGGATATGCTTAGAAATAAATTGATCTAACTATCACCTCCACATCCTATAAGGATATCTAAATACTATTACACATATCATAAAATGTATGGGCATCATACAAATTGTTGTTTAACTTTGAAACACAAAATACAAAGTCATAAATGTAGTGGTGATCTTATGATTTATGCATCAACCAATAAACCCACTCACATCATGAGTACCTCACCTAAAGAATAAGTCCCAAAACAATAAATGTGGTTAACAAATAAAAATTCAAAGCAATAACAATTGTAAATGAAAAACTTAGAGCAAGAAAAGATTAAAAAAATAAAATCAAACTAATAAAAGGATAAAAATCTACCTCTCGATAATGATACTTGGATTTCAAGATAATATAGTTTTAGAAAATAATATTTACAACATTTTAGTTATCAAGGTCAAGGATTAGGAAAACATGCACAAGGCATCACTTGTCCTATCTCTACATCTAATCATAATGATTGATAAGGCTTAGATAAAGTGGAAATATTGATGAAAATCATTTAAAGATACATTTTTTCAATACAAAAGAGAAAGAACATACAAATGAGAACAAGTCAAAGAATAAAACCCAAATAAAAAAATGTAACGTTACAAAAAAAGCAATGAACACATCAAAAATTTAAAACATGATTTATAACAAAAAGAGGTTAAAAATTAAGAGACACTTGACAAATATAATGTTCCAAATATGGATATAAAGGAGTAAAATGCATGCCTTTATTCAAATCAAACCAAATTCATGGCTCATATAGATGGTAAATGTTGACCAAATTTTGACCTCAAGTCAAAATTGGTCAAGCCATATAGATTGAAACTTTTCCTGGTATTATCAAAATTTGTATGTGGTCTTTTCATGTTATTTTCATGGTCCTAAATGCTCTTCATGTGGTCATATTTGTCCTTGTTTGCCCTTTTCCTAAGTTTGATCTCATGTGTACTTGTCTAGTCTTAGGGGTCATTTACAAGTTATTAGTTTTGTAAATTATGGTCAAATTTTTTATATTTTTTAGAGTCATAAAAACTTATTGTGTATTGAATGTGATATTATTGTGTGCTAACATTTTATTATGTCCTTAAGTACTAAATTATCATTTTAGCCACCTTTTGGCTAATTTGAAGGAGTTATATATACCAATTCAATATAAAAAGCTTAAATAAGGTTACCCAACTTACATAATGTCATATAATGTTTAGGTATGGTCAGAGACTGACAAAATTTGTAGTTTAATGCCTAAATTAAGAAAACTACCTCTTTACAAGCACTTTTAGGCACTTGTACAGCCTTGGAAGATCTTCTTGTAGGTAAAAATGGTTTCAGAGTGTCCCTTGGGCTTATAATTTTTTTTTTTTAGGATTTTTGCCAAGTTTTATGTTGTATATATGTATTAAACACTCTCTCTCCTCCATCACTGCCTTGACTACCTTAAAAATGAAAAATTCAAGTAGATGGTAAAACTGAGAGAGAGAGCGAGAGAGAGAGAGAGAGAGAGAGAGAGAGAGAGAGAGAGAGAGAGAGAGAGAGAGAGAGAGAGAGAGAGAGAGAGAGAGAGAGAGAGAGAGAGAGAGAGAGAGAGAGAGAGAGTTGGGAGATGAAAATTTAGCCATTCTTATGGTTACTAATAATATCTAAAATAGTGGTATTTTTTTATATATTCATGTCCCTTAATTTATTAATAATCTCTAAGAGTGACAGCAGGTCAATTTGCCTTGTCCATCCAAGCAAGGTTTGATTTTGTTTATGTTATTCTACTTTAAAACTCAATGGATAAGAATGGTTTTGAGGTATGTTTTAAGAGGTCAAATATCTATTTTAAATTTTAGTTTCGTCAACTAATTGATATCCATGAAGTGTCTTCAATAAAAGCAAAAGTGTCTTGACTGTGTGGGTATATCATCCTGTTATAAGTCTATTTTGCTTTGTTTGAGATGTTTATAACTTTTAGATGTTTCTAGTAATACATTTATAATATAAATCCTAATAAATCTCCAATAAATCAGTTTTTATCTCTTGATAAGTATCCCTTTGCAAATATTCCTTCAAGGAACATCTTATTGTACACCCTTTGGAAGCATGGTTTGTGTTCATGAGCAACCTTCCCCAAGTCTAAATACAAATTTGGGTCTAAATGGTAATGAGAAACTAATTAATAATGAGATAATACTATTGAAAAAATTTAATAAGTTCAAGGTGTTTAGAGGTGAAGTCAATTTGTACTTTCAAACAAGGTTCAAGTGAATTCTAGTTAGCCACAGATCTGTAGACTTATAACTGGACAATTATGATAAAATATGAAAAATATATTATATAAGTGGTCAAAAAAATATCATTTTCCAAGGTAATCTCAAACATGCCTAAAATGAGACTAGGTGGCAAGGCCATTTCATGGTTCTTAAACTTCCACAGAGTCTCAGGGACTCAAATTTGACATTAAGGTTGGTTATGGGTTATTTAAATTTAATCATATTTTTTTTAATTATTTAAAACATGTGGGAGAGGTTTGAAGTAGGAAAATAGGGTTCTAGGCAAAGAGGCCTAATTGAGGAGAGAGAAAGGTCGAAAAAGGCACTTCCACTGAGAATCAAGACATGAAATTTGAAATGAAGTTGTAAGTGGATACTAGGTACTCAAATATGTGATCCTTTTCTCAATAACCTCCATAAATTATTATATAAAAGTAATTTTACAAGTTTTTATGGATACAAGGAAAATAGGCCTAATGAGAGCTTAAGGACCAAAATGGAGCCTTGGGAGTTATTTTAGGAACCAAATGGATTTTTTAGGTATAATAATATATTTTAAGTCCATCCATGAGTATATATTGCCTTAGATAATATTAACTCAATTTTTGATCCACTTGGACTAAGCTAGGAATGGAAAATAAGGAGTTTCAAGACACCTAGGCATGTGAATGATGAACTATCAAATCAGAGCAGTTTATAAATGTAAGTAAGGTTTAAAATTAGGTATAAATGAATTAATGGAAAATTTATCATTGATAATTCCATTTATCACTCTTCTTATGCAAGAAAGGGTAGTTTTCAAGAAGTTGATCAAGGTGTCAAGCCAAGTTCTAACTCCTATGCCAGTTGGAGGACAGAGTATCTTTAGAAGAGAGACACATATCTTTGGAAGTATATTTGGAATATTTCATAACTCTTCCTTATTTTAACTCTCACATAGAAACTTTTCAAGCCCCTTCTCCTATTCCCCTCTCTCTCTCTCTCTTCATAATTCTCTAAATAAATAGCCACTTTTGGCCTTGTAAGATATCCACATTTGATATGGTGAAGCCCTACTAGTTTGAGTATTGATTATTGCATTTGAATAAAATATTTAAAGTTGTTTTTAAGTATCAACTTCTTGTTTAATTGTGTGAATTATTTCATGGTTGAATGGAAGTGATAATTATCTCTCTTTGTGTTCATTTCACTCTCTCATGTTTGTGCAAGTAATCTGCTTCCTAATAGGTCACATGAAGTGTATTTATGTGTAATTAAGAGTAATATTTTCTATAATCAGACCTCTTATTCATCTACCTTTATAAATTCATGCAATCTTACCTTCATGTTGAAACACTTTTGTTAGAGGAACCTTGGGTGTTGAGATCAGTTTTGTAAATTGCCCTTTCTTAGTGAAAGTTTAGGTAGTATTATAGAGTTAATCTTGGTGAATCACATCCATTACGTTAGTTTTAATAATTTTTATCCCTTGTACTTCAAATAAAGTATATTAGTGGTTAGTTATAGGTGTGGTACAAGGGAGCTAGCCCTTCAATCTAGAGACTCATCTCTCCCATAAGTCACCCATAACTTGAAAGATGTTTTCATGTTACATCAAATTTAAGGAGGCTAAAATAGACCTCCTTTAGGGTAAAAATTTTTTTGATAATATTTTTGGAATTCCCAATGGGACTCATATTTTAATAAGTTATCAAATGTATATGTTGACCTTGGCATATTTAAAGTTGTAAGGTTTTCTTCATGCAATATTTGGTAACTCCAACACTCATTAGCTCTTGGTTATAGACTAGTGATTCATTTTCATGCCTAAGGTAAACACATAATCTTATAATAAATCCATTCCATTTGAATTTTTAGATTTACCTTACTATTATCTTATGGCAAATAAATTTGCTAATACCCATCCATACTCCAAAAATTCTTTGGTTGTTCACTTACCTATTAGGAGAATTTTTTTGGGTCTAATTTTCAAAATGGTATCCCTAAGGAACTTTATCTTTGTTTCCTTCAATGGACATAGTCATTTATCACTATAATGGCATCCCTATGTTATCCCTTAAAAGTGTGCCTTCATACATGAGAGAAGTTTCTACTACTCCCACTGAACACATAAGAAACATTGCCAATTTTTACAATATACATAACATTACTGAAGAGGATATTTCTATCATATTATTGGTTGTATCTTTCAAGGGAAAATCACTTGATTTGTATGGCACTTTGGATCCCAAATCTATCAATACATGGTATGAATTATGTGATGCCTTGAAAATTAGAATTAAAGATAAATCTGACCAATTGTCTTTGACTGAGCAATGGACTACAATAAAAATATTACCATAAGAGGCAATTCAATACTTCAAAATAATATTTCAAAAGACTTGGGATAGGATCCCACTCTTGGTAAGGCCTACTACCCATCATGTTTTCCTTTACTACCTCAAATCTTTCAATCGTGATATATCCATGATGATTCAATCTATGGGAGGGGGTACTTTGCCTACTACCTATGAGACTACCATAAAGGCTAAGAACTACATTTTTCAAGCTAGGAAGATAGCCTCTAGACCTCCCATTCCTTTGTTTCCTAATGTGTAAGTTTATTTTCCTACCATTACTCCTATTCCCATACCCAAGCATAATCAATATGCCCTTAATTAGCCAAGCAAACAAAAGGAGGAAAATATGATTAAGCCTCTTAGAGAAGATATTTAAACTCTTAAGAGACAATAACAACAATAGTAATGGAAGTATTTTCAAGGTCATTTCCATACTTATCAATCTTACAAAGATCCTAAATAACCTTTTTAAGTTCAATATCAAGGACAAGGGTAGCTAACTCAAGTGAGGCAACACAATGGGAAAAATTAAAATATTCTTTATACTTTTAAAGAAATTTTACCTATCCAAAACAATATTGTGTAAAACAATGTAGAGTTGCTTTCATGGGACCAGCGTCATGACTCTTCCACTTCCACAAATGATGCATTCAATCGAGCCATAATAATGCCTTCCATGATTCAAGAGTATTGGAGGAGATAAAAATGAAGGAGATTCCAAATAAAATGTTGCCTTGATGAATTAATATCAAGAGGACTCATGTGCAGTCAAGTACCAAGGTAACTTGAATATTAGATCAAGATCCATAGTTACAAATATAAGGTCAAAAAAGAGAGTGTTTGAGGAAGTACAAGGAGTAATTAGTGGTCTAAATATGAAATATATATCACCTCAAGGATTAGTTATTCCAAATTAAACCCCTATGACTCAAGTAAATTAGAAAACTCAGAATGTTAGATCTCCTTCTATGCCTTATCCTGTACATCAAGTTACACAAGATAGTGGTAGTGATATGGCTTATAGAATGCATGAAAAAATTGGTATCTATCCTATGAATGTTATGGAGAAAATGAATAAGTTTCATGTAAGCATCCTAATATGGGAAACACTATCCATCCATGGACAAAGAGACCTACTCCAAAATGAGCTTTCCAAGCTCAATGCCTCATTTAGGCAGCCTAGTGAAGGAGGGGAAGTTTTGACAAATGAGTTGAAGACCAAAGATAGATAAGCAAAAAAATATAAAAATAAATATAAACTTATGTTATTATATGTCTCTATCATCATTGGAGACTCATTGGTGCAAAATTATTTGATTGATAGTGGAGAAAGTACATCAATCATGCCTAAATAAGTGGTATACAAGCTAAAGTTAAAGTATGAGTCACACTCCAAGGGGGTGTTGTAGTTGGATGGGTAAAATGCAAAGATTTTTAGCATTATCAAAGGTTTGAAACTCACTCTTCATGCTTGTCCTGCATTCTCCATCTCCCAAGATGTGGTGGTTGTAGATGTGCCACCTTACTTTTCCCTTTGTTTGTCAAGAGACTTCACTACTAAGATTAGAGGCTATTTGACTTTAGATTGGTCCCATATATAATTTAAGACTAGGTATGGTGATAAGGTCTCTATAAATTCTAAACCCTTAGCTAAGTTTCATGTGGATCTATATGTGCCTAATACTTTAAAATGTGAACTTCAACATCAATGAAGAGAAGACCATCCTAGTGACCAATAACCTTTAACACCTCTTAATAGCATAAATGACATATACTTGATGAGTGGGGAGATTATAAACATGTATTTGATCCATACAATCACATTGAAGAGATATGTCTTGGTACATACATTATTCATGAAGAAGATGATGAGTATCCTGAGGTAAGTCTTGATGACCCCCTTTAACAAGATGCATGGGGCAAATAATTTCTACATATGGATGGTGATGATGAGGTTCCAAGTATGTTAGAGCATGGTAATGAAGAATATGATGCATTTATACCTATCTAAGAATAAAAAGTTCATAAGTATGATATTCAATAAGAATGTGATGATCTATGACAATAGTACCATGCCATAATGTAAGATTTTGAACAAGTAGGCCTACTCTTATTTAAATGGAACATAATCTTGATGACAAAGTTTATAGTGAACCTAATGAGAAAAAAGAAGAGTTTAAAACCACTATTTTGAATATTTTATCCTTGGAGGAATGTAATTAGGTCAAGGCAAAAGTTTATGTGAGTAAAGAATAATATAAGTAGCAATCTAATCCTAATGCACTTAAATATATATGTTTGGATAGGAATAAGGAAAGTTTGATGCCTTTAGAAATCAAGTATGTCATAATATATATGAAGGTGAAATTGAGAAGAGTTTCATGACTCCCAAGAGGCAAATTGAGAAACATCAAATGAGCATAAAAGGGAATAAATAGGCTATAATGTCAAGCAGGCCTCAAGGAGAGATAAAAGGACCATTCAAAGAAGCCTCAAGTGGTGAACTTGTAGCTAAAAAAAGTATCATGAATGGTAAGTCATTTAATCACCTTGATAAATAAGTTTTCTTTGAAAAAAATCCATCATATGGTGATTTGTTCTCATGGAGCAGTTTTTATTCTATAAACATTATTTGTTACCCTAGTTGAACCAAGAAGAACTATTTCATCACGTCAAACTTGTTTTATGGTCTATGCATAATAGGTTAGGTGTGTTGTTTTGAGTATTTTATGTGTGTTTTTCCCTAAATGCCTTTGGCATAGTGTGTTTTTTTATGATTGTGTGGTTTGATGTGAGTTTGAAGTCTTTAGAGACATGTCAGTTTCATTTTTTAGTATAAGTGTGACTCTATTAACCAATGGGAGGATAAGGCCACTGATCCAATAGCATTACATGTATGTTACCACTATGAATCACCAATTTTTTAACCAAATTTTGACCTCAAGTAAAAATTTATCAACCCTTATAGGTTTAAAATTTTAATGGGATTATCAAAAATTATATGCGATCCTATCATGGTCTTCAATGTTCCTAAATTTTCTCCATGTGATCATATTTATCCTTGTTTAAGCTTGTCCAAAGTTTGATCTCATTTGTACTTGTCTAGTCTTAGGTGTAATTTACAATGTCTTGGTGTTGTAAAGTATGTTCAAATGTTTGATAATTTTTAGAGTCATTATAAAAGGTTATTAATGTGTATTTAAGGTCATATTATCATGTGTTAACACTTTATTATGTCCTTATGTTCTAAATTATCATTTTAGACACCTTTTGTCTAATTTAGAGGAGTTGTACATATCATATTAAAATTAAAATGTTTCAATAAGGTTTCCCAATGTACCTAATGTCATAGAGTGTCTAGTAATGGTTAGATACTGACAAAATCTATAGTTTAATGCATAAACTAGTCAAACTACCTCTTTACAAGCACTTTTGGGTAATTGTACAACCTTAGAAGATATTATTGCAGGTGAAAATGGTTTCAAAGTGTCCTTTGGGATTCTAATATTATTTTATAGATTTTTACCAAGTTTTAGGTTGCATATATGCATTAATCATACTCTCTCCTCCATCATTGCCTTTACAAGCCCAAAAAGGCAAAATTCAAGTGGATGGTATAGCTGAGGCTGAGAGAGAGAGAGAGAGAGAGAGTTAAGAGATAAAATTTTGGATAATTTTATGGTTACTAATGATATTTAAATTAGTGTAAATGGTTTGTATATTTATGGCCCCTCTTTTATGAACAATCGCTAAGAGTTATAGTAGGTCATTATGCCTTGTCCATCTAAGCAAGTTCTAATTTTGTTTTTGTTTCTCCACTTAAGAATTTGATGGAGAAGACTAGTTTTTATGGATTTTTTTAGAGGCTAATTATCTATTTTCAATGGTGGTTTCATCATCTAATTTATCTCCATGAAGTGTCTTCAGTAAAAGGAAAAGTGTCTTGACTATGTGGGCATATCATCCTCTTGTAAGTCTATTTTCATTTATTTAAGATGTCTATCACTTTTATAGGTTTATATTAATATATTTCTCATATAAAACCAACTCAATCTCCAAAAATTCATGTGTTCTCTCTTTATAATTATCCCTTTGAAAATAGTCCTTCAAGGAACATCTTGTTTTACACCCTTTGGAAGCATGATCTATGCTCATGAGCAACCTTCTCCAAGTTTGAATACAAATTTGGATCTAAATGGTAATGAGAAAATAATGAAACATTATATAATAATATGGAAAAAATTTAATAGTTTCAAGGTTTTGAGAGGTGAAGTCAAAATTTACTCTCAAATAAGGTTGAAGTCTGTTCTAGTCACCCACAGGTCTACAGAGTGTAGGTGGACATCCTTAGGACCTAAGTTTTATTAGGTATGTTAAATTAGTGGATAATTATGATACATAATCTTAAATAACTATTTTATCCTTTATACACTCCATTATACCATAAAAATAACATGAACCTTGTGCTAAGCTCCATTCCATACATAGAACTTGAATAAGTTGATTGTGTATATAGTCCATACATATGAATAAATAAGTGGAGGATGATATATGCTTAGTCAAAAGTTCCAAGATTATTTAAAGGTTATAAGGAATTAAAATTAGTTTATGTAACATTTAAACTTAAATATTCAATAAGTTGACTCTCTAATAACCTATGCAAGCAAAATAGAGACCTACAGGTCGTAGACCTACAGGTCGTAGACCTACAGGTCGTAGACCTACAGGTCGTAGACCTATATGTTCTCTTTTGGACTAAAAGTTAGTTGTCCTCCAAACGAAAAACAATGCCAAAAAGTATAAATAATAACTCAATGTAGAAGAGAGAGAGAGGATACAAATCATTGAAAACACCTAAACCATTTTCAAATTAATAAATGGTTAGAAGATTGAGTTCACAAACCTTGATGCATACACATAGGTCTATGTATGGAATTCAGAGAACATGGTATAAAAATGTCATAAGAGGATATTTAAATATAAAATATAGTGTAAATAGACTCATATGAATATTTAATGCTTATAATTACCATGATATAATTGAAAAGATCAACTTTCAGGGCTTCATGCTCAAACCCTTTTCCAATTGATACATACAATCAGGCTTAGAAAGGACTGAGAAGGGTATTGTAGGTTATGAATTCATGGTGAATTGAGAGTGAAAATTGAAGGGTTAAAAGTTAAAAATAATATTATATGGTATTTTAAGTTTAAAATAATGTAAATGGAGTCCTAAAACCCACAAATGCACTTAGACTTCTCCTAATCGACACCTATAGGCTATAGTAAAGAATATGCTAGTTCAATCCTGAGTAAGGAGCAGAATGTATATGAAGAGAATTGAGGTTTATTTCAAGTGAATATATAATTTATGAGATAATTTTAAGATCAAATAAAATATGATGAAATGATAAATGATATTGGTCAAAATATATTTCAAAACCCTACATATTCAGTCAACAAGACCATCTATAGGGTTGCCTACTTTTATGAGAGTTTTTGATTAATTAGAGAGGGGTAAAGGTTTATAAAAAGGTATGAAGAAATGAATAACATTTGAATATGGTTCATGATATCATAATACCTCTTTTAAACCCTTATACCCATGATGATATAATTAAAACAAACATAGAAACCCTATCTAGGCCATGTATAGCCTAACTCACACACAGGTAAATCTAAAGAGCAATCGGTGAGAGGGAAGCTTGGATAAAGTGATAGATGTTTAATAGTAAATTTGAAGATCAAAATATATATGAAGGATTGAATAAATATATTGGTTGAATAGGGTTTTAAACCTTTCATACACAAACTAGTGTAAGTTATAGGCCTACTTGCTTGATTGAGTGAAGATTTTTGGAGTATTGCCAATGATGTCATGGAGGTGTCCTAGTGAGTGGATGAAGTGATTTGATAGCCTAAGTAACAATTAAAAAGTGTGTAATGTGCTTGTTCTAGTTTTATTGAAGTTAGCTTGGTTGATCTTCATTTTTGTCATGGCTAAAGATGTTTAGGGATGAGTATGGTGATTGAAGAATGTACAAAAGGTCCCTACGATTTTTTTTATGATTTGATTGCTTATGTGATAAGTGAAATTCATTTGGTTGTCCATAGTTTTCATCTAGACACTTTGGGTCCAATGGTATAAAATATGAGTATGCATTTTTATGATGTCACCATTATCATGTGTGGATGAGTAAGGAGGAAATGGTCATATGGGTTTGTTTGGTATTTACCCTAGTTCTTATGTGCTAAATTTTAGGTCATACAATGTAGCGTGTTAAGAGATATGCAAGTGTAAAGTTGGGCTCCCAAGAATTTTGAGAATTTTTTCCCATACTTAGCCAAATTTTTAATATGTAAATAAGAGATGAATAAGAATTTTGATGGTGGCACATCTTTCATGTGTGGACATTTTAGGAGAAGGTGATCATATGGGTTTGTTTAATTTTGTGCATAGTTGATTTGTGATATATTTTAAATCATGTACCAAAGTGAAATAAAATTTATGCAAGAGTAAATTTGGCCTCTCAAATAATTTATAAGCATAGTTGGTTCTGTGACAAAAGATTTTGAGAAGGAATTTTAATGGAGATATATCTCACTCGTGTGAAGGTTACAGGAGTTACTTAGTATATGGATGGATTATCCTATGTGAGGAGATCATGTGGTCCAAATTTGAGATCATGAATCAAAGCACATAAAAAGATATTAAGATCCAAATTTGGATTTTTAGGCATATTTTAGTTGGTCCCCATAGTAAATTTTCATGATGTTAAATATATGGTCCTAGTGGACATCTAATGGTTCATGAGATTTCATACTTCCAGATCCAATGGTGTGTAGAGTCAAATGGGTCAATGTGATAGTTGTTTAGCAAAGTTTAATATGACTATGTGTTAAATGTAAAATTAAATTGATGGTGTGTATTTGATCTAAATATAAAAGGATATGAGATGTGAACATTGTGTTCATAGTTTAACTGTGACCCTTGCCATTTAAATATTTGAATTTGTTAAAGGAAAAAACTAGTACTCAATAATTTATCCATATCTTTTGATAGAAGATGAATTTATTGATGTTGTAAAAATAAAATATGAATAAGACTCCATGGTTAATCTAATAAACCTAATTTAAAGATCTATAAGTAAGTGAAGATAAATATATTGAGCTTCAAATTTGACTATGTGTTCATACATGGACTGTAAGTGACCCTAAAAGATTGTTTGATCTTGTTTTGTTATCTTTGATATATCTTAATGAATTGGATATTGGGGAGTGTTTTATATTCCATAAATATTCTCTATGTGAATTATGAATTATTTACCAATTGTATGGTGTATGAATAAATTATTATAAGGTGACTATGTGTTCACTCATAATGACTGTGTGTACAAAGAGTTGTTTGAGAAAATTATGCTTAAGAAAGTGGGTACTACAATGGTTATTGGCAATAAATGATGACCTATAGGTCATTTTGAATGGGTTTATGCATTTTTAAAATGTTCTTTGTTTTCTCGAAAGATGTGTCAAAGAGCTGAATGGGTCTCCATAAGACCTAAAAGTGACCTAGACCTATTTAAAAGTGGTTTATGCTTAAGTGTGACCTATGTGAGATGCCTTAACGGTGAAGCCATGTATTTTGGATGATAAGGATTATTGTGGTCTTGATCATTCATGATTTATCTATATATAATGAAACCAAATATATTGGTTTTTAGATTTGTATGTGAGAGAGACTTGTGTAAGGTGGATATGAGAGTTGTTAAGTGAACGATAGGTAGTGTTCCTGTTGATTGAGTTAATGAGAAAAATAGTTTTTTGATTGTGTGTATGAACTTTATTTCATGTTCCTAATGTTAGGATAATTATCTTTCAATTTGAGGATATGCGAAGAGGTTTGAGTGTGCATATGAGGATAGATTGAGTGAAGAAGGAAAGAGATTGTGGCACACCTATGTGAGAGGCCTATTTGAGATAAAAAGTGTTTTTGTAGAGGTTAGAAAATAAATATCCATCACTACGTTTTGAATACATCATTACTAAGGTTAAAGTGTTCAAATGAGGGTCTAAAGGACTTGGTCTTCCTTAGGGGTAGATGTTCCTTGTGAAATAGATGTTTCACTAAATACCTTTGGTCAGGAGGATATGATCAAGGTTTCCTAGTCTAAAGGAGTTGATGAGTCTCTTGTTTATAATTTATTATATGATAGTAGTCCATTTGTGTTTCAATCTTTAGAATGGATTTTATTCCCCATGAGAATTTCCCATAGGAACTATATGTTATGTGTTTGATCTTGTGTATGCATTGAATGTATGAGATCTCTTGTTAATACTTCTTGATGAATTTGATATATGTTGATTGGTTATTCATTTTAAATGACTACAATTATAATTGAAATATCTGCGCTCATTGATTCACCCCCCCTCTCATTGTTTTTACCTCTAATAATTGGTATCATATCATGTCCTTTGGTAAAGGCTTAACAGTTTGAAGGTGATCCAAGGTATAAAGTGGGTAGTCATCAAGGAGGCTTCTCTAATAATAAAACACCAATGTTCAATAGATATAATTATACTTTTTATAGTTTGAGGATGCAGAAATACATTGTGTATTTAGGGTTTGATGTATGCTAATCTATTATGGATGGTTATGTTGCTCCTACTATACCTCCATCTAATATTGTAGACAAGAAGTTGTTTGAGAATAATTCCAAGGCAATGAATGCCATCACCTATGGTCTTATATAAATTGAGTTTACCAATATAATCTATTTCTCATATGCTAAATAAATATGGGGAAAAAATTAGATCATTTATGAAGGAGATTAAAATGTCAAGTTTGCTTATTTGTAGACTCATAGAAGGTAATTTGAAAGTCTTAAGATGAATGAAAAAGGTATTTTGGCATCCTTTCTATAGAGAGTTGATGAGATTGTGAACATCATCAGAGATCTTGGAAAAAACCTTGAATAGGCTACTATTATTCAAAAGGTATTAAGGTCTCTATCCCCCAAGTTTGATCTGAAAGTATCTACTATAGGAGAGAGACATGACCTTACTCATTTCAAGATGGATCAATTTCATGGCACCCTTACTACCTATGAGATGAGGAATAATGATGATATACTACCAAATAAGGAATCAACTTTCAAGACTAAAATGAAGATAAAGAAGAAGTTCCAAGGTAAGAAACTCAAGAAGGATGACAATCCTAATATAGATGAGGATGAACTAATTACTTTGATTTCAAGGAAATTGAGAACAAGTTTAGGCAAGTATAAAGGCAAGTTACCCCTCAAATGCTTCAATTGTGGTGAGATAGGACATTTTGCTAATAATTTCCCTCATAATTATAAGGATGATTATGAAGAGCATGATCAAGGTCATGATGATGGAAAGAGATCATTCAAGTCTAATAAAAGTGAAAAAGGATTTAGAAGGTTTAACAACAAGAAGGACTTCAAAGACAAGAAGATTTTATACACTAAAGAAGATTTCAATTCATCAAATGAGAGTGAAAACAATGACTCAGAGTATGATCATGAAGATGATGGTCCCATTGAAAATGAATATCTATTCATGTCTGATGAAAGTAGTTTCTCACATTAAAATGGGTCTACTTGGAGTGATTCAAATGATGAAGATGAAGTGGACTATGAGACTACATTGACAAATGCTCATGAAGAATGAAAGATTGAGAAGAAGATCAATAAGAAGATGAAATATAAAATTAAGGAATTTGAAGATCAATTTAGTGTGTTTGAGGAAAGAATGGATGAAGATGCCAAGGAGCATAAACATATGGTTAAGCATCTCAATTGTCAATTATAAATCCTATCTACAAGCCTAAAAGCTAAAGAACATGAATTTGCAATGTATGTAACTAGAAATGAGTTATTGAGATATGAGTTAGAGAAATATACAAGCAAGGTAAAATAATTTGTCAAGTTTGATATAATTTCTAATGATCTGGATGATCTCTTAAAGATTCAAAAGTCAGCTAATGATAGATCTGGAGTGGGTTTTAACGAAGAGTCTAAAGTTTCTTCTTAATTTGATATGAATGTCAATAAGAGCAAGGTGGATCAACATTTAAAGATAAATCATTAGACAAGGAATAAAGGTGTTTTTAGAATGAATAAAAAATAGATCAAAAAACCAAATGCCATGAGGTGTGAAAATTTTAATGCTTATTTCTATACTTGTAATCAGTTTGGGCATAGAGCTAGAGAATGTAGAAGACCAGTTAGAAATGATTTTTCTTAGAACTATGATAAGGGTCATCATTCAAAAGGTGTAAGCAAGGTTGAGTGTCTCAACTATCATGATAAGGGACACTTTGAAAAATGTTATTCATTTAAGGTAAGATAAGTTGAGTTTCCTTCAAGAGATATTGAGTGCTATAGTTCTTATGAACTAGGACACATTGTAATATTTTGTCCAAATCTAGTAAGGTAGAATGATATTTTTACAAAGATTATGGTGTTCTTTAATTATGAATAGAGAGGTCACATTTCTAGGTTCTACAAGCAAAGGCCAAAAATTTAGAATAGGTTCAATCAGGATCCCAGAGTACATGGAAGAAGACAATTTAACTCATGGAGACCAAAGGTGGTAAGTAGGAATTATGATGACTTTGTAGGTGTTTCTATCTAACTTTTGCTTTTTCTTAATTTTGAAAAGAAGAATACCTATTGAATGCACACATGTTGAATCTATAATTTATGAGAACTCCTCTTTTTCTAGGGAAGAATTACCTACAATAAGAAATCACTACCACAAAACTTGTTGGTTAGACAAGTAGTTGGGTCGATCACCTAGCATGAGCTAGATCCTAGAAGCAAAAGCTTTCTAGGAGGATGTTAATCCATTTGATTTTAAAACTTAATTTTTTGAATAAAAAGGAAAGACACTTGAATTTAAAATATAAAATAACTAAAATTAAAGACAATTAATTTAATTAAGACAAGAAAGTTAAGTGCTTTTAAAACAATGACTAAATAGAGAAACTAATGCTAAAAATTAGTCAAGGCAAGGCTATAGTTTTGGTTTGGAAATTCAATAAGGGATTAAAGAAAGGTGGTTTGGTTGGTTGATAAATGGTTAAGGTAATAAAAATTTAAATATTCAAATGGGATAAGTGGGTGAATGGTTGATGAGACAAGAAGGTAAGTAGTTAAGATGGCAAAAGGGGAAGAGGATAAGGAGGTTAAAAATGGTAAAGGTGTGAATAGATAAAATATGGCAAGGGAGAAAATGGATAAGTGGGGATGAAGAGATTAAAACTCCAAGGGGATGATAAGATAAAATTGAATAAACAAAATCAAATGTTACCTTCCAAGCTTGAAGAAGAATGTTGTTGTTGTTAATGATGTTGTTGAAGATGTATTGAGGCAATTTCAGTAGAGCTTCATTGCTTTGAATTATTTTCCTCCAAGATGTGGATGACCTTCAAAATTATGACCTTCTTCAAAGACCTACAACAAGATGTTAAGAACCGAAGAATAACTTACAACTTAACCTTAAGTGAAGGAGAGGGGGTGTTTATAGAATTTGTTGTCAAGAACCATGTTAAAAGAGGGAATAGTAGAAGTATGGCACCATTTCCCATGTGGTGCATGAATGAGTCAAAATATGAGGGTGGTGGGATTTTCACATTGATCATGGATTTCCCATTTGGGTTGGTGTGTCTCCCACCTTGCACATGAGTCCAATTTTGAATGGGAATAATGCACATGGGCCTAAATGAGGTTAAAAGACTTTTCACCACCCTTTTTTGTCTTCATCCAAGCACTTAAAGATATGACCCACAGAATGTGGTGCCATTTTCCATATGGATACATGAATGATTCAAAACATGAGGGTGGTGGGATTCCCACCCTGATCATGGGTCTCTCATTCAGTTTGGTGTGTCTCCCACCTTGAATATGAGTCTAATTTTGAATGAGAATCATGCACATGGGCCTAAATGAGGCTAAAATACTTTTAACCACCCTTTCTTATCTTCATCCAAGCACTTAAAAAGATGCCCCACAAAATGTGGTGTCATTTTCCATGTGGGTGCATGAATGAGTCAAAAGATGAGGGTGGTGGGATTCCCACCTTGATCATGGGTCTCCCATTTGGGTTAGTGTGTCTCCCACCTTGCACATGAGTCCAATTTTGAATGGGAATCATGCACATGGGCCTAAATGAAGCTAAAATATTTTTCACCACCCTTTCTTGTCTTCATCCAAGCACTTAAAAAGGTGCCCCATAAAATGTGGCACCATTTTCTATGTGGGTGCATGAATGAGTCAAAAGATGAGGGTGGTGGGATTCCCAACTTGCTTATGGGTCTCCCATTTGGGTTAAAATGTCAAAAATGGGTGGATATAGTGCCCTTTATTTTTTCCAAAGTGATAAAGAGGTGGGCATCACATTTTGAAGGCCATTTTCATGTGTGAAGACAAAATACATGTTGAATGATGGCTTCTTAAGGGAAAATTTATCATATTTAAAGGGGGAACCCTTGTGATGCTTAAATGAGTTCATTAATCACATTGGGAAAGTGTATCAAGTGGGATATGATGTCCCACATCAATCCACCTCACTTTTAAGCCATGTCATTTTCCATATCACCTCCCAAATAACCTTCCATGTCACATGCCATGTCACTCACCATGCCACTTGCCATATCATCATGAATAGTGATATTGGGTCCCATAATGAATAATGATAGTGAATAGTAATTTTGAATAGTACTTTTTGTAGACATCTAAAATTGGCCACGGATAACCTCTAATCAGGCTTTTAACCAGTTTCCACCAAAATGCACAATTTGGCTTAAAAACACTAAAACACATTAAATAAGTTTAAATTGCTATATTCAAGTGTTGATTTTGGATAAGGTATCACTAAATGGGATAATGAAATTTATGGGCTAGCTAACTTTATTCAGATCGTTTCAAGTTGAAATGCTAATTTTACACTTGGGTGCTCTGGATTATTCGTTTTTATCAAATATCTTGCATAAGACACATGCCTTTGTTATTTTATGTTGACAACATCCTAAATGGGATAATAGATCCAACACATCTAACATTGACTTCCAATTCCAATCCAATCAAATTTTAGACTAATAACAAGGCATTTTGATTAATTTAATTAATTTGTGCACAAAGTTCTTAATCATACTTAAGAGCTAATTAAACTAAATTAGATCCTAAATAATAATTCCATGGAAACTTATTGAATCATTGTTTTTATAAATGAATATTAATTATCTGCATCATCAAGTGACCTTATTTCTTGAGAAGGTATCCCTAGGCCATAAAAGCCACAAATATCTAAATCAAGCCACCCCATGTCTCATCAATGCCTCCCATGCCTCTTAAATGCCCCTCTATCCCAAATATTAATGAGCCTATTTATGAATTTTAATTGAAAAATTAGATTAATCCTTATTGACACATCTCAATCTTGAGTTGGATGGTTTAGGTTGATTCTATCCATTTTCCAAAATCTATAAATAGAGAGGCCATGAATATCATTTCTAATCTATTTTGGTGTAAAGTTATTATGCTCAATATCTTCAAGAATCTTGGATAATGCAAAGTTATAATGCATAAATAATTCCAAAATATATTACAATTAGTGTTATAATGTCCAAATATTGAGCCAAGCCAAGCCAATCCAAAGCCACAAGGTGCGAAGGAGAAGAGGAGATAGCCAAGCCTCCTTTGATGAAGACTTAATGAGCACATATTGAGCAATCCACTACAAAAAGCATTTGGAACATCTAAGGAAGGTGAAGGATTTTTGTTTTTTTTATTTACTTTTTAGTTTTGCTTTTCATTTTTTTTGTTATTAAGCTCACCCTAGTAACTAGGCATGAAGGTGTTAGTTTAGTGTGCTTTTGATTTGATTTATCCACTAACACAATACTAATCTCCCCTTCATCATCAAATTCCTAGTTCACACTTTTGAATATTCTTTTTGAATATTATTATGTAAATATGAGAATAGTGATTTTTTTAGGTTAAGAGGGATTAGTTAAGGGTTAAGAAGGTTTAGGGGGTCTTTAGGCATTTAGTCATCAAAAATTGTAAGTGTGTAGTTTTATAGTGTCTAAATTTTGCCCCTTTTTATTATGCAACTTTGAATTAACAAGATGAAAAAAAATGAATCACTTGGTCAAAGGTTAAGGTGCTCTGATTATTGGAGGAGGTGTTCCCCCTCAAACCAAGATTTTATGAGGAAAGGTTGAATTGAGTGCAGGTTTGATAAGTAGTTAGTGGGGAGGCACTAGGTGGTGCCAAAAGGTAGCTGGGCATGTGAAATGCTAATGGATTCACAAAATGTGAGTAAGTGTGATAGTCAATATTGCACAAAGACTAAAGCTACCAATGTTGATAAAAAGAGGGTCAGGTTCTAGATGAACATATGACAGGGTAACTAGTTCATAGCATTAGTCATAATTGATTAGATTAAGCCTATCAAGTCATTTAGATAAGGTTGTTATTGTTCACAAGTATCTAAGGTAGGAAGTACCCCTATAGAATAATACAAATGGTTTGGTTACACATGAGGCAGGGCATAAAAAGTACAACATGAAAAGCATATTCATTGTAGTCAAAAGGACCAAGGCAAGGTCATCATAAAACACGCAAAAATGTTGGGTCAAAAATGGTGAATGTCAAGGTGGACATGGGAAAGTGGGTTGGTTGGTTAGAATGGGGTGGCCGAGCAGACTCCATATGAACTAGGAAAGTGGATTCTACCTACATATTTCCATGGACATAATGTCTAAAATTAACTTTAGGCCTAATATAGTTCTTCTAAAATAGGGAGTGTTGGTTAACTTGGTTACCCCAATTTTATGTATTATGTAGTTAGGTCCAGTTGAAGGATGTTGGAGAAAGAGAGGTTCCAAAGGGTGGAAATGATGGCTATCAAATAGTTTGTTGATTGGTTTGGTATAAATGGTGGATCAAATTACCTAGGAGGTAATTAGATGATTGATTCAACTATGCAAAATGAATTTGTAGCCATGGATACATAGGTTCAAGCATGAAATTTATACCACCATTTGTTAAAAAAGGGAGAAATATGCTTTACCAGGCTTTAGAAAATCTAGCACTACTCAAATTACTGCAGTGACGTGACAGGTTCTTTCATCACCATCCATATAAGCTGACATTGTGCACACTCCACAATAATGTCATTAATAGGATATGGAAGGGTATTATTAAATGATTTAGGGAAGAAAAGTATCAAAGTGGGTAGGTGAGAAATGATGAAGATTCTAACCCTTGACCCTTGAGTCAGTGGGGCCCTAAAATAAGTAAGAATTAAGTTTTGAGGGGATTTAGAAAAAGACTCTGAGGGTTTTTTAAATTTGGAGTGAGGTGAATAATAATAATGTTAATTAAATGATGGATTAGGTTGAAATAGGAGGGAAAATAAATGGTATAAATGGAAAATCAAGAGGGAAAATAGAAGAATAATGTACGAAGATAGATAGATTACAGAGTTGAAAAGGAAGGTGGAAGAAATAGGTCTATAAGAGACAAGGAGGGAAATAGTTTGGTGGAAGAGGGGGCTCATATAATAGTTTACTAGGTGGAATGTGATTTAAGAGTATGGCTATTACAGTGCATAAGAGGATGTAGGTCAGGTAAGGAGAATCAAGGGAAATTATTGGTTGGGAGGTATGTCATGTGAGAGGGTATAGATAGCATCCACATGTAGGTACCCTAAATCTTCTAGTTGAAGGTGTTTTTAGTTTTTATTCTAACATCTATAAAGGTTAGAGTAAAAAGGGTTTGAAATAGGCAAGACTAGAGGGGGTGGAGAAGGAATCTTCATCCTAATGGCTTAGCGGTGTTCAGGCTCACTTGTTGGTCATATGAGCTTGTAGGCCTAACCAATTGTGTTATATAGATGTAGGGTCAATATATATCTTATAGTAAACCAAAGTTGAATGGAAGACCTTCAATTTCATATCATGTTATACATTGTGATCATATAAGAGAAAATTAGGTAGAGGGTTTAAAATG
The DNA here is from genome assembly GCA_037957365.1 of Torreya grandis. Classification (NCBI taxonomy): domain Eukaryota; kingdom Viridiplantae; phylum Streptophyta; class Pinopsida; order Cupressales; family Taxaceae; genus Torreya; species Torreya grandis. The sequence continues at coordinate 2,594,004 of JARHVA010002110.1, forward strand.
GAAAAAGGTGATAGGTAGGGTGAAGGGATTAGCTAGAGAGGGACAAAAAATAGGATCTAGGCTCAACATGAAAAGGCATTAAATGAAGAAAGGGATGTACCTAAAGTAATGAAACTAGCCAGAGTTCATGAATTAAAGTAAGGGTGTGGAGGATATGAGGAAGCAAACAAGGAGATGTACATAAAAGTAGTACAACTGGTGATCATACTTTGAGGAGCTAGAGGTTGAATGGGAGAAAATAAGGGAGATCCAATAAGAGATGAGGTGAAGGTGGAATAGGAGATGGATGAAGAGATAGGTAGAAAAAACAATGAGGTCATAGATAAAGATGAATGTGGAGAAGGATGGAAGAAGCCAAGCATGGACATATAGGAGGGGGAAAAAAGGTTGAGAAGAGCAAGGAATGTCATCAAGGGAGACAAATAAAATGAAATGAAATGGAGAAAAGAGAAGAAAAATAAAAGGTATAAGATGGGGGAGTGAGGGATGCACTAAAGAATGATATATTGGAGAATTGAAAAGGATGGGGAAAGAAGTGTAATAATCATGAAGGGTAAGGGGAGGATGAGAAATATGGGTGGCCATAAAAGGTTTGAAAATAAGTCTAAAAAAAAGACCAAGGAGAAAATAATTTGGTGATGAAATTGAAAAACAAAGAAATAGATGGAAGCAAAGGAAATAGGAGGAAAAAGGAGTGAAATGAGGACATAAAAAGGATGACAGGAGAGTGAAGAATCAGGTGGTATCTTGACCAAGTAAGCATGGATGATGATAGGCAAGGAGAATAATAATGAAGCAAAGTAAATGGTGGTTTTGGAAATTAGAATGGGATGGAAAATGGGAAGGGGGTGAAGAATAATGAAGGGAATTAAAGGATGGTTGGACAAGAAGGTGAAGAGATAAGGTAGGCATCAATTAGCTTGTTAGAAGAGATTGACAAGTTGAATGGATGACTAGAATATATTGACAAGCTGAAGAGGTGATGAGGTGGTAAAGAAATATGGGAACATAATGAAAGGTAATGAGATGAAAATAAGGGATGAAGATTAGGGATGATAAGAAGAATAATGAAGTAGGGATATAAAGCATGGAAACTCACACAGATGCAAAAGATATGTGAGTACCAAGATGGAAAGAGGAAAAGGGGAATGCAAAAGGCAAAAACTGATAAGAAGAAAATGGGAAATTATGGAAGGTTTCTCAAAGGATAAATACTCAGGTAGAAACTAGTTGTGGAGGAAAAAAAGAAGACAAAAGGGATGAAATAATGAAAATAAAGCAAATAGGAAGAATGGAAAATGGGAAAGGTGGGAAGAGTGGAAAAATGATAGAGAATGATGGTACACATAAAGAAAAAGTACAACAATAGAAGAAATAGAAAGCTTACAAGATGCACAATATGATGCAGAATTGGTGATGAAATGAGAGTGATGAAGAGGGTGTGACAAATTGACAAGGACAAGGGGAATTGATTAAGATGTAAAAAGAAGACAAAGGAGATAGGGAAAAGGTTGTTAAAAAGTGGAGAGAGAGGCAAAAAATGCAAAAAGTGGGTGGGGAAGTGAGCCATGAAGCATGCACAAGAAAAGGTGTCAGGGAGGCTAAAAAAGTAGAGTAGGTGGTGGTTTTATGAGAGATAAGAGGGGATAATGAGGAAGGTTGTCAATCCTTGTGTTAAAAAAGGTTGACACGCTGGAAAAGTGGTTAAAAGAGATTAACAGGCTAAAGGGATGGAGGTGGTGAGGAGATAAATAGAGAAATGGAGGAAGAGATTTTAGGTGAGAAGGGAAAATAAAATAAAGGATGAAACTAAGCTAACCTTAGTAATTGAGTGTTTCCTACATAGTCCAAAAAAGATCTCATGCCAATATAGTTCTCCTAAAAATTGGGGAAAAATAAAGAGGAAGTATTAGGTGATGTTAAAATATAAGGATACTAGGAAAAATCCAAAGCTTCCCTAATATAGGATGCCCTAATCATGAGGGTGTTATTATTAATGTAAATTATTAAGAATAAAAAGGGGAGGGTAATTAGTTTTTAGTGGTCAAATTTCCTTTAGAAGTCAAGCAATGCCTACATATTCCATGGACATTAGGCCAATGTAGTTTAACAAGGGTTGAGTGAGTGGTGTTCAAATTAGCTCCCCCAATTTGATGGACCACATGGGTTGGTTTGGGCTAATGGAGAAGGTTTTATAAAACAATAGTTTTGGGTTTTGGTGAAGGTGATGGTGAAAGTGCATGGTGTAGATTGGTGAATAGTTACCATAAAGATCCCACATTTACTAGGATGAGAGACACAGATGGGTAAGGTAGGATAAATAAGAAGGAAACACAATGCTAAGCACCACAAATGACATTCAATAAAGATAATCCAAAGAAGAGGTGCCTTTATGAAGAGGTTGCACCTTCTAAAATTGTGTGAGGGTAGAATCTTGGAGATAACATCTACCGCTACAAGCTAAATGTTAAGAAATGGGCTTCTATCAAGATCTACATAGTCATTTTAGCCAAGGTTCATCATCACTATGAGTTGATTTTTAAGGGTAGTAGTGAAGTGACTACCTAAAAATAATTTATTTGATAGCTAAGTAGATTATACAAGGTATAAAATTGGAAGTGTGGTGAGTGATAGAGGATAGACCATGCATGACCCAAGAGCTATATGGGTAAACTAGATAAAAGGCATCCATGTTTGCATCCTCTATCCTAATACCTCAAAACTAAATACCTTGGATTCCATTTATAATAGGTTCTACCAATGGGGAGATATGTGGTCCAAAATATTGGTTATACAACTGGATAAGATGGGGGAACTTCTACATTGGTGAGTATTTGGAAGCTACTACCACTAGTAATAGTGGCAGTTTCAAAGACATGACCATTGTAGTAGCCTGAGGTTGGAATTCAATTTACATAAACTAAGGTAAAGGTGATAATGATTAGGCCCATGAGGATCACAATATGTAAAACAATCAAACACATCTAATGTGGATTGGATGACAATGGTGACAATGGGAAATCATGATGGTGCATGATAATTTTATCAAAATGGCTAGGTGGACTAAGGGGTATGTGTCCATACAAAAAGGTAATAAGACATGACCATTTAAAGTAGGAAGACTATTCAAGGGAATTAATGACATCATATGATCTTCCCCATTTGTGGAATGGAGAATCATGTCAGCAAGGAAGAATGGTCAGGTATTATATTTAAAGAATCATGATAAGGATGAGTGTCTATCATTGAGTTGTTTGGTTTTTTAGGTTATAGAGAGTGCAAGGAATTACACAAGGTTGAATATGGAAAACAATGGGAATAATGGTGGATAGAATCAGCAACCTCTATGACCAAAAATAATCGATATGGTGAATGTGTAGATCTACCAAATACTACAACATGTAATGGTGATAATGGAAGTACTATTAGATCAACAACAAGAGGAAAGGCACCCATGGCCTAAGCTTGAGCCTGAACTCTTACTGTTATAGCAATAAAAATGGTGAGAATTTTACTGCACAAGATGTAGGGCTAGAAAACATAACTGTCAGCTTGTCTATGGAGGGAACCCTCACTGTCTAATGGGATATGCATTGAGGAAACAATTAGAGGTACCTATGAAAATATAACAACTAGAGTAGAGGGATGTAATGGTTTTGATAGGTAAGCAAGGTGAAAGACCAAGATCAAAATATGATTCTTAATTTGTGGGTATGTATGTGAAAGAGGAAAATAGGGTAAAATCTTTAGCAACTACTGAGATAGGGAATGTTATGTATGTTAGTTCAAGGAGCAATCAAGTAGAAGGATGGTTTAACATAAATCCAAAGTCACCAGACAATCATCTTAGTGCTTAGGTAGGAAAATAATGTATTTAGGGTACTTAGGTGAAGTGTGGACTTTATATGTGTCATGCGACTCCTCACACCTTAACTAAAATATTGTATAGTTTGTTGTAAACATGTACAAAATGTGTTGGATGTCACTGGTTGAATTTTATCATGATTAAGTTTGTGTGTATACTTATGAATTTTATGGTTATGGTTATGATTGGTATGGTTATGGTTTTTATAATCTTACTTAATGTAAAAAGAATGATTATTATTGTTACAACACTGGAGGGTAAAATTCATGATAAAACATCAACCAAGCACATTAAGATAAGAATAGGGCATGATGTTTTGTTTTTGACAAAGTCTAAAAATAGACTCAAAGTGGGATCATCTTAATGAATATAAGTCCTTCAAACACTATGTATGAGTGTTCGTGAGTTGATAAAAAAAGGTTTCTTGATCACAAGGTGTCAAGTAAGCTCTAAATCCCCTAATTTATCAAATAGTCTAAAGGGAAGATGGGTGATAGGTGGTGTGAAGGGTAATGGGTGATATGTATGATAGCCTCAAATGAATTAGTTTTCCCCTTCTATAGGTGGCCTAATAATGGTAATAGACAAGTCCATGTCATATTCTAGATGTAGACTAATCAATGTGGGAAGTCTACATGTGAAAACCGATTATGACTTCTAACTTATTATGCTGCTTGAGAGACAATTGTGGCTTTAGATTTTGTTGTGATAGTAGATATTTTGATTTATTATTGTATATGGGAAGTTGATCGATGTGGGAAGCTTCCAATAAATTGCTACGTTTTGACAAAGTTAACTTAGCCATCCTTCAAGGGAGTGGTCTAAGTTTATTGGATTTGTTTAATGTTCTTGATATTTATCCTTCAAGGGAGCAGTCTACCTTATATTTAGCAATTTTTATTTTATTTTTGGGTAGCTATCCTTTGAGGGAATAATTTGCAATGCTTAAGATACTAACCCAAGTAGTATTTTGGTATACAAATTATTTTTGGATGCAATGTTTTTAGACATGGAAAAATCTAATTAGGTTTAAAGGTTTACCTTTATGAAGGCAAATTTTTAACACAAGAAGGTTAATGATATGAAAAAGTGTGGTTTTTAAGAGACAATGATCATGGGATTCCATCTTGTTAAAGACAAAAAGTATCCATGAGAACCATGCTATGGGTAGAGCCATGGTACCCACATTTAGGATTAGGCTATGATTGTGACAGTTAATCACATGGTTCTACATTGTAATAAATTGTCTTCAAAAGGAGAGGAGAAATATGGGTGAAGGTTAAAATCTTATAATCAAGGGATGAGATTAAGTTAGATAAAAGGAGTGAGCTTGATCCTAGTAAAAAAATAGATGTAAGTGTGAATAATTGAGAGGCTTAAGTTTTGATTTACCTTCAAAAGAGGACAAATGATAAGCTCCTAATCCATACTTATGGGTAATGATATAAGGTCCAAGCCAATTAAAAGTAAACCTGCCTCATTTACTCTTTTCCATGTTGGTCACATGTTGGTTTTCCTTTAGGATGAGGTCTCTGATATTAAATTCCCATTATTTGAGGTAATTTTTATAAGCATGTTTGATACACTCTTGATAGATACAGAGGTGGGTGATGGCTACTTAATGATGCTTATCAAGTAGCTCAAGTTGAGCTAAATAGTGCTAACAAAAATCTTCCTCATAAATAAGCTCTTGCAAAGATATGTAAAGAAAGGGGATTTGGACTTCAAGAGGCAAGACTACCTCTACTCTAAAGACTAGAGAGAAAGGGGTAGCACCCATAGAGGTTTTAATGCTAGTGAGATAGGCCCATAAAGTGAATGGGATGTACAAGTGCCAATCCTGACCTAAAGCACTGACAACTTTGGTTAGTATTTTTTTGAGGGTTTTGTTGGAAAATTCTACCTATTCATTTGATTATGGATGATAAGGTAAGGAAAAGCTTAAATTGATGCCAAATGCATCACATAAGCCTTATACTTGCTTATTTTTTAAGGATTTACCATTATTGATGATGATCTTATGAGGAACACCAAAGCAGAAGATGATATGATGGTTGATAAAGTCAACAATATTTTTTGATTTGGTCGAGATAAGAGGAATACATTCAACCCATTTGGTGAAATATTTAGTGGCTATGATGATGGACCTATTCCATTGTGAAGAATGGGGGTTAATTTCCCCAATGAGATCGAGCCCCCATTAAGAGAAAGGCCAAAAGTCCTTAGATACCTAAAGGCTATTAGCTGGTGTATGATGTAAATCAGCATGTTGTTGACATTTAACACACTTTTTTACATAATCACAATAGTATTGGTTAAGGGTGGGCCAATAGTAGCCAAGGTGAAGGATAAATTTAGTGACCACTAGGCTACTAAAGTGTCTCCCACAGATCCCATCATGTGTTTCCTTGATGGCATGGGAAGCTTCATGGTTGTGTAGGCAATAAAGAAGGAGATCATCAAAACCATGTTTATAAAGGATTCCCCTTAGTATGGTGTAACTAGAGGTACTCTAAACAAAGGCTCTTCAAGCTTTCCTAGAGAAGTTGGGAGGAATGATGCCTAGGTTTAGGTGGTTAAGAGTTTGGTCATACCAAATGTAAAGTAGGGATTCCACCACACTATAAATGATAGGGAGATCAAATTGTTTATAGGAGGGAGTGGTAAAATGATAAATGGTGATAAGGATTTTTGAATTGGAAGGTTGAGAAAGGATCTGGGAAGCAAGGCAAGTCATCTTATTTGTGAATTTTTTAGTAGATCGAGGAATAGATTGGACCAAGTAATGTTTGAATGATGCTAAGAGTTTATCAACTAAAAGTTTATATTTTTACAAGACATTATTCTTACATTGATAGGATCCATTGACCTGGTTGACCATGAGCTAGGAATCACCAAAGACATGGATTGTTTTAATTCCCAAGGCTAGAGTAGTTTGGAGACCTATCACTAGGACTTCATACTCAACCATATTATTGGTGCATTCAAAGTCAAGTTTGAAAGAGAGAGGAAGGGGTTTGCCATCTAGGGGAATGAAAATAACTCTATCACCCCCTCTTTATTGACACATAAAGCCATCAAGGAACATGGTCATTTGGTAGGTAATGCCATCTTATTAAAAAAGAGTCTTGATAGACTCATCCAACAAGGCAAGAGGAGGTGGTTGGTTGTTTAGTAAAGGATATTTGACCAATTAGTTGGCAATGACCTACCATTTAATTAACTTCTACTAGAGGAATTCAAGGTTGAACTTAGCAAGGAGTATGATCCACTTAGCCATAAATTGATTTTGATATGGTTTAGAGTGCATGTACTTGAGTGGGTTGGTATTATTTATGACTTAGATTTTATGGTTAAGAAGGTAGTGGAAAAAATTTGGTGGACATGAAGGTCAATGCTAAGCAGACTTTCTTGGTATGTGTATACCAAGTTTCATAATCTACAAGTGTACAGCTAATGTAGTATATGACTTGCTCTTTGTGTTTTTCATCTTTATGAGCCAACATTGTCCCTAGGGAAATTTTGATGGCATAGATATATAGGTAAAATGAGTGTTCATCCTTAGGAGGGGTGAAGATAGGTGGTGATAAAAGGTGTTGTTTGAGAGAATCAAAGACCTTTTGATAATTGTAATTCCATTTGAAAGAGACATCCTTCTTTGGAAGGTGATGGAAAGGTTGGCATTGGTCTAAAAGTTTGGAAATGAAATAGTGAATGGATTGAAGTTTTCCCTGTAGGATACATAGTTGCTTAAGGTTGGCTGGAGGAAGCATGTCAAAAATTGCTCTAACTTTAGTAAGGTCTAACTCAATTTTATGAAGAGAGATGATAAATCCAAGAAGATTTCTTGAAAGGACCCCAAAAATGCATTTCTTGGGATTAAAGAAAACATGATAATGGATGAGGAATTCAAATATGATCATAAGAACAATCAAGTGATCTTTTCAGAGTTTGGATTTCCTAAGAAGGTCATCCACATAGTCTTCTACAATCTTATGGATGATATCATAGATGATATAAGTCATGGCACATTGATAGGATTCCCCAACATTATTTAACCTAAATTGCATGAATCTATAGCAAAAATTTCCCCAAGGGGTGGTAAAAGTGATTTTGTGCTAATCTTGAAGAGCAATCAAGATTTGATTATAACCCAAAAACCCATCTATGAGAGATAACATCTAATGTCTAGCTATAATATCAATAAGTTGTTCAATGTTAGGTAGATAAAAGTCATCCTTAGGATATGTGAGTTTAATTTCAAGAAACTACACACAAATACATAGACCCCTAGTGATTTTGGTGACTAGTACGATATTTGAGACCTATTGGGGGTAGTCAATGGGTTGAATGAAGTTTATAAATAAGAGATGTTGAAGCTCTTCTTTGATGATAAGGTCTATGCAAGGATGTATACATCAAAGTTTATATTTAATAGGGATTTGTATCACGATGAGTGACTATGTTATGGGTAGAAATGATGGGGTCAATCCTGGGCATATCATTGTAAGACCAAGTGAATGCTATGTTGCAGTCATAGAAAAAAGGTAAGTCTTGAAGTTCCTTGGCATTCAATGATTGGCCCAATTTGACAATGCAAGGGTTATCTAGAGTGCCTGAATTGATATCTATGGTGGATTCATTTGACATGGTCAAGGCCTCAAGAGGAAGGGATTTGTAAATAGAATAATCCTGCACATCGAGGTAGGTAAGAATGGAATCATTGTCTTGATGTTGGATGGTGTTAATGGTAGGATAATAATTTTCTACCATTTCAAGGTGTATGAGAGGGCCACCCTTTTGTTAGATGAGAGGGCCTAAACTAATGGTATTAGCTAAAAAAAATTTAGGGGGATAATGTCAGGATCTTTAGATGGGGAAAGTGGTTGGGTTAGTGAGGATGGGATATCTTCCTCCATGGTGGTAATGGGTTTGAGTGAATTGGTGGGTTTTTTAGGTTGTTCATACCCAAGGCCAAATGACTCATGAGGTTGAAAAGTTTTGATATGGGGTAACTCATGAGGCCCTTATTTATAGAGACCAAGGCCAAATCTTTTCCAAGAACATCTATGAAGATACAACTTAGTGAAGTCTAGTTTTCTAAGATAGAAAAAGTTAGAGGTAAATGGTTAGACATATGAAGTAGTGGTAGGGGATAGAAGTGGCCGATCAAGTCCCCCATAAATGAAATTTGTTTGATGGTTAGAGAGCCCAAAGGGGATGATGGTTCCAATGTTAGGGTTGTAAGAAGGGTCATGTTTGAGATTCGCATATTCTTGGGGAGTAGAGAGGGCATCCAGGGCTAAGAGTTTATATTCCCTAAAGGAAAGATGTTATAATATGGTTACCATGCAGTTATATACATGAATATGGGAAGAAATGATAAATGAGATAGTAGAAGCTGCATCAATATTTGGTGTGGAAGTGTCACAGGTTTTGGTTGGTGGGGTTATGTTGTTAGCATATGGTTGTGAGGTGGATGAAGGAGGAAGAAGGACATCATTAGGCTGATATGTCATATTACAAGATAAGAAAGGACTAGGGTCAACCTAGATAGTCACAACTTGCCCTTCATACTCAAATTTGACACATTGATGTAAGGTGGAAGGGACATAACTCATGGTATAAATCCAAGGGCACCTGAGTAAAAAATTGTATTGGAATTCGCCTTCTAAAACATTAAAATTTTTGAGAATGGTATAAGGCCTTACACATATATGGAGGACAACTATGCCCAAGGTAATAGCCATGGTATCATTGAAAGAGTGAATGACCATTGTACTTTCAGACATGATGTTCATGGGTAAGTGTAGCTAGTCAGAGGCATGGGAGGAGAAATATTGATACTGACTCCTCCATCAATTATCACCCTTTTGATTCAAGTTTGATTAATGTATGTCATAATGAAGAGGGGGATTGGAATCCTCTGTATGAATAGAAGGTATTTCTAAATTTTTAAAGGTGACAAGGTTAGAAGTTTGAAGGGAACCAAAAAATGTGCCTAGAGGTTTAGGATCATTAGGTTTGACCTTGATGGATTGTAAGGCTTTTATGAGTGCTTAGCAGTGATGGGGAGAGGTAGAGACTAACTCATACAAGCTTATTTTTGCTAGAGTTTCATGAAGATGTTTGAGGATAACTTTTTGGATGGATATTGCATATGGGTTAGGGTATAAAGGGTTATATGGGGAGGCACATAAGATAGATATCTTGGGTTTGTTTGATAATGGAGATGGTTGGGTATTGTTGGCTTGGGAAGAATAATAAGCTCAAGAAGAAGACCAAGGTACTAGTTGAGGCTAGTTCTGAGGTACGTATGGATCTTAAGGCTTCTATGAAGAGGGGGATTGGAATTCTCTGTATGAATAGAAGGTATTTCTAAATTTTTAAAGGTGACAAGGTTAGAAGTTTGAAGGGAACCAACAATGGTGCCTAGAGGTTTAGGATCATTAGGTTTGACCTTGATGGATTGTAAGGCTTCTATGAGTGCTTAGCAGTAATGGGGAGAGGTAGAGACTAACTCATACAAGCTTATTTTTATTGGAGTTTGGTGAAGATGTTTGAGGATAACTTTTTGGATGGATATTGCATATGGGTTAGGGTATAAAGGGTTATATGGGGAGGCACCTAAGATAGATATCTTGGGTTTGTTTGATAATGGAGATGGTTGGGTATTGTTGGCTTGGGAAGAATAATAAGCTCAAGAAGAAGACCAAGGTACTGGTTGAGGCTAGTTCTAAGGTAAGTATGGATCCAAGTGAACATCTTGATATTGTTGAGCAAGTTTTATTCAAAGAACATATGGATTCAAGTGAACATCCTGCTATTGATGAGATTCCAAGTTGTAAGGTTGATGCTTCAAATGAAAAGGTATGTCAAGATTCCATAGTTACTCTATATGTTTTCAATTATATCTTTAAAGAAAAGGAGAGTGATATAGAAGAAGAACCAGTTGTCATAGCTCAAACTAAGAAGAAGAACAAGAGAAAGCAGTTTTATAGCTATAAGAGGATTCCATTAGTTACTGGGGAGCTATGGGCCACTCTTGGTTTCACTTTGTTTTAGAGCATTGTGGTGTAAAGGATGTCTCTATATATGCTTCTTAAAGAGACTCCTTTGATGGAGAAGCAAGTGTTGTTATGGTGTTCTTGAGATGGTTATACAAGACTAGGTTTAAGTATTCTTAGTTGGATTAGATATGTCCAGGTGGAAGATATGTTGTGGTGATGTCAAAATGATGTCATAATGTTGATAAATATATATGAAGTAGTCTACAAGGTCAGATTGAAGGTTCCTATATGGCACAGGATATGTGATTTATCAAGATGATATTTTTACATAGAAAGGTTTGTTGACGTTATTCTAGCATGCTCTAGGTGGTTTTGTGTTATAAAGGTATGTTAAAGTCAATTTGGAGATTTTTGTTGGCTCTCAAATTTCCCAATTTTTGCTTACAAGCTTGTAGGTCCTAAAATGGGTTATAGGAAGTCAAGGATCCCAATGGTGTAGAAGCTCAAATCTTGGTTTAGAAGTGTGTAATGGTTATCTCTAGGTATACAAGAAGTTTTAGATGTGGAAATTGACTAGAAGGTGTTATGTTGACCTTGTTTGTTTTAAGATTCTAGGGTTTTGGGCTCTATTACAAAAATGGTCTACCTTATGAGTTGAGGTTTGAGGATTTTTAATATATTGAATGGGATAAATGGGTTTTCAAATCAAGTTTCACATATATTTGAATGTTTTTGGTTCTCAATTTATACAAGTTTTTGTCAAGTTGGAGGCCTAATTAGGTAGTAGGTTTGTGAAGTATGTATGTTGTATAGGATGATCTAGTTTTTTTTTAAATTGGTGTGCTCAAGTGGTTATATGAGAGTGTTATAGATATGAAGTTTAAAGTCTTGAAGTTGTGTCTATAGAAAATTTTGGCCTCTGCAAGTTCTAAGTAGGGATACAAGGAGTCTAGATAGGCCTAGCCTACAAGATGTGATTTTTATTCAACTTCTCCAAAAGTGAAAGGCTTAAGTATTTCAAGGTATGTTCTTAGTTTGGTTCAGTGTATGTTTCCTATTTTGTATAGTGCAGATGCAGAGTTGGTGGTCATGGAGTTGTCTTGAGAAAGAAGGCTAGTAAGCTTGTATGGTGGTTCTTCATGGTGTATGGAGATCTAAAGATGATCATAAGATGTAATTTCTCATATTTCTTAGGGGGAGTCCCTATTAGATGTTTCTTAGTGAGTTACATCATATTTTAGTGGTTTTTATGTGTTCTTCTTCATTGGTTGTAGTGTTTGGTTGAAGAGAGTATTGGCATGGAGCAAGAGAATGTTTGTCAAGGCAAGAAGTGGTAGGATCAAGGTAAGGGGGGGTTTGTATCATATTTATAATATGGTCCTTTTCTATTTATGGTATTTTCAAGTCCTAAATATTATTTGGTGCCCACTTTGTCATTGTGTTAAAGGGGGAGAAAGTTCCTATTATGGGAGTGCTTTAAGAGAGAAGGAAGGTGAGTTGTATATTGTTATATATGATGTTTGTTGACATAAATAACAAAGAGGGATATTTTTATATTATTATTAGTGATGTCATAGAGATGTCCTATTGAGTGGATGAAGTGCTTTGATAGCCTAAGTAACAATGACAAAGTGTGCAATGTGATTGTTCTAGTGTGACTGAAGTTGCCTTTGTTGATCTTCAGATTTGGCATGGCTAAAGATGTTTAGGGATGAGTATGGTGATTGGATAATTTTAAAAATTTACCTAATATGTTTTTTATGCTTTTATTACTTGTGTGCATAAGTGTAATTCATCTAGTTGTCCATAGTTTTCATCTAGACACTTGGGTCTAGTGGCATAAAATCTGAGTAGGTAATTTGATGATATCACCATTGCCACATGTGGATGAGTAAGGAGGAAATGGTCACATGGTTTTTTTCAGTGTTTTTCTAAGTTATTATATGCCAAATTTTGGGTCATTAAATGTAGTGAATCAAAAGATATATTTTGACAGTGTTTTCCCATAGCCAAATTTGCAATATGGCAAGAAGAGCCGAGTAAGAATTTTGATAGTGGTATATTTCATACATGTGGAATTTTTAGGATAAGGTGACCATATTTATTTATTCATTTTTGTGAATAGTTGATTTAAACTAAATTTAAGATCATGGGTGAAAACATAAAAAAAATTATACAAGAGCAAAGTTGGCCTCCCAGACAAGTTCTAAGCATAGTTGGTTCTATGATAGAGGATTTTGAGAAGGAATTTTAATGGAGATATATCATACTCATGTAAAATTTATAAGATATACTTAGTATATAGATGGATTATCCTATGGGAGGATATCATGTGGTCCAAATTTGAGATTATGCGTCGAAGCACAGAAAAAGATATTAAGGTCCAAAGTTGGATTTCTAGGCATATTGCAATTGGTCCCCATGCTTAGTCAATTTGCATGATGTTAAAGATTTAGTCCTAGTGGAGATCCAATGGTGTGTGTATAGTAAAATTGGTCAATGTGACATTTGTTTATCAAAGGTAAAGTTCAATCAAAATCGACGAAGCATGTTGAGTTAAAGTCTCTAGATTGCACAAGATAAGATCAACTATTAGATGCTTAACATTTGGATTTTGTTGACTATATGTTAAAGGTTTAAGTAAATTGATGGTGCATAGTTGATCTAAAGTTGAGAGGACATGAGATGCGAGCATTGTGTTTGAAGTTTAATTTTGATCGCTGTTGTTTAAATATTTGAATTTTCTAAAGGAAAAAATGAGTGCTCAATAATTTATCCATATTTTTAATAGAAGATGAATTTATTGATGATGTGAAAATAAAATATGAAGAGGACTCCATGTCACATATAATGAACCTGATTTGAAGATCTGGAAGTGTGTGTAGATAAAGATATTGAGCTTCAAATTTGATTGTGTGTTTGTGCATGGACTATAAGTGTCCCAAGAAGATTGTTTGAGCTTGTTTTGTTATTGTTTTGATATCTCTTAATGAATTGGATATTGGGGAGTGTTTTAGACTCCATAAGGATGCTCTATGTGCATTATGAATGATTGACCAATCATATGATGTATTAACAAAGGCTTAGAAGGTGATTATGTTTTCACTCATAATGACTATGTGTATAGAGAGTTGGTTGAGAAAATTGTGCTTGAGCACGTGGGTACTAAAATGGTTATTTGCACTTAAGGAGGACCTATATATAATGTTTAATGGGTATATGCATTTTTAAAATGGCCATATGTTCTTTGTTTTCTTGAAATATGTGTTAAAGAGTTGAATGGGTCTCCATAGTATGTTAAATTGACTTAGGCCTATTTTAAAGTGGTTTATGCTTAAGAGTGAGCTATGTGAGATGCCTTAAGGGTGAAGGCATGTATTGTGTCTGATAAGGATTATTATGGACTTGATAATTAATTATATATACATACATACATACATACATATATATAGTGAAACTAAATATGTTGGTTTCTCGACTTGTTTGTGAGAGAGACTTGTGTAAGGTGGATATGAGAGTTGTGAAATGAAGGATAGGTAGTGTGCCTATTGGTTGAGTTAATGATCATAATAGTTAATTTAAGGATATGTGAAGAGGTTTGAGTGTGCATATGAGGATAGATTGAGTGAAGAAGTAAAGAGATTGTGGCATGCCTATGTGAGAGGCTTATTTGATATAGAAATTATTTGTACAGAGGTTAGAAAATAGAGATCCATCATCAAGTGTTGAAGACATCATTATTAAGGTGGAAGTGTTCAAAGGAGGATCTGAAGTACTTGGTCTTCCTTAGGGTCATTTTCTCCTTGTGAAATAGGTGCTTCACTAAATAGCTTTATTTAGGAGGATATGATCAAGGTTTGTTGGTCTAAAGGATTTCATCGGTCTCTTGTTTGTAATTTCTTATAGGATAGTAGTCCATTTGTGTTGTAGGCTTGAGAGTGGGTTTTATTCCCTATGAGGGTTTCCCATAGTAACTATGTGTTATCTGTTTGATCTTATGTATGGATTTAATGTATGATATCTCTTGTTAATACTTATTGATCAAGTTGATATTTGTTGATTGGTTATTAATCTTAAAGGACTAAAACTATAATTGAAATATCTAGGCTCACTAATTCACCCCTCTAAGTGATTGTACCTCTAACAAAGATCACTTATCCCAAGTAAAGAGAGGAAGTCTAAGGAAAGGAAAGTAATTCAAAATGGTTTCATAGTGTCATCAAGATACCATTTATATCCTAATACCTAATAATAATGGTTAATAAGGTCAAAACCTTATCTAGGCCTAATGAAATTAAGACCACACATAGGCTCATAGGTATAGTCATAAGAGTAGTAGCTTGTTAGAGATAAAGTGAAGGCCTAAAGTAATTTTAACATAAATAATGAAAGTAAAAACCTCCAAGAATCATCACAAATAGGGGAAAATCAATAAAAGTGGCCAATTTTGGCCGTAATACCTCCTCAAACTACCTTCATGTATGACTATCATCTAAAAGGTAGTTTTCTCTCACCTATTATAGCCTAAACCTAATTCTTGGAGCTAAATGGTTTTGATATATGGTATTTATGCCTCCAAAATTCATTTTTGTGGAATCATTATTTATATT
This sequence comes from Torreya grandis, assembly GCA_037957365.1. NCBI lineage: Eukaryota > Viridiplantae > Streptophyta > Pinopsida > Cupressales > Taxaceae > Torreya > Torreya grandis. Next base: position 2,609,489 of record JARHVA010002110.1, read on the forward strand.
GAACCCATCCCCTGCATGAACAAAGGTTAAGACTATCAACCCTTCTCCAATGGCTTGCTTACTACCTGAGAGATATCATATTTCACTCAAAACTTTCATGAGGTTTTACATGAGACCCATTGGTATTTTGAGGTGATGAAGGGGTCCCCTAAATTAAATATTGTGTCATTGGGATAGAGAAAAAAAATTATTCTTTATGAACAATCCTTAAGAACCAAAACCACTCTAAACCCTCCTAAAACCCTAGTAGGGACCAATCAATAGAAATGAAATTATAAAACACATATAATGACCTAGTTGGAATATTTAACCTTCTACATGTTATTGAGGACTATAATTGGATTATCCATGAGTAATTTTTTTGTACTTGAAATTGTATAGACTATAATAAATGCACTATTTTGCATGATTTTTTATATTTTTCAAGGGTTTTGAGTAACAAAAAACTTGATAACAATTGGAGGAGGTCACCTAAGATTTATTTAATACTTTAAACTAAATATATACATAATAGATTCTATAATTGGTAAAACAAACCAAGGTAGTCTCAAATAAGCCTAAAATGAGACTAGGTGGCAAGGCCATTTCATGGTTGTCACACTTCTACAAGGTCTCGGGGCCTCAAATTTGAAATTCAGGTTGGTTATAGGTTAGTTTAATTGAATCACATGTTTTTGGGTGATTCCACATTTGTGGGAGAGGTATGGAGTATAAAAATAGGGTTTTATGCAAGGAAGCCTAATTGAGGCCTAATTAAGGAGAGAGAAAGGCACTTCCACTCAGGCTCAAGACATAAAATTTGATGTAAAGTTGTAATGGGATACTGGGTCTTCAAATATTTTCTCATTTTCTCAATAACCTTATTACATTCTTCTACATAAGGAGGTTTAAAATTTTTTAGGGTTATAAGGAAAATAGGCCTAATGAGAGCTTGAGGAGTAAAATGGAGTATTGAGAGTTGTTTCAAGAACCAAAATGGATTTTTCAAGTCTAATAAGATATTTTAAGTCCATCCATGGAGATAGAGTGCCTTGGAGAATATGAACTCAAATTTTGAGCCATTTGGACCAAGTTAGGCATGGGAAATGAGAAGTTTCAAGACACCTAGGCATATGAATGATGAAATGTCAGATCAAAGGAGTTTTTAAATGTAGATAATATGTAAAATGAGAAGTTATAAAGGAATTCATGGAAAATTTATGATTTATAAGTCCATTTGTCACTCTTCTTATTCAAGAAAAGGCAGTTTTAAAGAAGTTGATTAAGGTGTCAAGCCAAGTTCTAACTCATATGCCACTTGGAGGATGAAGTATCTTCAGAAGAGAGACACATGGATTTGGAAGTCTATTTGGACTATTTCATAACTCCTTGTTTTAACTCTCACATTAATAGTTTTCAATCCTCTTTTCCTATGCTCCTGTCTCTTCACAATTCTCTATATAAGCAGCCATTTTTGACCTTGTAAGATATCCACATCTGATATGGAGAAGACTTGTTAGTTTGAGTATTGATTTTTGCTTTCGAATAAAATATTTAAAGATAGTTTTAAGTCTCAACTTCTTGTTTAAGTGTATACAGTAGTTCATGGTTGAATAGTAAGTGATAGTTATCTCTCATTATGTTCATTTCACTCTCTCATGCTTATGCAAGTAATCTAATTTCTAATAGGTCACATAAAATGTAGTTAGTTATTTTTTGTGTGTTTAAGTGTAAGGAAGAATACTAGTGTCTATAATCAGACCTTATATTCATCTACCTTGAGAAATTCATGCAATTTTACCTTCATATTGAAACACTTTTATTAGAAGAACCTTGGATGTTGAGATCAGATTTGTTAATTTCTCTTTCTTGGTATAAGTTCAAGTAGTATTGTGGATTTAATCTTGATGAATCACCTTTGTCACATTAATTTTAATCCCTTCTATCCATTTTCCTTCAAAACAAATAGATTAGTGGTTAGTTGTAGGTGTGGTGTAAGGGAGCTATCCCTTCAATCTAAAGACTCCTCTCTCCCATAAGTCACCCACAAATTGAGAGATGTTTCTATGTTACATCAAATTAAAGGAGGCTAGATTAGACCTCATTTAGGGTGAAAATTTTATTGATAATAGTAAATAATATTTAAATGAAAATTTCAAAAAACTAAATTCTGATCCACTAAAAAACTTACCACATAGTCTATTCATACTTTCAGGACCTTGTACCTATCAATTGAATCCATCACTGGAAAATGAGAAACCAAATGAAAATAAATGCAAAAAAAAGATACCAAGTATAAAATTACCAAAAGAGCATGATGCATGTTATGATTCCTTTATGCACATATCTGTCCAATCTCATTCAAGAAAGGTTATACATCTTTTGTTCCTCACATATTCTCATCCTCATCTTGCGATCATTGGATAGCTTCTGCATCTTAAAATACTCTAGAGCAACTAAACATGTTCCTATTATTGATACTTACAATAAACCATAGAGAATTTAATGATGGGTTTCACTAACCCTCATTTCTTTTTTTGTTTCCTCATGAGCACATATTCCTATTATACATACATAGAGTATCACAAATCCTATAGTGCTAGATATTACACCTATATGTGTTCCTTTATGATACCACCAGTTTAATACACCAATTTCCTTATGGGGAGATACATATGATCATCCTTTAGATTATATCATAGAATAGTCTTTTCTATTTCAATATTCTAAAAATACCAAAAAATCAAAAAAAAATACAAAAACATTTTCAGCATTTACATGTTTTATTATCTCCTTGGCATCTATGTTATTAATTCCATGTTGGTAGATAACATATAATTCTTTATTTATACACATGTTTTGAGTGTGATACCAAAACACATGATTTATGCACTTTTAGATGTTGGGCCTTACCTATATTCATGTCACATGTACATTGGAGGTATATGCTTCTTTGATCATGATACACCCAAATTATATCATTTTAATTATTTTTCTACTATCATGTTTGAGATTATATACTTACACATGTATTTATCCATGCTTATATATTTCACAGTGTAATTTATATGCTATGTACTTAACATTTTTTCCTAACACATATATCCAAGGAATAATATGATATGCTTATGTTGGTTGATTATGTTTCATCCTTTCCTTTTTTTTACTTCCTTAAGTGTCTTGACTTATTTTTTAAAGCATTTGAATATGCTCCATTGAGTGTCCCCCTACCTATGTTTGCCTATTATGACTTTTGCATATGTCATAGTCTATTGTATGTTGACATTTGAGCATGTATTTATATGCTTTATGGACATTTGACTAAGTCATGTTCCTTTGATTATGTGGAATTTGAATATGCACCTTGTTTAAGGTATAATGGAACCATTATCTTTTGATTTGCTTTTGAGTGCTCTTGTGTGTGTGCTTGATTGTTGGTTAAGCTTGTATGGTTAATATCTATACATTTCAATGATTCACATCATACATCTTAGAATTTTATGTGATCACATACTATGTACCTAATTGTTATATCTACTTAGAAATGTTATACCTATATATTACATGATCCATACATAGATTATACAATTATCTTATCCTTTTGAGGTAAGCTAACTACTAGTTTCTACTTTAACTCACCTCAAAAGGGGGTGCATATTAGTGGGGGCATGTAATAGAGGCATGGATTTTACACCTTTATAATTATATATTTCATTGGGGGTATGTTATGGAAACATGTTCTCCACACTTATAATAGATCTTAGTTTTAGAATTCAGTGGGGGCATGTCATGGTAACATATCTTCCACACTCACAAATTTTTAAATTAGCTAAATTTCTAAGTTATATGATTTAGATACACATTTGTGGTAACATTTTATATGTTGGTACCATTGTTATACCTATGTTTCAGCTTGAGACACATATGAGGTTCATATGCCATGAAAAAGAGTACCTTAAATTACAGAATCAAATTAGTCTTCAAATTTCAAATACTTATATGGACTTAGTATACACTAGGATGGAATTTTATGGATTATTATTTAGCCAATATATTATAGTAGATAGTTAACTTTTAGTAAGTTTGAGGTGTTTAAATCAGTCAATCTTACCAATTTTATAGGATGGAGTGATTAAATCATCCACCCTCAAAAGATGTATGGTGTAAGTTGATGTGGATCACTCACACTCACCAGATTATAAGTATGATTGGGCTGCACGGTTGAGTTAATCTAAAATTTTAGGTGGAAACTCATATTTTTTATAGGGTTAAGGGTAATTTATCCTATGATATTTATATATTCACTTACAAGTTTTTAAATTGTCCTAATATTATCTCCAATGCTTCATATTGAAGCATATTTCAAATCAAATTGATAAAAGGTAAGATGGTTGCATCAATATACAAGTGTACTTTCAACCTTGCTCTCTTTCCTTCCAAGCATTTAAAATTATTTCCATTCTAGATTATATTCATTAATTATATACTATAACATGCTCTTAGTTACAAGTCAAACACTAACAAATCACTCAAGTTGGAGTCATGCAAAGACAAGATGTGTTATACACACCCAAGTACACATTGTTTTCCATTTAAACTATCAATTCATTACTAGATTAAAGGAGGGAAAAATATAGACACCAAATCTATCACCTTAATCTTATATACTTGGCAAGTAATTCTCATGGTTGTACAATTCAGTTCTAAGACCTTCCTGCTACTAAAAGACTCACATCCACTATTTCTTGTGTTTATTTCTTATCTCTCAGTTTGACCATATGTTATTCTAATGACTAGGTCTTATGTACTTTGAAAAATTCTATAAACATGCTTATTATCATCTTATGCAAGTTTTAGACTTGAACCTATTTTATAGCTTCTTGGACACTTGTGTCCTAATCAAACACCTACATCAACATTTGTGTAATGTGCCAAACTAAGTGTCCATTACCCTAAATTCATCAAATTTTAAATGAAATGTATCCTTATGGTTGGCCTAAGTTCTTTAATGAGAGATATTTCTAAAATGGAATGGTTTATATATAATATTAATCCTCATTCATTCCTCACCTAACATAGACATAGGAACTCATAAGGTAACCTACCAAAATCATGTAAGTGATTAAAGCTTCCCTACTATTTCATATTTCAATAGTATTTATAAGGACAAAACATCTATGGGTATGATTAATTTAAGGAAAATTCCATGATCCATAGTTTCCAAGTTGAAAGCTAGGTCACTCTATATACTTATCACACATTGTATCATTATGAACACATAAGCCAACATGTAGTGGAGAACTACATAAGTTGAGGCCGTCTTCAGGGTATTGTTTATGTAGGTAGTTCTTATTGACAAAGGGAACCTTAGGGCATCTTGACACTATGTGCCCACAAACCTATTTTTCCCACATTCACTCTAAGGGTGAGAAATCTAGGGTTTGTTCATTTGATAAAGAGTGACAACATGTGTTTGTGATCTAAACACACTAAAGCAAAGGTAGTAGAAAATATAGAAGGTTCTAAATGGTTGCACTCATATTCAACCAATATTTTAATATTTTAATAATAGTGTCAACTCAATCATCCAAATATAATGTAAGCATCTAAGGCCACATAATATAAATTTCTAGAATCTGATAATTGATCCAAAATCCAAATCTAGTCTATTTATAGCATCATCCATATCAGATATGCACATGAATAATAAAACCATCCAATTACTCTTGTTTATAATTCATTATAATATCAATCAATATCTATACTTTATATTTTTATCACATCTCAGTATTTAAATTTAGAACATTGTTTATCTGAGTTTACAAATTGCATAGCCTATAATAAATATGTTTATCACCTTTGTGCTTATTAATTTATATATTCTTAACCCTATACTATATTGACTCATCTCAATTTAGGATTAAATAGAAACCAAACTTCATATTTAGTATGGTACAATGGCTATAAGTATTGGGATAGTAACCCTCACACCATGGTGTTGATAAAATAGATCATTGTTTAGCTCATCACAATAGTCACTAAGTAGTTTTAAAGTTATTGGAAGATGATTTCTAAAAATAATTACAAGCAAATAAAAAAAATTGAAACATATTTTTCTAGATATCAAAAAATTTAACCCAACGTCAAAATAAAATGCCTCAATGTCAAATTTTATCCAAGGTAACAAGATAATTTTTTGGTGTCATATTAAATCTAAGGTCAAATAAGATTAATTCATGGTGTCAAATTTATATCCAATGTCAAAGTTTATTTTCTTTTAGTGTAATAAATATTCAAAAAATAGTATGAAATCCTAAGACAAAAATAAATCAAGTAAAAAATAGTGTTATAAATTAAAAAAGTATGGGTTCACTAGAATGTTTAATCTATTTTGAATTGAAATATAATAAATATAAACTATTGAAATTGAAATACAAGAATTATATAAATTTGAATGTCAAATATAGAATTTATAGAATAGAAAAGAGCTAAAAAACTTAAATTAAGCAATAGATATGCAAACCTTCTATTTTCACTTGGATTTTTACCCTTTGAGGAGATGCCAAGGGATCTCCTCATCCAAGTGGCACAATAGAATCACTTCTAGGTTTGTGGACAGCCTAAGGAATGAAATGAGTCTCTAGATAGGGCTAGCTCCCTTTATGTACCACTATAATACAACTGATGATAACACTTTGGGAGGTTGAAAAGAGTTGAGAATAACATGAAATAAAACCTAAACTATGGAGGTGATACACCAAATTAGTTTGATGACTTCCAACCACTTGCATTCCACACTTGAGACCAAGGAACTAACTGAACATACTCTTTCCCAAATCTATGTCTTCTTGCATCAATATTAAATTATGGGGTATTATATGATATGAAAGGTTAGGAGGATTATAAAAAATGTATTTAATGAATTTAATGAAAATACTAGTCACTTCAACCATGAACATCTCTTGGAACACTTCACATGCCCTGCAAGAAGTAAATAGGTGAAAGAATGAAGTACAATGCTAAGGAATCCATAGTCTTCACTAAGAAAATTCAAAATACAAGTAGAGAACATTATGAATATTCATAATAGAGGTAAACACTTAGTAATTTTATTTATCAAAAGGTGTACAATTGAGTAGGGATTCACCAAACTCAGGAGGAGCATTCATATAATGCCAAAATGGCCAACTCTTATAGAGTTTAAGAGAGAGAGAAAGAAGTCTGAGGGTCACTTGGACATGTGTAAAGATGATAATTTCAATTATAAATGCATGTAAATATTATATTTTTTGAACCATTCACGTTTAGAAGCAATAAGTGTCAATCCAAGTCATTAAATTTAGGCAAAATGGCAAAAAACTCCTCTTTTTGCACAAAAACATTACCTTCATGATTGGAGATATTTGAGTGAACTTTAACTGATATAGGGATGGTAAAATTATTTTAATTTAAGTGGAGGATCTTTACATGCATTGGATGCATGCCTAGTCTTCTAAAAATAACAGATAGAGAGCCATCATCATCTGTTGTCCTAAAAATTGCCCTTCCATGCACCCTGCACACTTGGCTTCCAAATTGGCATAATGTTTACATTAAAATACATGTTAGGGAGTTAATTAAAGTTTTAAATACCCTCTATGGCATTGGAATCATCATGGGTACCTTAAAATCACTTCATTTTAATATTTTCTACCTTCTCTCTAGCTTGTGCATTTGACCAATTTTGATCGGATAAAAGTAAAGACATGTTTGAAGCACTTATAGGTTGATTAGTAACATTAAAATAATATTTTAGTTTATATAAAGTGTAAATATTCCTCCCAAACTTTATTTCATCTCTTAATTCATCTTATAGCCTGCACAACACACAAAATAGTGATAAAAATCCTATTTTTACTCATGTCCATATAATTCCATACAACTCATCAAGATGTGAAATAACTTGGGTGAGTAATATAAAACCTCAAATAGGTTTCCTGATCAAATTATGCCCTTATATTATATTTCCAACTCAACTTTCTCAAATTGGTCACTAGCAAGGGTTTTGTAGGGTTTTAGGCCTATTTTGATCTTATCGATTGTTCATAAAGTTGGGACATTGCAACATCTTAAAAATGACACTAATGGATCCTTATATACCTTTTCCAACTTCTCAAAATGTATCTATATCCAATGCAAAGGCTCATGAAAGTTTTGAGTTCTCTAAGTTGCCCTTTGAGCTCCATTTCTTACATTTAAGAGGTTTGTGTATGTTTTCAAGATTATAATGGATTCTTCAGGAGTTCACCTATAAAAATAAGGTTCAAACACATATTTATATGCCCCAAGAACATGATCCAAGAATTATAAGATCTCTCCAAGAGGTAGGAATGAAGACTGATCCTTGTTTGGCACTAGGCCTAGACCTTACCAATAGGTCTACCTACACCTTTAGACTCTATTTGACATTTCCATGGTTTTTTATTCCCTTTGATGTCTTTAACATGTCTAATACAACCCTAAAGGAATAAATCAATCAATTTTAAATCATATATTAGGCCAAAACACATATTTACCCTGCTCAATTTGGTCTCTTATTCTTGAGTCCACCTATGGGGTTTGATTGTAACCCTCCTTGTATGGGATGTTTTTTATACCTCCAAAATTTATATCATGGATTTATATCTTTTGTTATGTTTCCTTAAAACCTTCTCTTTAGTTCTCTTTTTCTTCTAGTCCTCAAAACCACTCTTTCTCTCCAAGTTGTTTGTGCTTTGTATGAGGAAACTGCCCCTATTTTGAGATAGAACAAGGGCATGTTACCTTGTTTATTTGTTGAAAAAAACCCTTGGAAAGGTTTATCTATTTCATATGGATAATATATAAAAAAAAATATATCTTAACTCCAAGGGTAGGTCTCGAAAATTACAAAATAACAAGACTGAGCTTAGAGAAGGACTGTCTACCTGTAGGTGTTAGTTTTTAAGACCCTATAGGTCTTGTTAAAGGTATCTTTAGGGAGTTATTTTGATAAAAATTTATGGTTTCATGAAGCCACCATATACCTTCATATTTCACTCCACTTCTCCTCAAGCTCTACATACAAACTCTTACCCAATCTCTTGCCCATTGTCTTATCCACTATGACAGTCACTTTGAATACCCTACCTATAGATGGATTTTGTAAGTTTGGCTAGATAAATAATAATGGAAAGAGTTGGGATTATTTATTAAGGGTATTTATATCTCTATCTTATCATGAAATCACATTAGATAATTATTTATAGACTCATAAAGACAAATCAAACCTTCATACCCTATTATATCATCTTAATACCTATGGGACTAAGACAACCTTAATTTGAGCACATTAGGCTTGGGAGGATCATGGGAATGAATATTAGAAAGGTCATTTTATCCATTGGAGAGACTTAGAACTTCATTCATCTTGTCACAAGTCCTCAAGATCCTTATATGCTCCCATGCATCGACTGTGTTTCACCTTTTTGCATGACTGTACGTGCATAATTTGATTTTTTTGTAGGTTTTCAATGTGATTTTTTAGCCTCAAAAGTGTTATTTAGGAATTTAATTCAAGAAAGGATGGTTAGTATGGTGTTATTTCAAAAATGAAAACAAAATTAAATAAACACACTAATAGAATAACATCTTTAGGCCTAGATACTAGGGAGAACTTAGTTAACAAAAGCAAATGACAAGCACAACTAAAAAGCAAGGAATCAAACAAAATAATTCCTTCACCTTCCTTGGATGATCCAAATGTCTTTGTAGTGGTGGCTTGCTCAGCTTGTGCTCATAAAGTCCTTGGCAATGGAAGCTTGGCTACCTCCATCTCTCCTTGGAAACTTTGGCATGTGGCTTGGCTTGGCTTGGAATCAATTTGGCATTATAACACTAGTTTATTGAAGATTTTGGAACCAATTTGGCATTATAACTTTGCATCAAAAAATCTTAAAAATGATGTTCTTAGCCTCTCTATTTATAGATTTTTGAGAATTTCTAGAATCAACCTGAACTATCCATCTTGAGATTGAGATGTGTGGTTGAGGATTAATTCAATTTTTGGAATTAAGTCTATAATTATCCTCATCATGACATTGGAAAAAGGGGTAATTAAGAGACATGGAGGGCATTATGGAAGGCATTGATGAGGCATGGAAGGCATGAATCCTAATATTTGTGGCATTTATGGCCTAGGGATGTCTTCCCAAGAAATGAGGTCACTTGATGATGTAGATATTCAATATTCATTTCCAAAAAAAATTATTCAACAAGTTTCCATGAAATTATTAATTAGGACTTAATTTGGGTTAATTATCTCTTAAGCATGATTAAACACTTTGTGCATAAATTATTTAAATTGACCAAAATATCTTATTATTGGTCTAAACTTTGACTAAATTAGAATTAGAAGGAAATGTTAGATGCATTGGAACCGTATTCCTATTTAGGATGTTACCAATAATAAATAACAAAGGCACATGTCATGTGCAGAATATTTGATAGGAAAGATCAATCTAGGGCACCTAAGTGCAAATTTGGCATTTTGACTCAAAATGATCATATCAAAGTTAGTTGGACCATAAATTGTATTACCCCATTTAGTGATACTTTGGCCAAAATTGGCACTTGAATATGTCAGTTTCACATTATTTAGCATGTTTTAGTATTTCTAGGCCAAATTATGCATTTTGGGTAAAAATTGTTCAAAAATGTGGTTGGAGGTTATCAGTGGCCAGATTTAGGTGTTTACATTTTTCCCCTATTTTGGAAGGCATTGCAAGCTATAATCACATTAACATATTCTCAACTAATGAAAATGTCTTATATGCCTACAACTATAATGATGATAAACTAACTATATGATGCCCCCTCGAGGGAATGGTTGGCATAAGTGGGTTGGTGAACGGTCCGTTGAAAAGAAAGAAGTGAAATGAGGGGACCATAAAAAGAAAAGATGATGGGGTGAAAACACAATGATATTGAAAAAGTAGTAAAAATCATTGATAATGTAAGTGGGATGGTGTATAATGGTTTTTCCAAAGGCAGTTATAAGTATTGTACCCTGATAGTGGCAACATGGTATGATAACACAATGATTTTCCCAAAGGTGGTTATAATCATTGAGAAGATGGAGTTATCCTAGTTAGGATAGACAAACAAGACAACAACATGCACTTGTATAGGCAAAAAAAGTTGAGTGGTGACAATACAATGATTTTCCCAAAGGTGGTTATAATCATTGAGAAATGCAGGTGGGACGGTGTGTAATTATTTTCCCATATGTGGTTATAATAATTGGACCCTAATTATGGAAAACATGATAAAATTGGCTGAGGATGATGATAACCTAACACAGAGGGTAATGATGAATTAAAATAATCTACTAGTAGAGAGAGGCTCATCTAAACTAATAACGGTTGAAATTCTTTCATGGTTAATTAATTTGTTTTGGATATGATTAGGATGGAATCAAGATGTTGGTGCCAAAGAGATGTCATTTCTGAATAGACTTCTTAAAGTTGAGGTTTATTGTATCATATATTGGTAGGCATCATGATATAACATCATGAGGACTTGGCTAAAATATACATAAGGGCTGACTCCCATAATCCAATACTCAATAGAAAATAATGCACCAATGATAGAAACCATGATGACAATGTAAACATATGAATAGGGATAGATTAAAGTGTAAGTGTGGACAAGGAATCACCTAATGAACACATGTAAACTAAAACAAGGCAACAATGTTGAAAGTAAACAAACAAGTAGACAAACAAATAAAATAAGCAAAAATAAATAAACAAATAATGTAATAAAAACCCTATGAACATTGCCCCTAGAAAATAGATGACAACTTAACAAATGAAAAAAATGGGGGAATACAAGAAAATTAAGGAGGTGGTGGAGTTGTCTCCATATGCACTAGGCAAGTGGACGTTGCCTACATAGTTTCATGGATTTAATATCTAATAAAAAACTTTAGGCCAAATGTAGTTCTCCCAATGAATGGGAAGAATGTGAAAACTGAGGAAAAAAATAGAATGGATGTGATAGAATAATAGGAATGGTCTTGAAAAATGGCAAGTGCATAAGATAAAAAGGCTAAAAAGGATGGGGAAACTAAATGGCAAGTGATTTGCTTGTAACTTAGTAAGGGTTCCCAGAATCCTTAAGGCAAAGAAGTGGTCAATGTTTTTTGTTCTTTTCTAATTACTTTTTAAATGTTTTTAGAATTTTTTGAAGTGTCTCAACTCGAACAAGAATGATGAGACACTAAATGGTGAGAGTGGTTAAACAAAGGTTTCTCACAAAATGGTGAGAGTGTGGCTTAAGTTTCTCACAAAATGGTGAGAGTGTGGCTTAAGTTTCTCACGAGATGGTGAGAGTGTTTAAATGAAGGTTGCTCATAAAATAGCAAGAGCATTAGAAAAAGGGTCACTGAACTGACCTCAACAAGTATTGAGAGCTACCTACATAGTCCTAGAGTAGGACCTCAAGTCATTGTATTTATACCATTATAGTAGAGGAACTCAAATAAAATAGGCACAATTGGTTAAAAGACACATCATAGCATAGGAAGTGGCAAGTTGGTACATCAAAGCTTAGTGTTTCCCATAGTTTTCCCATAAATGGTTATAACCAAGACACAACAACATAGGTCAATGGTCCCAAAGGTGGTTATAATTAGTAGCAAGATTGGTTGTAAGAAAGGACTAAAAAATGAAGGATGATACTGCTAAAACTTATGTCACACTATCCCAAGATATGCTCATTATCTGAAATACTTGAACTAACTAATGAACTGATTACATACCTCGATGCTAAAACTATGTAATGAATGACAAAAAATAGGGTCAAATGGGCTAGGTTTTTAAAACACACTGGGTCAATAGGCAGGAAACAAAAAGTAGTCATAGAGAAGAGAATAGATAATGATGGTAATTTTACAAAGAAGAATAGTGATAAAAAGGCATAACTAAAATGGTCTCATAGACAATACACCTTAGCATTCAAGCATAGTATCACTTGAGATGAATAATATTCATTGGCTCCAAAATTTCATCTCTATCTAGTGTGGCAAGCTTGTATTCTCCTAATCCACAATCTGTAGTGATGATGAAAGGCCATATCTAGTTTAGTTTGAATTTCACTTTATGTTTTTTCTCAGTCATGGTATTATTTTGGCTTTCTTTAAGAACAAGATCACCAAGTTCAAATGTTATATACTTAATATGTCAATTATAGTGGCCTTTAAATTAGTTATAATATGCTTAAAGATTATTATTCACGGTTGTGTATTTTTCATCAAGTAGATCTAGTTCTTGCAGGTGAGAAACTTGATAGTCATGATCATCTAGGACATGCTTGAAAGAGATGTGTAGGGAAAGTTATTCGAACTCAATGGGAAAGATGGCTTCAGTACCATAAACAAGTGAGTATAGAGTGTCTCTTTTGGGGGTATGATGATTGGTATGATATGCCCAAAGGGTAGGGAATATCTGGAGGTACCAATCATGATTGACATCATTGACAATATTTTTAAGAATGTTGATAATGGTTTTGTTGGATGCCTCAGCTTGGCCATTACCTTGAGGGTAATATGCTATATAAAAATGTTGTGTGATGTTATATTTTATACATACCTAGTTTACATCTTTGTTCTTGAATGATCCTCCATTAGAAGATATAATGTCAGAGGGAAAACCATAGCGGCAAATGAGATTATTGAAGTTGAATTTGGAAATTTGCTTTCTAGTCATGTAAGTGAGGGGTATAACTTCAACCCACTTAGTGAAATATTTAGTGGTGGTAAGGATATGTTTATGGCCATCAAATGAAGTGGGGTTAATCTTCCCAATGAGGTCAAGTCCCCTTGTAGAAAATGGCCATGGTGTCAACATTAGTTTCAAAATTTGTGTTGGGGCATGAATCAGATTAGCATGCCATTGACATTTATCATGCTTCTTTACATAGGTAGTGGCATCTACATCCTTTGTGGGACAATAATAACTAATACACAAGAACTTTTTATATACAATGTCCCCACTAGAATGGGCTCCACATACTCCTTTATGAACTTCTCTTAACACTAATGTAGACTTTACCAAAGTTAAACAATGAAGCAAAGTTCCATCAAAACTATGATAATAAAGGGTAGATCCAAGTAGAGTATAATGAACATAATGATGAATGAAGGCTTTGGTTTGTTTTTGAGAGAGGTTAGGTGGTAAAACTTGGTCATGAAGGTAGTTGTAAAGGTCTAAGTACTAGATAGAATTAGGACCAATAATATCATAAATCATAGTGACAAGTGAAGGTTCATGAGCTAGTGCTGATAAATTCTTGATAAAGAACCGATAATCTCTAGCTTTATCTATTTTTAAAATTATAGAATTGATAGTAGCCATGATGTAGTTCTATTACTATCCCTTAGTATGTGCTCAAATTGAATATTGACAATTTATTGTTTAAGAGTGTTGACCATGGCTTAATACCAAACTAGCTTATCATCTTTGGTCTGAAAATGATGATTGATGATTAATTGAGAATCACCATAAACTTATATATGAGATATATTATAATTTACTACTTTTTGAAGTCCTACAGTAAGTGCTTCATACTTACCCATGTTTATATAAGGAAAGCTGATTTTGAATGATTTAGGGATTAGATCCCCTAATGGTGTAATAAACATTAGGCCTATCCTCAATCCACATGTAATGAATGAACCATCAAAATATAACTTCTTGGGATGCTCTTTAAGGGGTGTGTCAATTATGGTCATGATGGATTTATCAAGAAATTGAAATGTGAGTGGATGTGTGTCTGTGAGATGTGCTTCAGCAAGTTGATCTGCAATAACTTGTCCTTTGATTGCCTTCTAATTGACATATTCTATGTCAAACTCACTGAGAAACATGATATATTTAGCCATTCTACCTTGTAAAGATATTTTTGATAGTAGATACTTGAGAAAATCTACTTTTAAAATGACCATGGTTTTATTATTCAACATGTAATGGCACAGTTTTTTAGCTATGAAGACCATGGCTAGAAAGGCTTTTTTAACAATTGCATAGTTATGTTCATATGTAACCAAGGTATGACTTAGGTAGTATACATCATGTTCCTTTCTTTTTTCATCATGTTTATCCAAGAGTACCCCCAGGGTATGGTCAATAGCTAATAAGTATAACAAGAATGGCTTTTCTAGCATAGGAGGTAATAAAATAGGCAGACTAACAAGATAGTCTTTGAGATATTGAAAATTTATTTGGCAATGATCATCCTAGTGAAATGCAAATCCCTTCTTCAAAAAGTGTGTAAATGGATGGCACTTATTTTTTAATTGAGAGATGAAGCATCGATGGAATAGATCATACCCTACAAACTACAGAGTTACTTTAAATTGGTTTGTGGTGGCATCTCAATTATAGCATGGACTTTAGCTAGATCAACTTCGATACCTCTATGAGACATGATGAAGCCAAGTAATTTCCTAAAGTTACACCAAACACATATTTCTTTGGATTGAGTCTGGCTTTGTACTCTCATAGTCTTTTAAATATCTTATGTAGCACTACTAGATGGTCGGCCCTAGTTTTGGATTTTCCTAATATGTTATCAACATAGTCTTCAACAATATCATGCATCATATCATGGAATATGATAGTCATGGCCCTTTGATATGTATATCCTATATTATTAAGGCCAAATGGCATTACCTGATAGCAAAATGTTCTCCATGGAGTGGTGAATGTTGTTTTATGTTGATCTTTTATTGTTATTCTGATCTGATTGTATCCTAAAAAGCCATCCATGAGTGAAAGCATTTCATAATCTATCATGGAATAAATGACCATGTTGATATTAGGCAATGAAAAATCATCTTTAGGACAAGCTTTGTTGATGTCTCAAAAATTAGTACAAATTCTTATTCCTTCAAGATTTTTTCTAATAGGTATCACATTAGAGATCCATTTTGAGTAGTCAATTGATTGGATACATCCTACTTCTAAGATTTTTTTCCAACTCTTTATTTACTAATATAGTAATGCAAGGATGCATCTTACGTAAATTTGTTTTACCAATTTGGCATTAGGATTAACCACAAGTTGGTGTATAACCAAGGTGGGCTCCAACCCTGGCATGTCAGAATAAGCCCATGCAAAGATATCTACAAATTCTCTCAATAGAACTGTAAATACATCATGTTCATCTTTAATGAGAGATGATCCTCATTTAATCTATTTCAAGCTTGATGGAGTCTCGATATTTACCTTTATTTTATCTTTGACTAGAAGGTTAGAACCATCTTCTAAGATAGTATGTAATAACTTGAACTATTGGATTATGTCAAGGTCCTTTATTAGGACTTTCTCTTCAACTTCTACTAGGCATGATGAATCTGAGTCCCCTAATGGGAGATCTAGCCATGTGACAAAAATAGTTAGAAATTTTTGAAGAATTTGATCAAATACTTGTTGTTTCTAAAAACTAAACTTAGATTCATAGGCAAGTTCATCATTGGTGGTGTTTTGGTCTAAATTTGAAGAAGAATGAACACCCCCATCTAATAGCATCTAAGATAGGTTTTCACCACTAGATTGGCCTTTATATTTACTTTTTCCCTGATCAAAAAGTGCCTCAAAGAGGTTTTCACTTTGGGACCTCAATGTTTTACTTATTTATTTTTATCTAAGGGTGTTTACTTGCTCTCCAAAATAGGCTACAAGATCCAATGTGATTGAGAATCTTGATTTGTGATCTCCCAATGGAACATTGTCTCAAAGGCCTAAAAAGCCACAAAATGCCTCATCATTCTAAAACTCATCAATTAGTAGATTGAATTCTCATTCGTCCCAATCTATCAGTTAGGGATAATTTAATGGCAATGGATTGTGATGAATGTCCAAGGTAAGGGTACAAATGGCATTGTTATCAAATAGACTAGTTTCAGCTAGGTCATCAAAAGTGAGGCTATGATCAGACTCTACTTCACTGTCAGCATAATCATCACTAGTCACTGGTGATGGAGTTTGAATAATATATGTAGGGTCACCTCTAGGTAGTTTAAATCTAATTCCATAAGGTCTTTCATACTTAGTCATGGAAATTGGCTCGATGGTTCCTTGTTGATTCAGTTTGAGGCCTCTTCCTTCATACTTGTGATGCTCCATGATCCTATTAGGAATAGGATACTTTACATGTTTATAACAT
The DNA here is from genome assembly GCA_037957365.1 of Torreya grandis. NCBI lineage: Eukaryota > Viridiplantae > Streptophyta > Pinopsida > Cupressales > Taxaceae > Torreya > Torreya grandis. The sequence goes on from JARHVA010002110.1 coordinate 2,626,694, forward strand.
TCAGCTTGGTCATTATTGTATAACGATGATTTGTCCCCTTCAAGAGGGTCAGGTCCTAAGCTAGATTTTGGTAAAAATGTTATAGGTCCCTTATCTTTGTTCTTTTTTTTCCAAAGCATATGTGGGATAAATTTAGGGCACCTAAATGTTTTTTGATTCTAAGGAAGATTGGCAATATGAAATGTATCATGGGTCACATACTATCTCAATCTATTATCTAAAATGGTGAAATTATTAAAAGCTTCAGGAGGTGGGATGTGAGAAAGGGAATCTAAGGTATTATGATCTATGCAATTATCTGATGAAGGATCAATAAGTATGGCCTTCACTTTATTCTACTTAGAACTGGGATTCATACCATACTGATAATTATAGCTTTGAAATTTGGCCTCAATATGCTTGCAGTGTTCATATGGGTGTAAATCTCCTAGAATATTCACTTCTATCCCTGAATGGGAAAACTTGATACATTGGTGTAGTGTTGATGGGATTGCATAAATCTCATGTAACCAAGGCCTGCCTAGAAGTATGTTGTATGATAACTCAAGATCAAACACATGGCAAAGTGTATCATGGGTCAAAGGCCCAATGATAATTGGTAAATTGATGGTTCCTTGTGACTCTCTTTCCTAATTATCATAGGCTTTAATAGTTATTATTTCTAGCTGGAGATCTATCATTATGTACCCATGAAGTTTGATGAGCTTTAAAGACACTATGTTGAGGCTAGATCCATTGTCTATAAAAAACATTTCAATTTATGCCATCTTATATAAACTTCTATGTATAATGGATTGTTATGCAGTAGGCCAAGAGAAGGCATATCACTTTGGTTGAATGTGACTTGTTGGGCTGGAGCTAGGTGTCCAACCAAAGCTTGAAATTTATCATGGGATATGTCACTAGCCATAGTGGATTGGGTCAAAAAATAATTCAAGATGTTCATGTGGATTATTTACATTCATAGTAAATCTAAAATAGAAATTTGTGTTGGTGTCTTTTGCAATTATTCCACAATATAAAACTTCTTGTGTTGGTTAGTAGTGAATGGTTTTTTCTAAGGCTAAATGGTTGGTTAGATGACAAGCAAAGTGGTGGATGGTTGTGGGCCTGGGATAATAATCTTTTACCTTCAAGTTGTGATTTCATAATTGGGATTAAATACTAGACTATTATTGCTAACTACTATTATAAATGGTGTGGGACTAGATAGGACAAGTCTTAATTATTGGTGTACTTGCATGTGGTCACATGATAAGAATGAGCTATCACTATAAGATCCAAAAGAGGAAGTCCTAGTTTTTTGGTTTGCCTGTATGCACTCCCAAGTTAAAGAAGGATTATCCATGTGATTTGGCTAAATATTATTTTTTTAACATTGGTCTAGGATTAATGGAGATGGTATTAATGTTAGCCCCTACAATATGACCTACAACCCTATTGTAGTCACTTACAACTGCATGGTAGGTTTGTTGGTTGTTACCACTCTAACCTTGGTTTTTTCCATTGTTTTGTCATTGTGGGTTCTGTTTCTAATTTTATTGATTCTGCTAGTTTGGCCTTTGATTTTGATACTATTGATTTTACTGATGCACTGGACATTGTTGTTGTTGTTAATTATTTTGTTGTTGTTGATTGTTATGTTGAGGAATGGGGTTTTGATAGATCTTAAGAGTTTTATTGGAAGTGGAAGCACCATTATCTAATTTTATCTCCCCATTCTCCAACATATTTTCAATTAAATGTTTGATTTGGACACACCTTCATAGATTATTCCCATTGACCTGATGATAGTCACAAAATTCATTTTCATGATACCAATCAGGATAAGGAATGCCTTGTAGGTAATGCTTTGGTATAGGCTAACTAATTAGATTATCTACAGCAAGCTTGAAAAATATAGACTCAATAGGTTATCCTAGGTCACTAAAGACATGACATGTAGGGAAGGTTCTTTTAGGAGGAGGGGTTTGCAATGGTAATGACTACTATATTTTTTGTGTAGGTTTTGGTTATTACACTTGTGGCATTGGTTAGAGAGGTTACTAGGTAGGAGTAAGCGGAAAAGGTGGTGTAGATGATGCCTGTATAGTTTGGACATGATGGGATTTGCTTACTCCATTTCTCACAACATTCTTATTGCAATTGAATTGCTTCAGTCTTTCATGGTTATTGGCCTATGGCAATTGTGATGCTTGTGCTTGGATGTGATGTTGATCATTTACCTTTTTATTACCTTGATTTTGATTAGTTAAATTAAGATTGATGACTCCTTTATTGATGAGTTCCCTCTCGATCAACAAACCTTTATCAATGATCTCTTTGAATGTATGCATGCATTGAAGTTCCAGATGATAGGTTATCTCACTATGCAAATTTTTGGTAAACATAGTGACTAATTGATTATCTAGTAAACTATGGGTGAAATAGCTTGTAAGTGCTCTCCATCACTCTAGATAACTTGCAAAACTCTCCCTAGCTTTTTTATTTTCTTGCGTTAGGTCCACTAATGAAATCTCGTGCTCAAGATTATAGGAAAAGTGTTGCACAAATTTATCAAAAAGATCATCAAAGTTTGTTACTAAATTCTTGGGAAACTTTAAAAACCACTCCAAGGCTTGTCCAACCAAGCTCCTTGGAAACAATAGCAAAAGGTATATGTTTTTATATGCCACTAGATGACATGCGACAAAGAATTCGATTAAATGAACCTTAGGGTCATCTTTCCCTTTATATTTATCAAATTTTGGTGGTTCATATCCTAGAGGAAATGGTATCTAAAAATAATCCATGTTGAATGGATAGGAACATACATCATCTAATTTGAAATTTTTAGTTTTTTTACCATCTTGAATGGTAGCAATTGCATCCTTTATTTATTTTAATTCTTAGGATAGGAAACTAGGTGGAATATTAGTTTGAGGGAGAATTTGGGTTTGGATAGATGGCTAGAGGTCACAAGTGGAACACTTTGACCAAGGTATGATGGAAATACATGTTGGGGTATATTGGCTATGTTGGGTAATGGACCAAGAATACACATACGTGGATTACGATGTACATTAAATTACACATTTGGCTGCATGATATTATGGATTAGATTGGAAATAAAGGTTTGAATTGGGGGATTTTGTGGTTGGGATGGAAGGATATAACTATACTATACTTATTTTGGTTGGAAAGGGACATGTTATCGACCAATCAAACCTTTTTATTAAGTGGGAACTTGTGGACCAAGACCCTATCTCTAGATTTGTGGTACATTTTGATTTGATGGTTATCTAGTAGGTACCTAAGAAACATGGGGACTTATTTGTTATATGAATACCTATGAGGAAGTGAAATTATGTTGCAGATTCAGCATCTATCGTTGACCAATATTTTCACATTATTGACTAGTCTTTACTTGATTTCGGATTAGCATATTAGTCTATGACTGAAAAGGTATGTTTATTGTTACTTGGTGAGGTGGAACATATGTTACCCCTAATTGAGGTGGTAATGTATTCATCCTTTATTATATTGATACACTAGAATGTGTCTGTTGTTGTGGAATAATACTCGCTACTTATTGAGGAGGAGTAGGATTCATCACATTCTATCATTGAGGTGTGACATTGGCCATTGTTTTATTACCTAATCTCATAGGTTATACACTTGAGGAAGCAATTCATTGAGGCTGGGATGTAGAAACTCCTATTCCTTGGTATGATGATTTACTCATGGGATTAACTATAGGCACATGTTGTTGTATATTTATTTGTGCCTTAGTACCACTTTGTTCAAGATTGGATATTGTTTACATATTGTCCACTACATTTGGCTCACTATTCAGTGTAGAAGCCAAAGACACTTCTTTAATAACTAACATATGCATCAAGTTATCTATCAAAGTGATTTGTATGAATTGGTTAAAACTCAAATTTTCTTGTCTAGTTAATTCTATCAACACTCCTATTGAAGGTATTAGGTCAATGAGAGGCTTACTTACCATGTTCATCTAATTAAAATCACATGATAAATTTAGGTAGGTTTGAAAATCTATTTATATATGGTTAAATTGATCTTCCATGATGTTTTTACCTTGATTAGATATATTAGGGTCTTGATACGTTGTTTGGACTAGAACCATAGGATTTCTAAAATAATCCTATTGATCGTAAATGATATAGTGGGGCATTCTTACTAGACTTGGTAAATTTTCATGGGGGAAGTCTTCTTGAAACTTGGCCCCTACCTCGATGGATCTAACCAAAATCTCATCTTTAATCTCTAATAAATGCCTCTTAAACAAAAATGGATCATACGTGGAAGTTGTATTAATAGAATATGCATGTCGAAGAACTAGCTCGTCCAATATGGGTATTGTATCTAGGTATTGTACAGTTTTCTCTTGGTCCTTTTCTATGTAAGGTGGTGTGTTAACCAAATATTTAGCTAATAGATCTTGGCTTTGTGCCCCTGATTGAGTATTATAAGAGGGATAAGAATCCATCTTTTTGTTCCCAAAATCTGTCACTTATTTTTGTGGACAACATGTCAAACATTTCAATTATATAGGCCAAAATGGCTCTTTCTTTCTCAAAATGTTTTGATCAGTCAATTTATTCAATCGCGCAAGCCTTTTTAGCTAAGGAAATCACAAGTTCAAAAGGTGGGTTTTTGCAAGGAAAAATCTCAAAACACTTAAGGCATTTCCTAAAAAATTGTAAGGATGGTTCAATGCCAAGGTTCAATGGTGGGGTTTAATGATATGGAATGAACCATTGAACCATTAAACCATTGAACTCTGCCTCTGAAAGGTTCAAAGAGTTCATGGTTTAAAAGGTTCGAGCAGAAGGTTTGAGCAAATGGTTCAAGTAGAAGATTCCATAAAAAGGTTTAAGTGAATGGTGCAAACAATTGGTTCAACAACACATTAAATTCCTAAAGAAGACTAAGTGAACACGGCTCTTTACAAAACATTAAACCACTGAACTACCAAACTACCGAACCATTAAACTTTGAATCGATGAACCATTGAACTCTAAAAGGTTTAAAAGGTTCAAGGTTCAAAATGATTCAAGTGACCAGTGACGTCCCTGTGGATGTCAAATTTAGGGTAATGTAATAATCATTTATTTTCAAATAACGTAGACCTAAAGACAAACTCAGTTATCCATTGAGAAAGGAGCCGAAAAATCCAATAGAAGGTGAGAAGATAGCCCTGAGAGCTTGTATCACCAGGAAGAGACAAAAGGTAGCAAGGAAAGAGGGAAAGTTATAGAGAAATCTAAAATATCTATAGGAGAGTTATTCTAGTAGGTGGAGTAGTCCACTAGGTGTATATCAGAGAGCATGAGCATTTAATGGCATAGCCTATTTTTCTTCATTTGAGTAAAGACGAGTGGACAATCATGTAAGTATCATAAAGAGGAGTGGCCTGACCTTTCAAAAGATCAAGCAACCCATGCTTTAGAGGAGACATTTGAGATGATTTAGATTTCCAAAAGTTAAGGATGATGACCTATTCTAGCATGGCCCCTTCATAGAATTTCTAATGCATTAAATGTAGCATGGGCCATTTCATGAAAACAAGCACCCAAGTCTTTCTTTGGATGCTATATATTGTAATCTCTCAGTTTGTAGAAAGGAGATCTCTCAGTGATTAGAAGTGAAACTCTTCCCAAATTGAAAGGCATTCTTGAGACTTTGAGCTCAAACTATTAATCATATTTTATCAAGTGAATGAGAAAGCAAGTGACCTTTCAGACTTTATGTTGAAATAGCTTATGTTATCTAGGAAATCATTCTTATGTCTTTTTCCTAAATACAATCTTGTCCATTTAATCAAATAAGTAGAACAAGTGGAAATAATCTAAAATATGTCCTAAAGTTTATTGTGGGAGACTTTGTGCTGCCATAACTGTTGTTAGTCTATGTGTTTTATGTTTCAGTATATTGGAGAGACTTTGAGCTCCCCTTATCCTTCGTAATCTTTTACTATGTTGTAGTTTTTGATGGAGACTTTGTGCTGCACTTCATTCTACTGTGTTACTTCATCCTAAATTAGTAGGAGAAATAATGAAAGACTTTATGCTTTCATGGGTTTCTTGTGGATCCAGTTACTACCCAAGAAGAATTCCTGTTATTTGTTGAACATCATTTCTGCAAGAAGATAAATGCCTTTAGTAATTACATACGAATTTTATTTTATTTTGTGAACATCATCTCTAAAAAAAGAGATATGGATGGTATGATTTCACCCTTCAGTCTATTTTCAATTTATATTAGTATATTATAGTTTATAGGGAACCTCCCTTTGTTGAGAGGAGAAATTTATCTCATTATGTTGTGGTAACCACACCCATTTTTTTTGTATAAATTTCATTGTGTTGTGGTTGATATGCCCATTTTTCCATTAGTTAGTTGATGACAAATATTCACCCAAAACATCTCATAAGCAATATTATCTATATAGGGGTCTTGCACCATTTCTTCCTACATAACCAAATTACTAATCCTTAGATTGTACATGAGTCCACTATGAGTGTAGGAATACATGTTGGGATCCATATTAAATGCTTTGAAATAAAATGTCAAAGAGTTATACAAACTCTATAAAAAGGATAATGTTTAAAATAGATGATGTTTCAACTTGGTGTAGATTTGCCAAAACAATCAAAAGTTTTATGCAAATATTTGTGAGGAAACAAGCTAGTGTAAAGTATCTAATGTTTCACTACTCACACAAAGATAAGCAAGTAAATAGACCAAAAAATCAAAATTCTAAACTCTAAGGTCAAAGTGTTTCATATCAGTCTAATCTAGGAATTTAAAAGTTGCTAGGTCTTTTGGTTAAATGTGGCATCAAAAGCTAGGCTCAAATAAGGCATGTGTTAGGACTCTTGGCCCAATGGCGTCAAAGGCTAGACTTTAAAAAGAGATGAAATTTTTAATCTAATGGATTTGAAACACTTCTAACAAATACTAGGCATTTGATTCTTGGTCATGAACTTGATCAACTAGGTATAAAGTATGAAACAAAAGGCACTTTAGTAATAGTTTATTTTCTTATAAATAATGGCATAAAACTTGGTTCTTTTGACAAACAAGCTAGACAAAGGTGAATGGTATAACTTTGCTTTAGACAAAGGATCAAAAGTACAATTGGATTGGCCTAAAAACATAGGAACAAATTGGGAACTTTATGTCAGAGAGTCCATAAAACAATATTTGAAATGTTTTAGGCAATGTAACAATGTTGTACTACCCAAAAAGGTGTGATTAAAATTTTTTTTCAAAGACTATCTAAGGCAAAGACATTTTTCCAAAATTTTGATAGCATAACACTACTTTTCTTGACTCAAAATGGCTTAAGTCTATCAATTGATGATAATGATTATGAGTCTTAAAAGATCTTCAACAAAAATTGGAAATTAAACCTAAGTTCCTTCAAGTTTAGTGAAAATGGTGAACCCACTTAACACACCAACCCTATGAACTTGTAAAGGTGTAATTCTAAATATAGATGATAAGTGAAGGACTTAAACAACTTTGGTGAAGGTCTAGACTCAATTGGACAACATAACTGTGCCAAAGTGGATGATATGACTCTTAAGCCTTTGATGAACTTTTAAACAAGGTAAATTTATGATCTCACATGGGCATCATAATGCCTTTTTGTTCAAAGAAAAATTTGGAGTATGTGTTTAGTTTGGATTGTTTGTTTAGACCAAGTTTTGACTTCAAACAAGACTTTAATCTAGGATAAGACAAAATAATTATTCAACCTTAGATCCTAAACTAATAAGGTTGCTTGGTATTGTTAAAATCCATCAATATACATCATTTGAGAGGATTTTAAGTGTTCATCCTAAAGTAAATATGCATTATATATTAGGGTTTTTACACCCCCACCTTCTCTCAAATGACAGTACTATGACATGGACCTTGAGGCACACTTTTCACCAACAATAATTTCATAACAAGTGGGGATTTGTCTAAAATCTAATAATTTTCTAAATGATCTAGAGGAATCAATTGTACAATGACTTTCACACCAAACAATGCATAAGAAAAGCATGGATTTTGGGTCCATATCACTTGGCTTGTTACAAAAAGGTCTAGTCCTTTTTACAACCACTACATCCTATTGTTCACTCAGTGTAGTGCAATGTCTAAAGTGCCACTACATCTCATGTGCAACTCTAAAGGATCCAAATGAAGTCAATGCTGGGAGATGAAACCCCAAGTCAAAGCTTCCCTAAAGAACTTATGAGAGGTGATGAAGTCCCCCTCACAAGCCAAGATGTATAAATAAATAAATCATGAAAGTAGAAAGACTTTAGGGTCATTTTCAAGGTCACCCAAACTTTGATGAGTTTTTGGGGAGTGCTTTAGATGACTTTCTTTCTAAGCCTTAGACTAGGCTACTTGCAATAGTAATGGCACTTTTGATTCTAAGGGTTCCCTATAGGAGACAAATGGAAGAGCATACACACAAAATTCCTCTTTTTTCCAAACAAGATTTGATTAAATAACTATTGCAAACAAGAATTGACAAGTGTATTCAATTTTAAAATGCACATGAAATGTTTGGTGGTGTTCATTTGACCCCTTGGTCTTAATTGTAAACTTTGAAAATCATTCACCAAAAACACCTAAATTCTTTGCTAAACACCCAAAACAAGGTTCTTAATCAATTTTTAATCATGAAAAGGTGATTTAAACATGTTTTGAGAAAATTTTAAACTTGGTCCTATAGTAAAATTATTAGCATGTCCTTTAGCTTTGAAGCCCTTTTGAGTTTGAAATAATAAACTTTAAAAACATAGCTCTCGAGTCTATGTTTTTACTAGAATCAGTATCAGTTATTACCACCAATGTCAGTAATAGCTAACCAAGATCTAGTTGATGTCACTTTTGTTGATCGACATCGGTTAAGTTAGGTAACCAATGTCGGTATTTTTGTTGATGTCAATTACTGTGTAAAAATGATGGCAACTAAAAATAGTAAAATAGAGTTAGAAAATAAATTTTCAAGAGTTTTAAAGGCTCAAATAAATATTTTAGAGTTTAAAAAGGATCTCCTTCAGGTGTAAGATACATATAGTCCCACTGGGCATGCCATTATGTGATTTATGAATTTGACTCAAGAGAGGATGGTTAGTATGGTGTTAGTTCCAAAATGAAAACAAATGAAATAAACACATTAATAGCATAACATCTCTAGGCCTAGACACTACGGAGAACTTAGTTAACAAAATCAAATGATAATCACAACTAAAAATCAAGGAATCAAACAAAATAATTCCTTCACCTTCCTTGGATGCTCCAAATGCCTTTGTAGTGGTGGCTTGCTCGGCTTGTGCTCATGAAGTCCTTGGCAATGGAAGCTTGGCTACCTCCATCTCTCCTTGGCACCTTTGGCTTGTGGCTTGGATTGGCTTGGCTTGGAATCAATTTTTCATTATAACACTAGTTTCTTGAAGATTTTGGAACTAATTTGGCATTATAACTTTACATCAAAAAAGATTAGAAATGATGTTCTTGGCCTCTCTATTTACAGATTTTTGAGAATGTCTATAATCAACCTGAACCATCCATCCTAAGATTGAGATGCGTGGTTGAGGATTAATTTAATTTTTTGAATTAATTTTATAATTATCCTCATCATGACATTGGAAAAAGGGGAAATTAAGAGGCATGTATGGCATCATGGAAGGCATAGATGAGGTATGGAGGGCATGAATCCTGATATTTGTGGCATTTATGACCTAGGGATGTCTTTCCAAGAAATGAGGTCACTTGATGATGAAAATATTCAATATTCATTTACAAATCAAATTATTTAATAAGTTTCCATGGAATTATTAATTAGGCCTTGATTTGGGTTAATTATCTCTTAAGCATGATTAAGCGCTTTGTGCACAAATTACTCAAATTGATCAAAATACCTTATTATTGGTCCAAAATTTGACTAGATTGGAATTAGAAGGAGATGTCAGATGCATTAGAACTGTATTCCCATTTAACATATTACCAACAACAAATAACAAAGGCACATATCTTGTGCAGAATATTTGATAGGAAAGAGCAATTTAGAGCACCTAAGTACAAATTTGGCATTTTGATTTGAAATGATCTGATCAAAGTTAGCTGGCCCATAAATTGCATTACCTCATTTAGTGATACCTTAGCCAAAATTGGCACTTGAATATGTCACTTTCACATCATTTAGTGTTTTTAGGCCAAATTGTGCATTTTGGGTGGAAACTGGTTTAAAACCTGATTGGAGGTTATCAGTGGCCAGATTTAGGTGTCTACAAAAATTACATATAAACATTTATTTTTCTTTCTAGCATCATGTTACACCATCTCACCTCATTAAATTCTCCACTTAGGCTTAAAAACCACCCTACTCCAAACTGAGCTTACATCCTTAATACCTCTAATTATGTATGCATGCTCATAGGCCTATAGGTACATTTTGATAGGTATCTAGTCTCAAATTATATGAAATTCCTCTTGTTTGCCTCTTATCACTCCATTATCATCATTCCATATACTTACATGCTCCACTTGAGCTTTAAAAACCTCCCTTACCCTTGACTGACACCAACTTCCAATAATGGGTTGTAGGTGCATGTTTTTCAAGCCTTTAGGTCAATGGAGGTGAGTTTAGAGCATGTTAGGAATGTGAAGGACCTGATAAGGATGCATTTGAATCAAAGGTATTCACACTTGCCATAGTATCATCTTGTATTTCTTAATACCATCTCTTCATGAAATTATGTTGAAACATTGCATTCATTGCCTACCCTGCCCTATGTATGAATAGGGGATGGCCTAAAATGGTAGTTTGATGCAACCAACTCTTATCCCATGATCTAAGTGCTTGAAGTTTATTTTTGAGGTGTTTGGACTTGTTTCCCCTACTTTTAAATGTTTATAACTTCCTCATATGATGCAAGTATCAACCTTCCCTTCAAAATCCTATAGACATTACTACCTTTTTTTAGTGCTTTTTTGCCATTTTAGGAGGTCTCAAAACCTATGTGACTCTTCTCCTCTCAAGCTCAAACTTGGAATGATGGTTGACCATCTATGGGACTAAAAAGTTGGCATAATAATATTTATCAAAAAAAAAATTTAGATTCACCTTATGAAAACATAATGAACCCCCGAGAGCTCTGTTTGGGTGCTTTAGAGACTTAGTCCCTAAAGTCATAAATACTACCCTTGGATCCATCCATCCATATTTTTAGGCTCATCAATAGATATAAAGCACCAAAATCACTTTAAAACCTCATGTAAACTTTTATTATCTTGTAAATTTCATTATTATGCATGAATACCTCTATTGAAAAGGATGAAACTTGCAAGTGACAATGTTGAGTTGAATGTATGAGCAGACGCATGGAAGGATGAAAGTATGCAAGGTAAGAAGATATTAAAAATACCAAAAGCATGGTTTATGGTCACAACACTTGAAACACTCACTATTCCTTTATTCCCATGTGGGAAACCTATACAAAGCAACTGAAGATGAAGATTTTCAATAAAGTCTGCAAGTGTGGTCTTTAGGCCAAGAAATAATCCTATAAGTAACTCTATCAAAAAATTTAAATATATAAAAAATTAATAAACATGGAAACATATTTAAAATCATGTATAGACACATGAAACATGTAAATCCATTAATCCAAAATTAGAAACTTGGAGAAAAACTCAAACAGTGACGCCCTCATAGTTGAACATGTATAAAAAGCTACCTAGGATCAAACTAATTTTTCATAAATGAATATGAATAAAATATCATGTTATTTTTATTAAAATTAAGTTCACTTAGTTTAATATCCACCCATAGAATCACTTCCTTCAACTCCACCTATAGCTTTTATGGTGAGTGCTTAAACTTGCCCTTCCTTGGTTTGCCAATGGAGAAAGAAGAAAAATGAGTTGTAGATGCAATTTTTAATTAAATATATGAAAAAAAATGTTTATATGACATGTGGGGATGTGAATAGTCATAATACCATGTTTTTACAATTGGTACACTTCCCAAAGAACTATACAAGTGTCTTTTTCTCTCTTTGGCCAAGAAAATCACCTTTTATCTGAACAACCTACAATTTATTCAATTATGTTAGCTTACTAAGACTTATAATGACACATTGGTCATGACATAATATTTTTTAACTTGCAAAAATCCTAATAAACCCATATAAAGCATTAAATGCACCATTTAGACCCTTGAAATGACCCCAAATGATATGATATGCTAATAAAATGAGTGACCAAAGTTAATATAACCTTGAGAGGCATGAAATTACCTATATAAAACCTTATTTAAATATATTATACCCCCTCATATTCCTTAAAATATAATTTTTCACTAGGGGTGCCCTATTTTGACCTAAAAGTCAAAATAAGTCAACAAATTGGTGACTCATAGGGTAGTATGTTTGTTATACTAACTAGACCAATAGATTTATTAGTCCATTGGGATTAGGATTCATCTAAGGACTGAAACAAATAAGATACTTGACCATTTACCAAGATAACTAGTGACTACCTCAAACACACAAAGGAAAAGGACACACACAACAAAGAAAATAAACTTGCACAAGACACACATGTACTCAAGGCACTTAGGAGAAACAAAGAACAACTACTATGTAAAACTAGAAATAAACATACCTCCCCCTATATCAAAATGGAATATTTATATTCCTTTTACTTCATGGCATGAAGGATTAGATGAGTCAATAAGCCTTGTGTCTCTTATCATTGCTACGTCCATGCTTCTCACAAAGTCTAACAACCTTATTGGCATGATGCTTATTAAGAACCAAGCAAATCCAAATAATCTAACCAAGGAAATGAAATATTCTTATACATGATCACTTGTTTCATGTTTTTTCCCATTCACTTTCTCATGATCAACTCCCATCCTCTTTATAGGCATGATTTCAAAAGGATTGATTTCATATTCATTAGAAACTTTAGGCCAATATGATCTTTCTCCATCCTTCAAAAGTTGATGAGTTCATTCTATAGGGTGATATCCCTTCTTGATGAATTCAAATATATCATTCTCAAATTCATGATCCTCTTGAAATAATAAACATGAAATCTTTTTTCTCCTTTGCATACTTGAGTCCCAATGCTACATTCTCCATATTTGATCAGCTCATGGTCTCCTTGGAGAGGAGTATAGCCTACTCCAATGACTTCAAACAAGTCATCCAAATACTAATTATGAACTTTTTCATGTTCCTTTATGGTTTTTTTTGAATTGAGGAAGGAACTAATGATCATTTATTCTTCTTTGGAAACAATGAAACACACTTCTCCAAAATCTTGTGGATTGCCCTTTTATTCACCAAGGGGGTACCTATGGTGATTTCTTCCTCATCTACACTTATGAAGTCTCCTTGATCAGTCATGAATTGAGCATATTATTCCTCACTTTCCTTTCTCAAGATATGTTCCTTAACACAAGGAAAACATTATTCATCAACCAAGCAAAAATATTCAACACAAGGACTCTCAAAACCAGATTGGGAATGGGGTGTAAGGGGATCTTTTGAAAGCTCATGAGAAAGAGGAGGAAAACCTTGGGACAAAATCACTTGATTATTTTCCTTCCACTTTACCAACACTTCATTAACATCAAAATTATCTTGATGACTCTCTTAATGAAAGGTATATGGGGTGTTTTTAGGCATAGGATCTTCATTTAGGTCTAAACCTTCCATATCACCTTGACTAAGCGACTTCATATTTACCTCTAATTCCTGAATTTGTTTGGCTAGATTCTCTTGAATCTTGAATATCATAAGAATCATCATGGATATGGGTAGTCTATTAAGGCTAATATGGAGTATAAAAATCTTCTTGAGGAAGTTTGGGAAGGACTTGAGAAGGACTAGCTTCATTTTGCACATCACACTCTTGAAAAATACTCTTCTCTTCTTTCATGGTCCATGATTTCACTATTTCACTCCAGATCATGATCCTAGGATTGGGACTCTTTTCTTGAGTAAAGTTAGAATAGGTTTGTATAGGATCAATCTCCTCTTAAATTTCATATTCTTTGACAAAAAATTTCTCCTCTTGATGATAGGCAACAACTTCATTCACTTTGTCAAGGTCTTGAGCTGGTTCATAATAGACATTTCTCCAACTTGGAATCTTGACATCATGTTGGGGGGCTTGAGGAGGTTGAGGGAGACTATGAATAGTTTTCACATGCATAGGAGGAGTTGATTTAGGATGGATGTGTTGGTTTTTAAATTAAATAGGATGACTTTCTTCAAAGGAGGGCTCACAATCTAAGGAATTGAAATAGTTAGTCTCCATAAAAGGTTGTTTTAATATCCTTTGGTGTTGGACTACTAGGTGTAAAGGATTAAAAACAAGAGTATTTAGTTTTGGTATAGGATAAGATTAATTAGATGCGATAGAATGTTGGCTCACTTTATTTTGGTGAGAAAGTGCTATTTGATAGAAAGGATTTGGTGTAAAAGAGGAGGGTTTATTTTGTATGGAAGAAGGTTATCTTGGGATGGAAAAAGGCATACAAGGTTGATTGCCTTGAGTGGGTTGACTCCTCCATATTACTAGTTTCTCCTTCATGGATTTCATAGATTGAGATTTCCCAAAAAAATACTCTTCCTTGTAGATTAGCTCTTACTGATATCTATTTTTCTCATTCAACCTATCTATCTATAATATTTGCTTCTAAAACTCCAAAATTATCTCCCTAACACTCTTGGATTGACTAGGAAAAGGATGATTGGGAGAGTTACTTGAGGTGATTCCATGAACAACATGAGCTTGATCAAAACTATATGAAAGAACATAAGGTCCATACTACTCAACAATATGATTATACAGACCAAATATGATTTCTTGATGCACTAGGTTTGCTTGACTAGCTGATTCAACTAAGAGTCATCATTGGTGTTGATTGAAATACCTCCAAAAGGCTGATTGGTTAAAGAACACACCAAGAATTTTTCACCTCCTTAGACTATTTATCCCATCAAATGTGTCAAAAAATATTTTAACTCTAATTTTCACCCTTTGATGAGATTCCAAGGGATCTCCTCATCCAAGTGGCACAATGGAATCACTTTTAGGCTTGTGGGTAGCCTAAGGAATGAAGTGAGTCTCTAGATAGGGCTGGCTCCCTTGATGTACCACTTGAATACAACTAATACTAACACTTTAGGGGGTTGAAAAGGGTTGAGAATAAAATTAAAGAAAACCTAAACTATGAAGGTGATACACTAGATCAATTTGATGACTTCCAACCACTTTCATTCCATACTTGAGACCAACTAACTAACTAAACATACTATTTCCCAAATCTATGTCTTCTTGCATAAATATTACATTATGGGGTATTAGATGATATGAAAGGTTAGGAGGACTAGACAAAAGGTCTTTAATGACTCTAAAGAAAATATTAATCACTTAAACCATGAACATCTCCTAGAACACTTCACATGCCCTACAAGAAGAGGTTGTAAATAGGTGAAAGAATGAAGTACAATGCTAAGGAATCCATAGTCTTCACTAAGAAAATTCAACATTCAAGTATAACACAATATGAACAGTCATGAGAGAGGTAAATAATTAGTTATTTTATTGATCAAAAGGTGTAAAATTGATTAGGGCTTCACCATACTTAGGAGGAGCATCCATACAATGCCAAAATGGCCAACTCTTATAGAGTTTGAGAGAGAGAGAGAGAGAGAGAGAGAATTACAAGGGTCACTTGGACATGTGTCAAGCTGATAATTTAATTTATAAATGCATGGAAATAGGATATGGTTCAAACCCTATAATTTTAGAAGCAACAAGTGTCAATCCAAGTCATTAAAGTTAGGCAAAATGGCATAAAACTCCTCTTTTTGCATTGAAAAACCACCTTCATGATTAGAGATATTTGAGTGAATTTTAAATGATATATGGAATCTCCAATTATTTTAATTTAAGGGGAGTATCTCATACATTCCTCTCCATGCACTATATGCATGCCTAGTCTTTTAAAAAGAACTAATAGAGAGCCATTATCACCTGTTGTCCTAAAAACTACCCTTCCATGCACCCTACACACTTGGCTTCCAAATTGAAATAATTTGTCCATGAAAATACATGGAAGGGAGTGAATTAAAATTTTAAATACCCTCTATTTCCTTGGAAGCATCAAGGGTACCTCAAAATTACTTCACTTGAAGATTTTCTCCCCTCTCTCTAGCTTGTGCATTAGGCCAGTTTTGATTGGCTGAAATTAAGGACCTATTTTAATCACTTATAGGTTGATTCATGATATTAAATTAATATTTTGTGTTAGATAAAGTTGAAATATTCTAACCAAACTTTGTTTCATCCCTTAATTCATTCTATAGCCTACACAACACATAAAATAATGAGAAAAAGCTTGGTTTTACTCCTTTTCATACAATTCTGTACAACTCATCATGGTGTGAATAATCTTATGGGAGTCATATAAAACCTCCAATATGTTTCATGATCAAAATATTCCCTTATATTATCTTTCCAACTCAACTTTCTCAAAATGGTCACTAGCAGGGGTTTTGTAGGGTTTTAGGCCTATTTTTGGTCTTATCGATTGTTCATAAAGTTGGGACATTGGAACCTATTCAAAATTCCACTAATGTCTCCTTATGGAACTTATAAAACTTCTCCAAAAATCTCTATATCCCATGCAAATTCTCATGAAAGTTATAAGCTCTTCAAGTTGCCTTTTAAGCTCCATTTCTTACATTTGAGAGTTATGTGTATGTTTTCAAGCCTATAATGGATTCTTGGGGAATTAACCTTCAAACCTAAGGTTAAAAAACCTCTTTATATTCCCAAATAACATTATAAAATAATTATAATGTCTCTCTAAGAGGTAGGAATCAAGATTGATCCCTGTTTGGCACTAGGCCTAGACTTTGCCAATAGGTTTGCCTACACCTTTAGACTCCATATGACATTTCCATGGTTTATTTTCCCCTTTTATGGCTTTAAAATATCTAATACACCCCTTAAATAATTAATTAATCAATTTTAAATCATATATTAGGCCAAAACACATATTGACCCTCAATTTGGTCTCTTACTCTTAAGTTTGCCTATGGGGTTTGACTGTAACCCTCCTTGTATGGTATGTTTTGTCTACCTAAAAAATTTATATCAAGTATTTATAGTTTTTTTATGTTTCCTTAATCTTTTTAAATCTTCTCTTGTGTTCCCTTTGTCTTTTGGTCCTCAAAACCGCTCCTTCTCTCCAAGTTACTTATGGTTTATATGAGGAAATTACCCCTATTCTGAGATAAAATAGGGGCATGTTTCCTTATTTATTTGTTGAAAAAAATAATTTTAAATGTTTATATACCTCATAGGGATAATATATACCAAAAATTGTCTCTTAAATCCAAGGGAAGGTCTCCAAAAGTACAAAACAACAAGACTAGGCTTAGAGAAGGATTGTCTACCTATATGTGTTAGTTTATAGGACCCTATAGGTCTTTTTAAAGGTATCTTTAGGGAAGTATTTTGATTTTTAAAAAAATTATAGTTTCATTAATACACCATATCCCTTCATATTTCACTCCACTTATCCTCAAGCTCCCACATACAAACTCTTACCCAATCTCTTGCCCATTGTCTTATCCACTGTGATATTCACCTTGAATACCCTGCTTATAGATGGATTTTTCAATTTTGGCTAGATAAATACTAAGTAAAATGGTTTTTATTATGTATTAATGGTATTTATATCTATATATTATCATTAAATCACCTTGGATAATTATTTAGATACTCATGAAGATAAATCAAACCTTCAGACCCTTTTATATCATCTTACTGCTTGTGGGACTGAGACAACCTTCATTTGAGCACATTAGGCTTGGGAGGATCATGGGAATGAAATTTATAAATATAATTTGATCCATTAGAGATACCTAGACCTTAATTAATATTTTCACAAGTCCTTAGGCTCCTTATATGCTCCCATGGCTTGACTATGTTTCACCTTTTTGCATGACTGTAGGTATACAATTTACTTTGTTTGTAGGTTTCCAATGTGATATTTTAGGCTAAAAAGTACATAAAAACCTTTATTTTTATCTATAAAATAATTTTACATCATCTCACCTCATTACATTTCCACTTATGCTCAAAAACCACCCTACTCCAAATTGAGTTTACATCCTTAATATCTATGATTGTGTATGCATGCTCACAGACTTGTAAGTACATTTTGATAGGTATCTAGCATAAAAATGTATGAAATTCCTCTTGTTTTAATATTATAAATCCATTATCATAACTACATATTGTTTCATTCTTCACTTGAACTTCAAAAACCTCCCTTACCCTTGACTAAGACCAACTTTCAATACTAGGTTGTAGGTGCATGTTTTTCAAGCCTATAGGTTAGTGGAGGTGAGTTTAGAGCATGTTAAGAATGTATAGGACCTTATAAAGATTAATTTTACTCAAATTTATTCACACTTTCCATAGTATCATCTTGGATTTATTAATACCATCTCTTCATACAATCCTATTGAAACATTGCATTCATTACCTACTCTACCCTGTGTACAAACAGGAGATGGTCTAAAATGGTAATTTGATGCAATCACCTCTTCTTCCATGATATAAGTTCTTTAAGTTGATTTTTGAGGTGTTTTTAATTATTTCCCATACTTAGACATGTTTATAACTTCATCATATGATGTAAGTATCAACCTTCCCTTCAAAATCCTGTAGACATTACTACCCTTTTTCAATGTTTTTTTGCCATTTTGGGAGGTCTCAAAACCTATATGAATCTTGTCCTCTCAAGATAAAAATTTTAATGATGGTTTCCCATGGATGGGACTAAAATTGGTCATAATATTATTTATCAAAACCAAATG
This sequence comes from Torreya grandis, assembly GCA_037957365.1. Taxonomy (NCBI): domain Eukaryota; kingdom Viridiplantae; phylum Streptophyta; class Pinopsida; order Cupressales; family Taxaceae; genus Torreya; species Torreya grandis. The sequence goes on from JARHVA010002110.1 coordinate 2,645,626, forward strand.
TAGCTTCACCTTATGAAAATAAAAAGGACCCTTGGGAGCTCTATTTGGGTCTTTTAGAGACTCAGTCCCTAAAGTAGAACTACTACCCTTAGAGCCATCCATCCATATTATTAGGCTCATCACTAGATAAAAATCACAAAAATCACTTTAAAACCTCATGAAAACTTTTATTATCTTATAAATTTCATTATCATGCAAGAATACCTCTATTGAAAAGGATGAAACGTGTGACAGTGTTGAGTTGCATGTATGGGTAGAGGCATGGAAGGATGAGAGTATGTAAGGTAAGAAGATATTAAAACTACCAAAATAATGTTTTATGGTCAAAAAACTTGAAACACATGATATTCATTTATTCCCATGTGGGAAACTTGTAGAAAGTAGTTGAAGATGAAGATTTGTAAGAAAGTCTGTAAGTGTGGTCTTTAGGCCAAGAAATAAGCCTAGAAGTAGCTCTATCAAAAAATTTAACTATCCAAAAAAATAAGAATAATGTAAAAATATTTTTAATCATTTATATCCACCTAAAACATGCAAATCCATCAATCCAAAATAAGAAACTTTGAGACAAACTCAAACAGTGACCCCCTTATAGTTGAATATGCATAAAAAGTTGCCTAGGATCAAACAAATTGTTCATAAATGAGGATTCACCAAATATCAATTTATTTTTATGAAAATTAAGTCAAATTAGATTAATATACACCCCCATAATCACTTCCTTTAACTCTGCTTATATCTTTCATGGTGAGTGCTTAAACTTGCCCTTCCTTGGCTTGTCAATGGAGAAAGAAGAGAAATGAGTTGCAGATGCAATTTTTTATGCAATATATGAAAAAAAAACATGTATATTACCTATGTGGATGTTAAGAGTCACACCACCATGTTTTTACAAGTGTCACACTTCCTAAGGAATCGTACAAGTGTCTTTTTCTCTTTCTTTGGCCAAGAAAACTACCTTTTGTCTGAACAACCTACAATTTATTCAGTTATGTTAGATTCATAAGACTTATAATGACACATTTGTCATGAAATAAGATTTTTTAATTTTCATAAATCCCAAGAAACCCATACAAATCATTAAATGCACCATTTAGACCCTTAAAATGACCCCAAATGACATGATATGCTAATGAAATGAGTGACCAAAGTTACTATAACCTTAAGAGGCATGAAATGACCTATAAAACACCTTATTTAAATATATTATACCCCATAATATTCCTTAAAATGGAATTTTTCACTAGGGGTGCCCTATTTTGACCTAAAAGTCAAAATTGGTCTACACCTCCCTTAAACATATTTTATGTTGACTATGCAAGTTGAATGTGACTAGAAAATACCCATGATTTGTGTCACATCTATAAATAAAATTTTATATTGTGTTGGGACAAGGCCACACTAGGAGTTTAGGGCCACACTATGGCCTTGTCTATTGATTGTGGCCATGTCTTGGTTGACTATACAATTTATTTTACTATCTAGGTGTGTGCATATATCTATGAGGGTTTATTATCTGAATGTGTGCCAATTTGATGCATGAAATACCTAAAAATTACAAATATTAGCTCCTACACAATAAAAAAATAAGGATCAAATGCCAAAATGATAGAATAAAATTAGGTTAATAGATGAGCTACCCTTAGAAAACCCCATGTAATCTGAGTGTTGCCTAGATAGCCCAAGAATACCTTAGGATGATGTAGTTCTCCCTCCTAGATTGAGTGTGTAAAACTTGATTTTGATATATGAATGCAATTATATAGATTTATTTAATACTTGAAAATGAGTGTCCTTAACCTCCAATAAATGAACTTTAGATTTTTCCTATGACTATTAGAATTCTACATAATTGAAATTGGAAAGAATAGTTCTCTTTTACTCAATATATAGTAGAATTTCCAAGTGATTGCTAGATGTGTTTGGAGAGGCCTTTATGTGGTTATATAGGGGAATATTTTTAATATTTACACTAATTGACCTTGTTAAAATAATTGGGTGGGTTAAATTCAACATTTTGATTTTTAAAATTTACTGTTAGAGTGTGTGGGAGACAAGTCTACGAGTGGACAAGGTCGTAGTGCAGCCTTGTCTGACCGAGTGTAATCTTGTCCTAGAAGGATAGAGACTGATGCCATTTGTTTGACATGAACTTTTAATAATAAAAATTGATGTTTTAATGATGTTATAAGTAGTATCATATAATTTTTAGAATAATAAATTCTCCTATAGATACTATAAGTTATAAGAATAGTGAATTGTCCAAGCAAGACAAGGATGCCAAGTTTAAACATTGTCAAGCACTTAATGATAAATTTTATTTATCCACAGTAATGGAAAATAATCTATCATTTTTAATATTTATTGTTGGAAAAGTATTGAACTTTTTAATAATTTAATTACAATCTTGTGACATTAATGTGAATTAAAAAATGAGAGAGATAGAACCTAGCATTGGAGTGTGACCATCCTAAAATGAGATGTAGTTTCTATAAATTTCAATTTTCATGTTGTAAAATAATTAAGAATAGTTTTAACATGTTTTTAGGGTGTTTCCATTTTGGAAACAGGCCATAAAATTTTCTAAAAGTAATATACATGTAGAATTTGGAATTTTACTATGTTTACTTATTGGTAGAAGCTGAGAAAGTTTAGGAGACCCTCTCGATTAGATTGCTAGTTGGTTTCCTCTACATTATGAATTTTAGTAGTTTTTTATGGATTTTTTATAATTTATATAAATTGGAATCACATATTATTTTCAATAACACAAAAAATATTAATGTGTTTCTTGGTTTTAGTTTCATGATTTTAAAATTGTTAAATTTATAAGGATCTGAACATGAGGTAGTCATGTTACCCTTTACAAGAAGCTTGTATAACCCTACCTATCAATTTAGTAAAAATGAATGTTTTCATATTTTTTTATCTGATATTTTCTCACTATGTTTTGGATCATAAGGATGCAATTTTTTTATAAACATGCCACTATATAAATTGGAGTGATCCCAAGAAGAGTTTAGTTGTTGTCCATCTTCCAATTCTTTATTATTGAGGTAGGTTATTTTGATGAAAGATTTTTAATGCATTAAATGTTTTATGGTTTCAATTACTATTTGCATATAAGGATAAATTCCCACCATATTAATAAACTCATAGTCTTATTTTTACTTAAGTGTATGAGAATGTTTTTGGTTTATTTTGTTGTTATTTTATAAAATTGCATTGTATTACTAGTTATTAACAAATTTATACTACTCATGATAGGCACTAAAGCTTGTAGTTCCCATATAATTAAATGGAATATAAGTATATTTATATGGTCATATGATTTTTTGTTATATAAATTTACTCACATGAATGCTTATTTGGATCATAATGATTAGAAGATCGATGGGTCCTAAGTCTTTACATATTAGTTAGTTGACCAATTTTTATAAATGTCTAAGTTTTGCTTATGTCCTACTCTTCATCATCCCAATTTAGAGTATTAACTCTTAGATTATTTCCATCATTTACCCTTTGATGTTTTTATTTCATTTTGGGGTTTATGTGTTACCTTTGTGTTGCTCACTCCAAAATCCTGCTTTAAAAACACTTATGAGGTTAAGTGATCAAAGAGAGAGGTAAAGGACAATAAGGAAATTTCATCCTCCATTTTAGGATTTATATCTAGTTAAATATATGACATGGTTTTGTTTATGTGGATCCATTATGTCACCTTCTAGGAATAACTTCCAAGAGAGGTAGTAGTTACCACCAAAAGCTCAATAACTTGATTGAATGGAATTCTTGATTATTAACTTGGCCTTGATTTTGAATTGTTATTATGTTTATTATTTCACAAATTTATAAAGAAAGGTAAGGGTATTTTAGTCTCAAAACAAACATAAAAAAAATGTAAATGGAAGCCAAAAAAGGGGATTTTAAGTCATGATAATGCTAATGCTTCACAAGTTGAAATATGCCAAGTCACAATTATACCACTATGTGCTTGGTTCAATAATTGCATAAACATTTAGCCACTCATTTGGAAAGTTTATAAGGACACAAACATGAATTCCTAACTCAAAAATTCTTCACTAAATATAAACACACCAAAAATCCTCTAGAAAACTGCACATAAGACTTTCAATTTACCTTATATTTGTGAGCACATAAAGCAAAGATTATTCTAAAGCAAATGAAAAGAAATTACAAGAAAAATAGATTAGCATAAGCAAAATCTAATTAATATGTTAATTAATTAATGGAGCATAGCATTAATTCCTTATCATAAGAATAAACTCTAAACAAGAAACCATCAACAACATTCTAAGGTAAGAAGATAGTGAAAACAAGCAAAAATGATTATGTTGTTATTTTAGCAGAGGTTGTTTGCACAAAGTATTGACCTATTTTAGCTCATGGAGTAAACTAAGATTAAAATTAATCCCATTCTCAGGTGGGTACAAGCCTTCAATGATGATCTTAAAATGTAGTAGAGATCATGATAGATTTTTTATCTAAGCCATGCTTCATTAAGATTGAATTCATATTTTAGCTCTTCTAGTTGATCTTTTCTTGCATGTTATATCCAAATTAATGCTATTACTACTTAGTTTACATTTAATTTTAAGGTCACTTTTATGCACATGTCAATTTAGACATAAATTTTAAATTCCATGGTCAATTTGTCATTTTAACTACATTGAAGCCCATTATTTATGTCAAGTCTAGGCTGAATTTTGTTTCCTTACATTCATGTCTATGTTTTTCCTAGTTATTTAGGTAGCTAGAATAGTGATTTCTCACACCTAATAGCTAGGTAGCTATAAATTATAATTTATTCATTAGAAAGTTAACTTGGCATGTTAATTAGGTCTATTGGGCTCTATTTTTCTCTTTTTTGTGTTTACTATCTCCTTGCTTGACCTGGGCTTCTCTATGTTTTCACAACTTCATAGGGAGCTACCACTTGGCACTCACTCAACTCTTCTTCATGTTCTCTATGACATTTCTTAGTTTTGTTTTTCAATTATATTAATCTTAATGTGATCATGTTATGTGGCATGATCACATAGCTTTTATTATATTCAAGATCTTCATAGCGACCATGCTCTTTGCATGATTAAGTCTCACAAGTCATTGATCTAAGAAATTAAATGGTTCATGATGATCCAAGTCTCTCTAGTTCCTCATTATGTTATTTGAGTCCTAGTCTCCTATAATTATTCTATGTGGCATCATCATGGACCTTTGGAGCTTGGGGCCATTATTGTTGGATCTATCAGTGATCAACTTCCATGAGTCATCAATTTGGGAGATTGATGGTTAGTGGCCTATAGTTATTTTATTGTGTTTTTCTATGTCTTCCAAGTCCTAATCGTCTAGGATATTTCCACATGACATCATCACAGACCTTTATATATTGGGGTCACTACTACTAGATCTATTAGTGATCAGATTCTATGAGTAGTTAATCTGGGATATCAATAGTTAGCAACCTTCAATTTTTTAACTATGTTTTGTTATGTTTTTTGAGTCTTGGGATTCTATGATGTTTCCATGTAGTGAGATTATGGGCCTTTAGGTCTTAGGACCATTTTATCATTTATTCTTGTTCTTTAAATTCTTTTTGAGTCCTAAGTTCTTGGGATCATATCATGTGGCATGATCTCAAAATTTTGAAATAGCACCAACACTTAGCCATTTTTAAAATTTTCTAAAATTTAAATATGATTGGGAGTCCATAAGATTCTACCATGTGTTTCTCTAGTGTTTAATATCAACAACAAGGTGAAATATTAAACTCATTTGATTAACATGGGTTGTTTGATGGGAGATCAGATGGTTGGGAGTTATGCAGGTGATTTGGACCTAGTCAGACTTTAATAGATGCCTCTATGTGGCACTCTTACATTAAATTCTAGAGCCTACACATTTCAATGAAAATGATTAAGTAAAAAGAGCAACTCATTAATGGCAAAGGCAATAGGTTTACTAATTAGAATTAAATAAACCATAAATGTGAGAAATAGATAAAGAAATATTTTTTATTTAAGAAATTCATTCTCATAGTTATTGTAGTCTCCTAATGATTAGACATGCATCAAATTTAAGTTGATGTCTATTTCCACATGGTAATATTTCATTGGTTTAGAGATATAGGTGTTGATGGTTTATTGATGAGTAGATGCCCATCAAATTTATGGGATCATGTTAATGTCATCTAATTCATATGGTGGTCCCTTATTCATTAAGTTCATGTTATTGGTCTCAAAATATGGTGTCAATTGGAATCACCCTAGCTCTTATGGGTCTACCTATGTGCTTTGATCCCTTATAAGTCTTGGTCCCCCATAAGTCATCAATTTGAAAGATAGGACAACTAGTAGGGTTTAAGGGTTGGGTGATCCTTTACAAATTCTTTTAGTTCCTAGATCTTGATATGGAAACATGTGTCATAATATCAAGAAGTTGGGGATCTCCTTGACTTATAAAATTTACTATAATCAGGATTCAATTGAATGTGAGTCATCTAATGGAAGAACAAATGATTGATAATGAGTCAGGAAGATCCTATTGTAGATGGAAATTTGAGCAATATATATTTGAGATCATGAAATTAATCTAAATATAATCAAACATTAAACTACCTAAGTAATATATATAACTATTAGAATCAAAATTCAACTAGATGAATGTACAATTCAAACCATCACTCTAATTCTAAAGCTAATTATTCCAAATCATGATTAAATGGATATAAAAATAAATAGATTAGATTAATATTACCTTAGACTTAGAATTTTGACATTATGATTGTTTGATCATGGATGTTGATGATGGATTAGATTGGTATGGAGATTTTATGGGTTCCTCTATTGATTGCTCCTTTAGCATGGATATGGCATGAGAATTCAAGTTAGTTTGTAGTTATTTTTCCATGAAGGATTGGATTATTTAAATCGAGGAAGGAGGGATAATTAAAAGGAATTAAAAATTCTTTGGAATCATATAGATTTATAGTCTTTTAGAGAGGAAGGGTGATAATGGAGAGAATTTTAGAATTAGAGGATTCTAGAATCCTCTTAGGGACTAATTAGGATTAGGTAAAAGATTAGATTGGGTTAGGTGAGTGATTATGGACTAGAGTTGTAGGAGAGATTAGGAGTAGGCTTAGTAGGTGGTTAGGTGGGTCATGGGAATTTAAAATTCCCAAATAATGGATAAGATAAATTAGGATAAGATTAAGAAATGATTAGAGACATTAATGAAAAAGTGAGATAAGACTATAGTTAGTGAATTAATAAATATTGATGGGGGATATGAGATAAACGATTAAAAAGGGGTGTTTTTTGGATGAGATTAGATGATATAAATTAGATAATCAAAATTAGTAGTGATTAATAAGAATAGTAATGATGTTAAATGAATTGAGTGAATTTAGGTGCATACATTTTACCCCTCTTTGAAAGGCAATTATAAGTGGAGTGAAGTGGAAGGACTAATGATCTTTCAAATAAAAACCATGTCATATATGAATGTTATTAGATTATTCTATGGGATATGATGCCCATCGAGTGGACATGTGGGGAAGAATGAGATGGATGGCCACTTGAAATAAGAAATGATGGGTGGGATGAGATGGATAGACAAGGGGATGAGATGCAAAATGTGAGATAGAAGATGAAGAAGATGAATTCAACTTGAGCATTGAGATACAAATTGATGATGCCCCTAGAAAATAAATATGCACAAGGAATGGAAATGACTACATCATGGTTGTTGACACATGCAAAGGGGGAATCAAACATAACATGCTGATGATATGATTAAAAGGTCGTAAGCTTTAGATGTATCCTAAGAAAGGATGCATGAAAGGGAGAGATATAGGATATGATAAGATTAATTTAATGATGGGTTTCAGTTAAAGCCAAAGTTTAGTAATATGATGGAGATGAAAAATAAGAAATGATTGATCAAGTGACCAAAGATAAAGGGGAATAAATAGTTAAGGTGATGCATAAAATCACTAAGCCATAATGTGATTAATATTGATGATGCCCCTATAAAGGACACATGAAAGGGAATAATAGATTATAAATTGACAAATCAGTGATTGATGGAAGAAGAGATGGAATTTATGATGTGTTTGTCTTAATTGACAGGTACATGAAATTGACAAAAATGATTAGGGAGATGATTTTGTGGATGGTGACTAATTAGTAGACTGATTGATGAATGATTGATATTATATCTCAAGGATTTAACTGATACAAGAATGAGGGATGATGAGGGATAATTAGGGAAGAGGTAAGAGTGGCTAAGTTATCCATGGGCACTAAAAAGTGGCCAAGTTTTTCTTATATAGTCTTGAAAAGACCTCAGGCTGATGCAGTTCTGACTTGAAGATAAATAAAAATTGATGGAGTAGAAGATGATGATGATGACTATGATTAGTGATTATATCATGATGTTAGTTATTGATTATATGATGTGACTCAAATGATGAGATGAGGTTTATGAGGAGAAAAGATTAGATTTTATTTGAATGTGTTGAGAGGATTAGATTAGTAATGGGAATAAGGATGATTAGATGATTAGATAAATGATGAAGGTTTAGATTATAAATCCATCACAACTATCATATGGCTCATCATAGTCTAATCAATCCATTTAATATATCACTTGGCAATATGCCCTATTATATAAGTAGGACCAAGAGGACATTGTGCCAAAGTACAAGGGTAAATAGTGAACTTTGCATCATCGAGGGCACCTAAACACATTATTGTATATTTGGGACCTCATATCATCCTTATTCATTTCATAATAGACAAAAGGAGATATGATGCAACATATACTCAAAAGATAAGTACAAGCAAATATTTACATGATAAAAGAAATGCAAACAATCCAAATAGAACAAATAAGTATCTACATACGATGGCACAATATCTTATCTAATGATGGGATGAGTGGTTATATGATGGGTTGGACTAATTTGGTTATGATAATGATGATTTTATTGTGAAATCAGGATATACTTAGATTTGATGAGGAGTATGAATGTGGATAAGGATTTTGAACTAGATGAGGGGCTTGGATGAGGATTTAGATATATAGACTTAGATTAGGATAAGGATGCAGATATGGATTTTGAACTAGAGGAGGGACTTGTATGAGTATATGGATATGGAAACATGGATTAAGAGTAGGATTAATCAAGAAAAAGTGAGACTAGGTCAATGTTAGCTCGATATAAACTAGATTTGCCTCTAGTTTAGACAAACAGGATGGATGACATGATTATGAAAGATGAAAGTCATGGAGATGGATAAAACTAGGAAAAAAGGCATAAGACAAGACACCATGGACTTTTTTTGGATTTTTTGAAGTTTTATGATTTTTAGGGTTTTTAACATATGTATTTACATTATACAAATGGGGTTACTAAAAAAAGAATACCAAGCCTAACAACCAAAATGAGGATGGAGGGAATGATGGATGGGACAACAAAAGGATGAGAGTGATGTGGAAAATTGGATGAGGACCAAAGAATAAGGTATTATGAATCACCAATGACCACATCATGAAGGAACTAGATGTTTAGTTTCCTAAGTGTCCATTAGAGGATATGCCAAAATGATTCTAGAAAAGTTCTCAAGACATCTTCCACTCCCTTAAAAAGGACAAAACTAAAAGATAAGATGCATGATATGATGGTATATGATGGGTTTGATGGATTAAAAGGATGGATTTTTCCCCCAAGTGGTGACGTAAAATGTGGACAATGGATTATTTTACCATGAAAATGAAAACTAGTTTTCATCATGGTACTTACCCAAGGCACCAGAAGATTGGTTTTCACCATTGAATAAATTATTATTATTATTATTATTATTATTATTATTATTATTATTATTATTATTTTATTTTTTACTTTAGGTTATCTCGATTTATTAGATGTGGGTACGATATTCAAGATGAAGACTCCTTCATGCTCTTTAGCCAACTCATGTTTTATAGATGTGTGATGCTTAGATCATGTTTTCATTGTTGGATGTCTTGGGGTCCATTTTAACTTTTATGTTTCTTGATTGAGATTCCTCTAGATATCCAGACGAGGTGTGTTCGTCACCCCTATAAGAGATGATGTTACCTAGGTAGGTGATGTGAGGCATTGATTGGATTATGTTTGGATGTTGATAGGGGAGTAATGGACAAGAATTGATGGTAAAACCTTATGATATTATGGGTTCATGATAAGAAGGTGTGATTTGTGATTTGGGATTAGGACTAGTAGTCACATACATCATTAGATATGTTAGATGTTCTATATTTGATTAGAGCCAGTTGACAAAGGATTATAGGATATCCAAGACACTTTGACTTTGTGGTTCATCTCTGATCTAATTATTTGATGGATGATTGATTATACTAATAATTTTCTTAACATCATTTTGATTAACCTATTAGATTTGAATTTAAATACCCCTTGGTTCTTAATTTTGGGCGTCACTAGGGGATATTGATTTTTAACTTTGATGATACCCTAGTGCCTGACATTGGGCTTTACTAAGGGAGGATATTTTAGGATTATGTTGATGATTTGAATCTTATCAATTTTGAATGATGAGATCATAGATGAATTTATTATTATTATTATTGACTTCCATAATATGGTCTTGGACCTTTGTATTTATGTCACACATTATATTACTCAAGGAAGGGTCTAACGATGTATGTTCTTGTTCATCCCTATGGAGGGAGGTGATTAAATTATCATTGGTAGGAAGAAAGGGATCTATGATGGATGAATTTGGGGGAGATGGTATGATGAGGTCAATGAGTGGTGATGGGGTATCATGGTCCTGATAGGGGTTCCTATGAGACCTAGTTTTGACATCAGAGAAAATCTCCTCAAGATCAGCAAAAGGATCACTAATGCAGATTGTAATATATGCATCCAAAGTAGGGTCAAATTCATTCTAAGAATCTTCAATAGATAAAGTTTGAAATAAATTTATTATGACTTTATCATCCTAATTAGGATCCAAATGTATGCCTGGTGATGTATTGGAGGTATATGGATTAGTGGTATCCTCCAAAAGATAGGCATTATCAACCTCTATTATAATATTGATGAGGGATGATGTTTCTGATGAAGAATCTGATTTGAATATTGGTGTCAAACATGATCCTGATGAAAATAAGACTTATGTTGACTCTGATGCTAACTCTAATGTACAATATATAATTTTGCTAGTAGAATATTCATTATTTGTGATTGACCTCTTAACATGGGGTTTCTAATATGATGGGTGAGGGTAAAAGGATTTGAACAAGATAGGCCCATAGAAGGAACTATGAGGGAATGGAGGATTAGGTTCATGGGGAATATACTCATCTTCAATGGAGGATTTATAAAATATGGGGTGATTATGGAAGATGGATTTGGTGTCTTGACCTTTGCTTGGAAAAGGAAGGCCTTGATCATGATCAGGAATGGAATCTTGGTACTCTTCTTTTTGTTCACCTAGGGATATAGATATATTTGATTCATCCTCAATTTTTATGTCACCATGATCAATGAGGTCTTGAACATAATCTTGGAAATTTCAACATTAGTTAATAGTATGCCCCCAAGTTCAGTGATATGCACAATGTTGATTAGCTTTATACCCAAATGGCTTGGGCTTGGTGGGATCAAGATGTCATATGGGTGGATAGGCCATCATGTTAATAGTGACAACTTGTTGTAAAATTGATTCTAAGGATATAGGAAGAGGATTATAAGGTCTCTCTTCACTTGGTGACTTAGATGTGGAAGCATTGGACTTTTGATTAGATAGTTGTTGATGTGACTGGGGAGATGGATTGGTTGTAGATGAGGTGGACAAGATAAGATTCCCTTTATTAGTATAGGAATGGGTGGATGATGAGATATGACTAGTGGGAAGAGGATGGGACTCACATGAATGGATTTGGAATTGAGGTGAAATGATTTAAATGAGGTCAAGGCCCTCATGAAGTGGGACACCCATCTTAAAGAGCCACAAGAGGATCTCATCCTTGTTGGAAAATATGTATTGTTCTATGAGAATGGGGTCTAACTTCATGGGGATGGATGATAAAATATGGATGATGAATAGGGCTGATGTAGAGGTAGACTAAGGATTATATATGGTCTCTTAAACAAGGTAGGTTTGAATGATCAAGCTAGTATGATGAGGATGATATGGATGAAATGTGATTGAGATGATGTAGGACTAGGATCAGATTTTAGACTGATAGTATAATAAGGGCTAATTATCTATCAATAATTCCTAGTTTTTAAGCTAGTAAAAGGATTGGGGATTTTATGGGTGCCTAGGTTCAAAAAAGCAAGACAATGGTTGGATGGTTGCTAGTTATGAGTATACAAGATGATTAGATGATAGAGACTAGATTGATGATCGATTGGGTGCTAGATTGAATCTGATAAAGTGATAAGATGCTAGAAGGACATTGAATAGGTATGAGACCTATCTAAGTGATGAATAATAGTGGAATAGAGTGATAGGAAGATATGGGTGGGTAAAAAGAGGACTAGCTTAAGCCTTAGACTAATTTTCTCAAAATGGGATGGGATAGGTTTATGTGATGGGATTAAAATAAAGACAAGTATATATAGGTGATGATGAAATGATATGGGGTAATGTAAATTATGTGAAGATGGTTTGGATATGTATGTGACCTAAAGATCCAACTAGGATAAGATAAGATGAGGTTAGACTAGATGGGGGGATGAGGTGACTAGGTGAAGGTAAGGTCAAGACAAATTATTGATTATGGATAGAGTAGATGTAGGACAAGATGTGGATGACCAGATGTGATTTGGATATGTAGGTGATGGGGTATGACCAAAGATGGGTGGATATGGTAATACTTGGATGGGATTAAGATAAGGGGGTGATGGGAGATAGTATGAGACATGTAAAAAGATGTACAAAAGATAATGTGTACAATGGGATGATGATAAGGATGCATAAGATGATAGGATGATGAGTTAAGGATATATAAGATGATATGTACAAAGAACCTAGATAGGTGTGTAAATGTTTGGGTATGAAGCTAAATTGGCTCATAAATAGCATGGGTCTAACATGACACTCATCCAAATCAAGTAGACCATAAACCTATGATTAGTAAACTCAAGGGTGTGTAACTCGATGACCACACCATCTAACAGCTCTACATGTGAGGCTATAGGCTAATGACCCATTATAGAATCTCTTAAACCCTCTTAGCCCTATCTACACATAACAATCACTTAGTAATTGATATTGACTCTAGTAGTGGATTGCCTATTACATCTAAGAGGTCTTATGCTAGGTTGAATAGGCTCTCTAGGGGTGTCCCTGATATATGCAAAGGTACAATGGGGTTGACATTTATATAAGATTTTATCTAACCACTTTACATATTATAAATTTAATTCCCCTCACTCCATAGAACCCTTTATGTGGAATTTCAATTTAGCGCCTAACAATAGCTCTCTTGATTTTTATACTCTACTAGAACATAAAGTTTGGTCTAGTGCATGGTGATGAATCAACATCACCGACCCATAGAAAAGAAAAATAGGGAAGGTTTATAGGTTTTTTTTAATCCTCAAACAATCATCATAAAGATGAAAGGAGGAGATCATACACCACCATATCCCTTGGGTGATAAACAAGCAGATAAAAAGATTAATTAATTGATTATTTAAGATGTGAAATATATACAAGATGTAAGAATATACAAGACAAATTGATTAAATAGATATATACAAGATGTAAGATAGGATGATTAAAATGATTCAAAAAATTATTTTTGAAATGTTAAAATAGGTCATTGTTAAGTGGCCTACAAGAAAATGGTTAGTAGTTTAATTGGCACTTTTAAAGAGGTAACGTACAAGATAAATGATTAATAGTTTTGATTGATGATCTTAAGGGGTAACCTACAAGACAAGATATTAGACTAAAATATAATCTGAAAAAGAATATGTTAGAGTGTCAAAATTCATCCCTGTAAGATATAAAATGTTAGTATAATAGGCCTTAATAAAAATACCCTAAAAATGTGATTTAGATTTATAAATTCTTTGGGTAAGCAGGCCATTATGTGGGGGTCTGGGGGTGGTAGCCCCCAGTGAGGTCAAGGGGAAGCTCCCCTTGTGGGGTCTAGGGGTAGCACCCCAAGTGAACTCCCATTGAGTGGTGTAGCCCCTAGTTCCAAAGGCAATTTCAACCTTGTGGGAGACCTTGAATGACTCAAAATTCACTTTAAATGACTCAAAAAATGCACTCAAAAAAGATAATTTCAAAGGTAAAAATCAATGCAAAATTGTAGCTTCAGAATGCAATATCATAGATACACAAAGTAATATCACAACCACTAGTGCAATATCATGAATACCAATGCAATATCTCAACTCATGAGTTACAAGTTTGCCACAAGTAGTTAACCATGACAGTCAACTAGATATTTATGTAAAAATGCAAATTTTAGTGTAATATTATGACTCATTGGATGATATCATGATCACAAAATTAACGATCTTGTGACAAAGTGTAAATATTCAAATTTTTTATTTTTTGACCAAAACAGACAATGTGATGATATAAACTAATCTAGATTGGATATAAATGTTAGTTTTATGATCAAAATTGAAACAATCAGAAAATGCAACACAATGAACAATGAACACAACAATATATCCTAGGAAAACCCTTCAACTTGAAGAGAAAAAACCCAGCAACAATATATCTCTTATATATTGAATGATAAGAACAACAATCTACTTGACAATGACCAAATCCAAGGCCTACAGGGATGGCTTCACTTCTTGAAGCACAAAGAATAAGATCACACTTGATAAATCTGATTTTCTCTTGAAATAACTTGATCTACTCCTTATAAGTATGCTCTGCCTTGTGAATTATGCTTCTTCCTCTTCTTGAACAATGAGAAATCACTCTATATATATACAAGTGAGAGGAAAGAGTCGCATCTCTTCAATTTCCCTGTTGGCCTCCACCAAACAAATTATGTCTTAAATAATACAATAAGTTAGGCTAGAAGTGAGAGCCCGACGCTGCTCCTTCAACATCAACACTCCCTCTCAGCTAGGGAGGATACTTCTAGTAACATAAGACATATCACCTCATTGTGATGTCAATCACAATGGCTACAACAATGTATAGAATGTACAAGTGTTCATCACTTTACATGACATCCACCATGGTTCTCCTAGAGGGTGGAATCAATGAATTTCACCTCGAACTCCTCTCACAGAGAAGAACTCGTTATCAAGGGATTTCACCTTGAACTTCTCTCACAGAGAAGAACTCGCTATCAAGGGCTTTCACCTCGAACTTTTCTCATAAAGAAGAACTCATTATCAAGGGATTTCACCTCAAACTTCTCTCACAGAGAAGAACTCGCTATCAAGGGATTTCACCTCAAACTTCTCTCATAAAGAACTTGTTATCAAGGGATTTCACCTCAAACTTCTCTCACAGAGAAGAACTCGCTATCAAGGGATTTCACCTCAAACTTCTCTCACAGAGAAGAACTCGCTATCAAGGGATTTCAACTCGAACTTCTCTCATAGAGAAGAACTCATTATCAAAGCTTTGGTAGCTTCTACAATAGATCTATTCTGCCTTTCTGCAACACCATTCTATTGAGGGTTATAAGGGACATAGAACTCCCTCTTAATTCCTGCTTCAATGCAAAAATTATGGAATCCTTCAGAGGTGTACTCCCCTCCATTTTTAGATCTCATAACTTTGATTCTTTTCTCAGATAAGTTCTCTACCTGAGCTTTAAACTCTTTAAACCTCTCAAGTACTTCTTTAGATTCCATGGCACAACCTTTACAAGTACCTACATGCTCCTGGTAGAATTTTGGAAGACTCGTGATCATCTTCTCCATGATAGGTAGAGCCCAAAAGTGTAGGTGAGCCAATCTTCGATGTCAAAGATCACACAAGCTTGAAGAATCATGTACTAATCCTTGAAGTGGACAAGTGATTAGCCTATAGAGGCTCTCATGTCTAACTCCAATTATAGGCACGATGAGGTAGCTGGAGACAGAAGTAGTTGGTGATTAATTCTAATATTCCCCCCTTAATCACAACTACTGCTATCTATGATGCATAATAGATCTCTTTTCAGTGCTACAGAACTCTTAATTATTGAATGCCATTCTATGACCATTAATACAACTTCTCGATGGCTATTGGTGCCATCTCACTGTGTTTCATCATTTACATCATTTTTCAATACACAGCTACTCAGCTCTTTTCAACCCCTGTGGTCATACCTGACTGATTTGTATTTGCTTATATCAAATGACCATGTGTTTCTTCATAGCCTCTGAAGAAATAGTGAGATCCAATTATTTTCCTATTGCAGTGCAAGGAATTAAACATCACACCACTTTGGCACATGCCCTTCCATTTTGGGGGAATAGGTCCCAAGCCTCTATCATGGAAGCATTCACTCTCAGGGCAAATTTTAGTGTCAATGATGCCCATAATTACATCATTGCCGTAGTGAGATATGAAGCACAATAGAGTATTGCCCTGAGCATAAGTCAAGGGTTCAAGTGTGATAGTAATCAAGTCTGTTACTAGGTGGGTGAGATGGGATTCGGGCATCAACAATCCTAACAATGACCTCAGTCCAAAGCTCAAAATGAATCAAAACTCTTGATCATCAGCTCACCACTCTTTGTAAAGCAATAAGAGATCTAAACCAAGAAACCAAAACATACAGTAAACCAAGGCAAAAAAAAAAGTTCCACGCAATAATAAATCTCGCATTATAGAGGAAATGTGGTTTCCATTTCTTTTACAACCAAGCTCGAGGCTGGAAGCCCAATTCCAGATGGCAGTCTAACTCGTGCTAGAAATATGGCTCAAGTTCTATCGACAGTATAGAAATTTGAGGCAAATATAAAGTCCCATGCAATAAATGATCTCGCATTATAGAGAAAACATGGTTTCCATTTCTTTCCCAACTGGAGTATCTGGAATTGTTTATGGGTGAAAGGGGGGAACAATATCTCTCCCATGTTTTTCACTTGCTTTCTCAGAAGGGAATTTAAAGAACACCCTCCCCCCTTCTACCTTGATAATCACTGCCCTCTGCTCCTGCTCCACTTTGGCGACGATAGACATCGACCTCTCTGCCTCCTACTGTGCTACCTGCGTCTGCTCCACAGCTCACCAGAACTCTAGCCCATATGACAGGTGCATGATCACCACATCATCCAGCATAATGTTGAAGTTCTTGGTGTGATGAACCAAGGACTCCCTTACCATATTAGAGACATATGGGCATTTGGTGAGTAGCTGGTTTGCATTGAACTATACCACCATGGACTTGACAACCTCATTGCCGATGGAAGGCAAGACATGATCATTGTAATTGAGATAGAGCCGTTGGAATATGTCTGATAGGGAAGCCTCCTCTGGCCTCGATAACATCTTGAGCGAAAGGTTCACCATCTGCAGGTCCTTCATGCCCATGATGTTGTTGATGTTATAGGCCTTTAACCTGATCTCAAAGATGTAGGGTTTTTGTAACCATGGCACACAAAAAAAAAATGGGTTCCCTCTCCCACACTCTCGACTAAGACAACTCTGAACCTATCGAAGAGGATGGCCCTGTCACCTCTATCTATGGTGTAAAGTGAGGTGTTTAACATGCTCACCCCTGTTCCTATGCTAATGGCAGCCATCACCAACCTACCTAATGCCCTCTGTGTAGACATACCTAACCCTGATACTGATACTGGTACCAATCAATATTTTACCTCTGCCAACATATACCCTTCTAAAAAAACTGTCGCAAATAAAAGCCTCCGTCAAGCATCGTGAGGTTTGCCTATGTTTAAAGCATAACCATTTGAAATTTGATCATGATGTTCTTCAAACCCACTCTAATACCATGTTAGTTTTATGATCATAATTGAAACAATTAGAAAATGCAACACAATGAACAATGAACACAACAATATAACCTGGGAAAACCCTTCAACTTGAAGAGAAAAAACCCAGCAATAATATATCTCTTATATATTGAATGATAAGAACAACAATTTGCTTGACAATGGCTAAATCCAAGGCCTACAGGGATGGCTTCACTTCTTGAAGCACAAAGAATAATATCACACTTGATAAATCTGATTTGCTCTTGAAATAACTTGATCTACTCCTTATAAGTCTGCTCTGCCTTGTGAATTATGCTTCTCCTTCCTCTTCTTGAACAATGAGAAATCACTCTATATATATACAAGTGAGAGGAAAGAGTCGCATCTCTTCAATTTCATTGTCGGCCTCCACCAAACAAATTATGTCATAAATAATACAATAAGTTAGGCTGGAAGTGAGAGCCCGATGCTGCTCCTTCAACATCAACAATAAATTCTTAAGGATTATGCATAGATAATGTTATGGCATATTATGTTTCAAATTTTATACCAAGACAAGAATTTTATAGTAAAATGGATAACACACAATTCATAGAATAGAAAAATGTATTTTCCCTTATCATAATGATTTTAAAACTTGTGTTTAGTAGTTAAAGACAAGAAACAATAGTTAAATTAATCTCAAATTCACCAAATCACAATATCACTAATGAATATGCAATATCATTATTCTTGGGTCAATCTTTCAACTAAAGGATTAGCGATTTTACTGAGGATAGGAAAAAGGTTAAGGTTATGATGTTTAGCCTACAAATCACTTCCATTTGATGCTTCTTGTTGACTGCACACAACCAAACATAATAAAAGGTATATATATATATATATATATATATATATATATATATATATATATATATATATATATATATATATATATATATATATATATATATATATATATACATATATATATATACATATCTATTTATATATATATATATATATGTATATATATATACATATATATATATATATACATATATATATATACATATATATATATATATACATATATATATATAGAGAGAGAGAGAGAGAGAAAACCCTTTTTCAAAAATGTGGTTTAACAAAATATATGCCTTAAGACATAAAACCACTTAAACAAGGTTTTAAAAGGGTTATAATGGTTTACGTGATTACTATCCCCCTATAAAATAGCAAATGTTAAGATAAAACATGTAGGTAATAATTTAATACATAAGCTTTAGAAATATTGACAAAAATCACAATATCATGACTGTGTATGGTAATATTATGACTTGCAAAGCAATATCATGAGTCATAAATTCATGATTTTGTAGACTACTAAAAACCTATCACAGTCAAAAAAACCATTATTCATTAGGGGATTAGACATAATATCATAGCTTGGTATGCAAAACCATAACTTTTGATGCAAAACCACAATTTTTGAGTCACGGTATTGCAAAAGGGCAAAAATCTGTCAAAATCACAAAAACTTAGCAGTCGAGTTGGATAGTTAACACAAAACCATAACTTTTGGGACAAAATCGCAACTGTAATATCACAAATACTAGAGCAATGTCACAAGTTTCACCTGTGCATGTAAAATCTCAACAATCTAGTACTTTTCTTCCACCAATCAATTCTGCAAGCTACCCAAAATAATTCTAACAAGCAAAGTTGTTAAAGTGGGAGTAATTCTCCCATTGTGGTCACCAAAATGTAGATGGAAATTTGAGAAATATGGGTTTGACATCATGAAATTAATATAAATCTACTAAAATATCAAACTACCTAAGTAAGATCTAGAGCCATTAGAATCAAAATGCAACTAGATGAATGCACAATTCAAACCATCACTCTAATCCTAAAGCTAATTACTCCAAACCATAATTAAATGGATATAAAAACAAGGAGATTGGATTGAGATTACCGTAGACTCATAATTTGACATTATGATTGCTTAATAATGGATGTTGATGATGGATTAGATTGGTATAGAGATGTTATGGATTCTTCTATTGATTGCTCCATTAACATGGATATGGCATGAGAATTCATGTTAGCTTGTATTTAGTTTTCCATGGGGGATTGGGTTGTTTAAATAGAGGAAGGAGGTGGAACTAAAAGGAATTAAAAATTCTTTGGAAGCCTCTAGATTTAGAGGCTTCTTGAGAGGAAGGGTGAGAATGGAGAGGATTCTATAATTGGAGGTTTATAGAATCCTCTTAGGGACTAATAAGGATTAGTAATGGGATTAGATAGGGATTAGGTGAGTGATTAAGGAGTAGGGGTGTAAGAGAGCCTAGGAATAGGCTTAGTAGGTGGTTAGGTGTATCATGGGAATTTAAAATTCCCAAATAATGGATAAGATAGATTAGGATAAGATTAATAAATGATTAGAGGAATTAAAAAAGAAGTGGAATAAGAATATAATTAGTGAATAAATAAATATTGATGGGGGATATGAGATAAGTGATTAGAAAGGGTTATTTTTAGGATGGGATTAGATGAGATAAATTAGATAAGTGTAATTAGTATTGACTAATAAGAATATTAATGATGTTAAATGAAGAGAGTGAATTTAAGTGCATACACTTGTTATTTCAATCCCTCAGATCATGCCATGTGGTATGATCTCGATACTTGAAAAGACTCCTAATACCTAACTAGTTTTTATGATTATCCAAATTTTTGATTTGGTCATGAAGACTTAGATGAGTACCATGTGTCACTCAAGCATTAGATATTGGTTGCATGAGACTTGGATGCATGACTTGAGCTTTTGAGTCCCTAGTGAATGTCATCATGCCATGTGACAAGATCATGGAAGCTTTGCCTTTGAGGCTAACATAGACTTTGAACTACACTTTAATCAGCCTGGGATTTTGTAAAAGTGACACACATCACAATCACAGGAAGTCAGGTTTCCTTTAGACTTAGAAATTTTGATTGATCCCATGAAAATGAGGTGAATGTGATCTTGAAAGCTGGATAAAGATCAATGGCTTGGCATCTTTGGAAGAACTTTTGAACAAACTATGGGTCCTTGATAAATGTGATGGGGACACCTATCCAAATATTGACATCTCAGGCTCACTAAAGATTACTATAAAATAAAATCAATGGCAAAACACTTCAAAAAAATAATTAATACTTTAGCTTAGAAACTTAAACCCAACCATAGTCTAAGGAAAATATAATTTTGCATAGATTAAACATAGTCTTAACTAGAATAAAGGCAATTTTCATATATTTAAACCATATAAAAGTACATTTATCCTAGATAGACATGTATAAAGCTATTTAAAATGCCCCCTTTTCAAATAAACCCCTAGGAAAGACATGATCCATGATTTTAAAGCACACATTCAAAACAAGACTTTTAGATAAATAAAGATCAAACATGGACTAATTTAAAAAATCTTAAGACCAATGCCCTTAGCTAAAGCAAAAGAGCCATAACTTGATTTAATGAAGCATTCTCTTTGGCTTGAACTTGAAATAGACATGGAATGCATATAATTTATATGCTCTTAGATTAAAGGTTTGGGACACTTAAAGATGTCTCAATAGACCAACTTCTTAAAATTTAAACCTTTAGACATAGAATGATTGACACATTATGAGTAAAAAGGCTAAATAGATCATATCAAACCGATAGACCAAAGATGAAAAAGATAATCATGCTGAATCCAGAAAGTCCCCATCTTAAGAATTAAGGATGGGGTGTGTTGGTAAAAACAAATGGTGACTTATATGGGGAAAATTTTATTTCATTTATAACCTAAATTTCAATTTTCATCCTTGAACACAAAATAGTCTACAAACAATTCCTTTAAAATAGCTATAAAAATGAAGGCACTAAAGTTTTCCCCAATAAGTGACATATTAAGTTGCATATTTGTCTGAAGACCATCAGTGTGTGAAGTGATGAATTTTCATTTAATTCTATTTTGAATTCACATGAACAAGATTAAATCAAACCAAACTTTAAAAAATTTAAAGGAATTATTAGTCTATATGGCTTGGAGGGGGAATGGCATAGGCATTGCTCTAATACCGGCCAAGTGTTTATAGTCCCAAAAGAGATGCCTTTAGTTCCACTCAAGGCCTTGCTCCATTTCCACCTAGGTCAAAAATTTGTGATGGATATTCCTTAAATCACCTTTTTGAAGAAATACATTGGATTTAGCATTTTAAACTCAGTTGTTCTTACATCTTTCTCTTTGAAAAGGGATTTTATTATGCAATCCATTAAGGGTTGGGAACCAAGACATAGGTAAAAGTATTCTTAGAAAGCTCTAAATATTTAGATAATCTTATATTGATTTAGTGTTTTCATATTATTTAGGGTGTTCAATTAATTACTTGATGATAACTTCTAACAAGAAAATGCAACTATTCTAAAATCGACTTATTCTTTATGAATCATTGGCCGTTGAAATTTTTAGAAGATGTAGGAGAAATTAATTTATCTTTGAATTTTTCAACTAAAAATATACCTTTTATTCTCTAAATTCTGATTAAAACTTTCAAATATTTTTCCCAACCATAGAGGTTATTAGCACACTTTAAGGCAAGGATCGAATTGATTTCATAGGACCTTCCTCTTTATGCTCATTTCTCTTGCTTTTATTTGTTTTCATTGAGGCACAAGTTGGATTTGGGAAAATTGAAGGGGTCAGAGCAAAGTTTGTGATTAGAACAAAGGTCGAGCACTAGACATGCCAAAAGGGACAAAAGAAAAGAATAAGAAATAAAAGTAAACACACAACAAAAGCAAATTCAACTAATATGTACATTAACAGTTACCTAGCTAGAGGGGTTATTTTAAAAATGTGTTGGAAGGGATAGCCAAGAAGTAATGCTTCAATAACTATCCATTTACTAGTAGTGGGAGATCATTTCCTTTGAAATCCTTGAAATGAAAGGCATTATGTCCCAACAACTCATATATCTGGTACAAGCCAATCCAAAGTGGATCAAATTTGGAATGTCAACCTTTATTTTCATGGGTTTTATCCCCTAGTATAATAATATAAAAGAATCCTAAAGGATTTCACCTTATCCTTCTTTTCAAAGCATATTTTATCAGTGTTTTGATGCTTGTTGAAATTTAGTAGGGAATCATCTTGGGCTTATTCTAATTAGATAATATCTAATAGCATTGAATTCACCTTATCATTGCCTTCCATGTACTACTGCATGAACTTATAGGTGGTCAATTTGAGGTTAATTTGGAGAATCAATTCTAAACCATAAACTAAAAAGAATGATGATATTTTCATAGGCTTCTTATATCTAGTGTGGTCAGCCTAAAAAGCATACTTCAATAATGAATGTCATTCCCTAAGTTTGTATTCTACCAACTTCTTGATTGCATCCATTAAGTTTTTATTGGTTGAATACACCAACCCATTCCCTCATGGATATTAGTTGGATGTGTAGATGATTTTTGATCTCAATAGACTAAATTATGCAATTCAATCAACTCAAATATCAAACTACCTAGTTAAAGTCTATAACCATTAGAACCTAATACAATAGATGAATTCAACCATTCAAAATAATATTATAATCCTAAATATAATTGCTCAAAACCATGATTAAATGGAATCAAAATAAAAGGATTTGGATGAGGATTACCTTAAGACTCAGATTTTGGACATAATGATGGCATTATTCAAGGATTGTTGATAAAGGATTGGATGACTAATTGGACATGGATTTGATACGAAAATGGTAGATGGCCTTCCATGGAGGAGAGGAGTTGTTTAAATAGATTTTTTATGGAGGTATCAATGGTGGATATTCAAACTTGGTTTTGGGGAGATCAAGGGTTGAGGATTATTTAAAAAATTTAAAATTCCTTGAAAGCCTCTAGATTTAGTTGCTTCTAGAGATGAGGGGTACAAATAGGGAAGGTTCTAGATTTGGAGGGTTCTAAAATCCTTCTTAGGAGTTAATAGTGATTAAGGGGATGATTATATGGGGATTAGGTAGGTATTAGGGACTAGGGATGTAGGAGAGCCTAGGCATAGGCTAGTAGGTGGGCCATTGGGAATTTAAAATTTCCAAATCATAGGTAAATGGGATTAGGATAGGATAATAAGGATTTAGGATAAATTAATGCTTGGTGGGATAGAATAAAGTTAGTGAATGGCTATATAATATAATGAGAATATTAGATAAATGACTAGGAAAGGGGGGATAAATTAGAGTAAATGAGATGAGCATAATTAGTGTCAACTAATAGGAGTATTAGTGATAATAATGTAATCGAGTGAATTTAGATGCATACATTTTGCCCCTCTTTTAAAGGGAATTACAAGTGGATTGAAATGGAAGGAAGTAATGGTCTTTTAAATAAAAACCATGTCATGGATGAATGTTAGTAGATGATGTTAGTGGATATGATGCCCCCTTGAGGAGATATGCAAAGCAGAAAGAGATAAATGGCCACTCAAAAGAAGAAACAAGGGGTTGGATGTGATGGATAGACACGGGGATGGGACATTGATGAATAAAAATATGAATTCAGCAATGAGATATAGATTTGATGATGCCCCTAGCAAGGACACATGCACAAGGAGTAAATATGATGTTGTCATGATTGTCAACACATCCCAAAGGGGTAATTAACCATAACATGATGATGATAGGATTAAAAGTCCATAATATTTAGACATATCCCAAGCAAGGATGCATGTATTAGAAAGATATAGGCTAAGATAAGATGATGATTTGATAAGATTGATTATGGGTGTAGCTCAAATCTAAATCAATTAATATAGTATAGGCCATGATAGAGAAGAATGATAGAGTTGAGTGACCAAAAGACTACATGCATCAAATAAATGATTCATAATGTGATGATGCCCCTAATAAGGTCATATACAAGGGCTAAATAATCAATTAGTGATTGATGGAAGAAAAGATGGATGTGGTGATTTTTTCCATCCCAATCAATAGGTGTGAGTAATTGATGGAAAAAATTAACGACATGATGATGGTGATTGATCAATATATTGAATTATTATAGCTCAAGGATTTGACTAATGCATGACTAGAAGATGATGAGAGAGATAGTGGCCAAGCTATCCTTAGGCACTAAAAGGTGACCAAGAACTGTCTACATAGTTTGGAAATACCTCAAGTTGATGTAGTTCTGACTAGAGGATAAAGGATGATGATGAATATGATTAGTGATTAGAGGATGATGTTAGTGATGAGATAAAGATTAAAGATTAGATATAAAATTTAGATAGGTCAAGAGGATTATATTAGTGATGGGAAGGAGGATGGTGAGATAATTAGATAAATTATAAGGGTGGAGATGATCAAGCCATCACAATGTCATAAAGCTCATCATAGTCTAAATAATCCATTAAATATGTCATGTGGCAGTATGCTGCATGATATAAGTATGACCAAGGATACATGGTGCTAAAGTGTGTTGGGAAAATGGCAAACACTATGTCCTTGAGGGTACTTATAAGCATTATTATAGCTTTGGGTGACCTCATAACATCCCCTATTCATTTCTTAATAGACAAAAATAGATAAATACAATCAAATATTTACATAATAAAAACATGCAATTAAGATAAATAAGATAAACAAGTAACACACATAAGTATCTACATGTAGTGTCATAATGTATTGTCTAATGATCAGATGAATTATTAGGTGATGGTTTGGATTAGGATTTGATTATGGATTGAGAATAGATGTGGATTAGGGATAAACTAGTGATGATAATGAGAATTGATTAGTGATTTGGATAAAGGTATGGACTTGGATGAGAGACTAGTATTAGGATAAATAGGTGGATGAGGATATGGATGTGAAGATGACCAATCATTATCAAAATAAAAAACCTTGTAAGATTCCAATCTATAAAAATATTATGAGACGATGGGATAAAATACCTTTCATAATAGCAAAGAGTGATTTGATGGGTGCTAGGTCTAAAAAGGAAATGATAAAGATAGTGATCGGATCAAGTACCTTACACAATAGCAAATATGTGATGTGATGGGTGATAGGTGTGAAGAGGCATTGATAGGGATATGATGGGTTCCAAATTAAATTCTTTGACAAGGCTATGAATATCGATAATACCTAGCCAAAATGATGATGAAGATATGGCGGGATGGGTGACCACACCAATTTGGTTTCAAGACCAAACATAGTGTCCAAGGATGATAACTGGATGGTATGAGATGGATAGAGATGGATGAAATTAGGGGATTTATCATAGGACAAGACATCATGGATAATTTTTGGATTTTTCAAGTTTTATGATTTTTAGGGGTTTTTTGACATATTTCAATTTTTAGGGCTTTTTGGGATATGTATGTACACTATAAAAATGTGGTTATTAGCAAAGGGAATACCAAGCCTAGCAACTGGGATGAGGATGGATGTAATGATGGATGAGTGACAAGAGGATGAAAATGATGCTAAAAAGGATATAAGGACCAAAGAAGGAATGGACTAGGGATTACCAATGACCATGTCATAAATGAATGAAATGTTTAGTTACCAGAGTGTCCATTAGAGGATATGCCAAGATGGTTTGGAAATAGTTCTCAAGATACATTCCATTCCTCATGAAGTCCAAGATGGGAAGGAATATGATATGATGGAAGATGATGGGTAGGAATAATGGACTAGGGGATAAAATAGATGAGGATGACATGGATGGGTTATACAGACAAAGTTGATAAGGGATGAGATAATTATGGATGGATTGATAATGGATAGATAGATTTTGCCCCCAAGTGTTGAGGTATAATGTAGATAGTTGGTTATTTTACCATGATGCCAAAAATTGGTTTTCATCATGGTACTTACCCAAGGTATCAGAAGACTAGTTTTTACCATTGGATGAATGATTTTTTTTACTCTTTTACTTTTGGATGGTATCTCTATTTATTGGATGTGGGTATGAGATGAAATAATGTTAACATTTTGTGATCTTCAGCCAACACCTATTCTAAGGATATGTGATGTGAGGATCATATTTTCATTGTTGGATGTATCAAAGTCCATTTGACTTTCATTGATGCTTTATGGAGACCCCTCCAGATATCTAGACTAGGTGTCTTCATTACCCCTAAGAGAAATAATGTTTCCTAGGGAGGTGATGTGAGGTATGGATTCAATTAGATGTTGAATTTGATGGATGATAAGATCATGATAGGATGGTATGATGGGTGATGGAGGATTAGGACTAAAATGAATGATAGGATTGTGATAAGGTGGGATGATGGAGGATGGAGGATGAGGACTGGCAGTCACATACATCATTGTAGATGTGGGGCATGTTTCATTTTATTGGTGCCAATTGACAAAATACTATAGGAGGTCTAAAACACTTTGACTTTATGATTCATCTTTGATCTAATCACTTGATGGAGTATCAACCATGATTTTGACATTATTTGGATTTTGACTACCCCCTAGTGCTTGATTTTGGGCTTCACCAAGGGAGATTGATTTTTAACTTGATAAATGATGATCCTCTGGTCCCTAATATTGGGATTCACTAAGGGGAGAGATATTTAGATTAGGATGGTGATTGAAATATTCCTAATTTTGATTGGTAAGATCAAGGATGACTTGATTATGATTTATGATTTTTGGAATGTGGTCTTAGACCTCTATACTTATGGCACACATTATATTACCTGAGGAAGGCTCCAATGATATATGTTTGTGTTTATCCTTATGGACGGAGGTGATTAATTGATCATTGACAGTGATTAAAGTGTCCATGATGTATGAATGTGGTGGTGAGGGCATGGTGAGGTCAATGAGTGGTGATGGGGTAGCATAGTCTTCATAGGGGTTCTTAATAGGCATAATTTCATCATCATAGAAAATCTCCTCAATATCAGTAAAAGGATCATGAGGACTGGTTGTAGTATACGCATCTAAAAGAGGAATAGATTCACTATAATTATCTTCAATAGATAAATCTTATAAGAATTCTATTATGAATTCATCATCCTATTTGGGATCAAAGGTATGCTTAGTGATGGATTGAAGGTACCTATATTAGAGGCATTCTCAAGAAGATAGGCATTATCAACACCAATGAGGTATGATGTTTTTAATAAGGAATCTAATTTGGATCTTAGCATTGAACATGACCCTACTAAAGATAAGAGTTTTGATACTAACTTTGATATAGACTTTGATGTATAAGTTACAATACTACTAATAGGAGATTCATTCTCTGCAATTGAGCTCTCAACATGGGGTGTTTAATGTGATGGGTGAGAGGGTTCATGAGAGATGGGAGGACTATACTTATGGGGAATAAACTCAGTTGTGTTGGAGGATTTTCCAAGGATGGGGGGATCATGGAAGATAGGTGTAGTGTCTTGATCTTAGCTTAGAGTGGGAAGGTTTTGATTATGATTGGTATCTTGGCATTATTTTTCTTGTTCACCCAAGAATTTAGACTCAGTTGGTTCATCCTCGATTATTATGTCACCATGGTTGATGAGGTCTTGGACATAATCTCAAAAATATTGACATCAATTAATAGTATGCCCCCATATTTGGTGATATGTACAATATTGATTGACTTTATACCAAGAAGGTGTAGGCTTAGTAGGATCAAGATGTTAGATAGGTGGATAGACCATCATATTGGTGGTGACTAATTATTTGAAAAGGGATTCCAAGGATATAGGAAGGGGAGTATAATGACCCACTTCACTTTTTTATTTAGATGTGGAAGCATTGGACATTATATTAGATGACTTTTGAAGTGACTGGGAGGATGGACTAGTAGTATACAAGGTGGCCAAGATTGGATTCCCTTTGCTAGTATGGGAATGGGTAGATGGTAGTTTATGACTAGCAGATGGAGGATTGGTATGAGACTCACATGAATGGTTTTGGCTGGTATATGAAATGATTTGAAAGGGATCAACACCTTCAGGGAGTATAACACCCATCATAAGAAACTTCAATAGGATCTCATCCTTATGGGCGACTATATATTAGTCTATGAACATCGGGTCTAGCTCCATGATGATGGTTAAGGATTGGATGGGGTTATTGAAAAAAATAGGTCAAAAGGATTGAGATATTATGATTAAGTGATGATAATTATGAGGTTGGATAAATGTGATTAAGATAATATAGAATTAAGGTCAGATTTTAGAGAGATAATTCAATAAGTGCTTATTTCCTATCAATGATGCCTAGTTGTCAATCTATCAAAAGGATTTAAGATTTGATGGGTGCCTATATTCAAACTAGAAAGAGGATGATATGATGGTCCTAATTATGAATAAGCAAGGATGATAGAGACTAGATTGATGATGATGTGTTTGCTATATTAAAACTAATAAAGTGACAAGATGTTATTAAGATATTGACTAGGTATGAGATCTGACCAAGAAATGAGTGATAATAGATTAGGATGATAAGATGATGTGGATGATAAAAGGACTAGCTTAATCCTTAAAACTAGTTTTCCCAAGATGGAAATTGGATGGGATTATGTGATGAAGGTGATTAGGATAATAGGATAAGGACAAGTATGATAATAGGTGATGATGAAAGGATAAAAGGGTAAGATGAATGATGTGGGGATGGTTTAGACCCGTATGTCACCTAAAAATCCAACTAGCATAAGATATGATGAGGTTAAATTATATGGGTGATGATGACAAGGTCAATAAAAGTGATGGGGTATAGACTTAGGATAAGATATGGATAAGAGATGATGTGATTAGGAGATGTAGGTGATGGGGGGATGACCAATGATGGGTGGGTTAGGATAGGATATTACTAAAAGGATGTACAAGAGAATAAAATGTATGTATAAGAGGGTAAGACAAGGATATACAAGATGATGATTAAGATATGTGTTTAATGGGGTGATGACCAATGATGGGTGGATAAAGTTAGACTAGGAAGGGGATGAGTGACTATATGAAGGCATTATCAAGATAATTGGTTGATGATGTGAACTTGGATCAAGATGTAATATTTGATTGGGGTATGTAGGTGATAAGGGTATGACTAATGATGGGTGGATATGACTAGACTAAGAGGATGTAGAAAAGATGATATATACAATGGGATGGTGACAAGGATGTATAAACTATGATTGGATATACAAGATGATGATTAGGATATGTGAGGGATGGGGTAATGAAAAATTATAAGGATGTGCAAGAAGATAGACTTGTACAAAAGGATGATGATAAAGATGTATAAGATGTGATTAGGATATGAGATCAATGACAAGTAGGGATGATTAGACTAGGACATGATGAAGACAAGATGGGAGATAGGCCAAAGCAAGGATATATAAGATGGTATGTATAAGAATATGATGACAAAATTATGAGGCAAGTATGTATTATATGATGGATTATGCAAAGACCTAGATATGTGTGTATAGGTTCAGGTAAAGGCTGACTCAACTCATAAATAGCATAGGTCTAACACAACACACACCTAAATAATCAAGTTATAAACTTATGATTAGTAAACTTAAGGGTGTGTAACCCAATTCCCACACCACCTAATGGCTTCATGGGTGAGGTTGTAGGTCAGTGACCTATTATGGTATCAACCAAACCCTCTCAACCCCATTTACACTTAATGGTTACTTCAGAGCTGATACTTACTCCTATAGTGGTACACTTGTTATAACTAAAGGATCCTATGCTAGGTTTACATAAGGATCTCTAGGTACATCCCCAATATAGGTGAAGGTCCAGTGGGGCTTAAGTCCATATAAGATGTTGTCTAAACACCCTACATATTAGAGCTTAATCATGCCTCACTCCATGGAACCCTTTATATGGAATTCTTCTTATGCACATAATGATAGCTCTCTTGATTTTTAGGCTCCACCAGAACATGGAGTTTGAACTAGTGCATGGTGGTTAAATCCATGATCACTATCCCCCTAGAAAATAAAAAGGATGGAGGGTTTATAGGCAGTTTTTGTTCCCTAGGAATTGTTGCTAAGACACAAGGGGGAAAGCATAGACCAACTATAGCCCTCAAGATACAAACAAGAAAAATATTAATTAATCAATTATGATTAAGATGTGATTATATTTACAAGATGAAAGACAATCATATATAAGGCAAAGATATATACACACAAAAAGATGATAAAAATTGATATATACAAGATAAAAGAAATGATTAAAAATGATTTTCAAAATGCCAATAGGAATCTTTGATAGGCAACCTACAAGGAAACGGTTAGTAGTTTTGATTTAGCAATTTTAAATATGCAACCTACAAGATGAGGATTATTAGTTTTTGGTGGAAAATCTTGAGGGGAAACCTGTAAGACAAAAATGTTAATCCAAAATATGACCTACAAAAAGATGAGGTTAGCAGGACAAAATAACCCCTACAAAAAACAAGATGTTAATAAAATATGCCTTAATAAAAACACCCTTAAAAAATCATGATTTGGATCTATAATTCCTTTAGGGTGAGTGGATCATGACATGGGGGTCTGGGGGTGGCAACCCCTAGTGGGGTCAAGGGGTAGTGCCCCTTGTGAGGTCAAGGGGCAGAGCCCCTTGTGAGGTCAAGGGGCAAAGCCACTTGTGAGGTCAAGGGGTAGATCCCCTTGTGAGGTCTAAGGTAGAGGGTAGGGTCATGGGGTGGAGCCCTCGATGCCAAAGGCATTTTGGGCCTTACAGGAGGCTTGGAATGACTCAAAATTCACCAAAAATGACCAAAAAATCACTTAAAAGAACAATTTTGAAGGCCAAAAATGACTACAAAATCATAACTACATAGTTTAAAGCCACAACTAGAGAGTGCAAAATCACAACTAGGGGGTCAAAATCATAGATTATGAGTTGTATTTTTTCAATGGTTAACTAACTGTGATGGTTATCCTACAAAACCATGATAGTTAACTACAAAACTGTGACTGAAATTGGAAATATCACTATTTGCTATAAATCGATAGTTGTAGTATTGTTATAAATGATAAAACCTCTAGATTTAAATTTTTGACATAGAAAGATCCCTATATAGGGTATGATAGATTGTTTAAAAGGCCTGGGAATTATTAATTATATACTATTTTAATGCCAAAAGTGTTTATGTAGAGATTATAATAATGGATTACACTAATGTTTATGATGTTTCCAAAAGCTTTTTAAATAGAGGAATTTAAGATGTTCAAAGACAAAATTTTGAATAGAAAGATTATTTACCCAAAACTTGTATTATGAGGTCTAAAGATTAACAATAGACAAAATGGGAATCAAAATTGACAAAAATTATAAAATCACCATTGCAACTACAATACTGCTACTGCACAAGGCAAAGATGTAATTTACAAATTCTTGTGATCCACAGTTTTGTTAATGATGATAAAAAGGCTAAATTTTGTATGTGTGTGGATGAACCTCCTTGCCTTTCCCTTTCTAGGTGATCTTACAAATCACATAGATCAAACAATAAATACAAAAACTCCCTCTATAGAATGGGGTTAGTCAATAAAAATACTTTGAGAGTAAAAACATCTACAATGACAAAAGGATGTTAAATGCCAGACTATTTGATGGTAAAACACCCTAAAAGATAAAAGACTATCAGAATAAAACCTACAAGTTATAAGACAATGGTCAAGTGTTAGTGGTTTTATGAAAGCTCACAAAATCATGACTAACAGAGATAAAACTGTGTCTAACAGGACAAAGTCATGAATTATGAAGTCATGATTTTGTCAAAACATAAGAACCTACAAAACTTGAGACCGTTATCAGTTAGTCAAAATAAATATTTTATAAAGTAAATTGTAACTCCAAAGTCAACCATGATTTTCAAGTTGTAATTTTGTCCAAGGGCAAAAACCTATAGACAACTAGCAATTAAGACAAATGGTTATCACAAAAGTGCTACTCATGAGATAAAACCATGACTACAATGTTGTGAATACCATATCAACATTTAAAATTCCACCTATGTGTGCAAAACATCAAAATTATGAGATTTTCCTTGTCCAATTGATCATATAGGCTTGTACAAACACCACTTAGATGCAAAATTATTAGATTGGGAGGGATTGCCCCACCATGGTCACCAAAATGTAGACAATTTTTTTATCTCAATAGATTAAATTATGTAATTCAATCAATTCAAATATAAAACTACATAATTAAAGTCTAGAGCCATTAGAACCTACTATAATAGATGAATTTAACCATTCAAAACAACATTATAATACTAAAGCTAAGTGCTCCAAACCATGATTAAACAAAATCAAAATAAGGATTTGGATGAGGATTACCTTAAGACTTATATTTTGGACATTATGATGGCATGAGTCAAGGATTTTTGATGAAGGATTGTGTTGGTTCCCAATTATACACCTTTCTATTCTAGCCTTGCACATTTGAAAGAAATGGCAAGCAATGATGAGAAACTTATTATTATGTCATTATATCTTGGGAAGGGTTTGGCATAAATAATGGAAAATACTAGAGAAAATGACTGAGAGACACCTACAGAACATATGGTCAGCTCCCTACTACTTCTGGCTCTACCTAAACCAAGGTGAGAGGACCTAAGGGGTAACTTTCTCACATGGAGTGATTATACAATTCAACCTCTATGGGGATTTTTGGCACAAGGAACAAATCTTAATAGGGCACAACCAAGTTTACACACTTCACCTGTGAAGGGTCATCACATGAAATGTAAAAATGATCTATGTTATATACAAGTTGCTAAAGATAGATGAGGCATTGACAATAATCTTCATTATATACAATATTCAACAACAAGGGTCAAATGGAAAACCATAACACTAGGATTTGAAATCACAAACTAAAAACACATTTTAAATATGCAATATTTATGCATCTGATAACAAATAACACTCATAATATGCAATTAGGCATATTATTTGTAGGGTAGGATAGGGTAGGATAGTTAGATATTTGTATAAAGGAGGATGGTGTGTTGGTGGTTTTCAGTCAACAGGGATTCTTTCAACATTCATGACATCACTTATAGCAAAGATGCAAAAAACTTAAATGCAAGTTGATGGAACTATTAAGAGTGATTTTCATTTATTGGTTGCAATGAAATGTAAATACCCAAATAATCCTTGAAATCCTAGAATATACATTGAAACTAGAATCTCACCTACTTTTTCCTGTCAAATCCATAAACCTAGGGTACCCTAACAAGTTATTTAGCAACATATTCCTAAACATAATGTAGAAAGAGATTTATAATATAGATCTAAGCCCAAGATGACAACCAGTAATGAGCATAGAACAAGATATCAAATCAACAACATTTTCAAAACATATTACTGCACTTCATCAATAGAAAATAGTTGAGAACCACAAATATTTTATTTAACTTTACAAGAAAATATTACACACATCAGTGTTTCAAAATTCTTCCATGGGGACAAGCATGGTGTATTTTCTCCATGTTGGGTAGGGGAGACATATGAAAATGCACTTACAGCTTTCTAATGGTTGTACAGTTGTAAAAAAACTTAGTAAGAGAAACAAAATGCACACATTAGTGATCCCAAAATATGGAAGAGCCTATACTAAGGAAGACATAGACTAACACAATGACCAACCAACCCCTTGAATAGAAGATAAACCTTCTATTTATACATTTTTTACCCATTTCAAATCTACAAATGCTAAATTCCCACCAAGATTCTCCTAGATGGAAAATATTCCTTGCCACACCTAAAATCTTCATGTAACTATAAGGAAAATGATTGTTATAATTACCTTTACAAGGAATGATGAATATATGGGGCATATCCTTTGATTTCTTGGCTAGAAATTCTTTTACACGAGCTGAGAAGAGAATATTTATGGTAGAGGGAAAAAAAACCATTTGTCTTTATCTAAAACTACACAAAGATGCCATGAACCACTTGCCTACATAGCTGGAAACTTCTAGATAGATGCCCTTCCTTTTATGCATGCCATGGAACAATGTATTTTTGCATTGATGTCCTAATAATATTTTGAATCCACGGCTTCTCGAGAGATCTTCTTTGGAGTGGCCCACCTTGATCTTGAAAACTTTCAATATCTCTCCTAATGGAGGAGCCTAAGTAAAATGTGAGAAAATATAATACCCAAGTTTACTTGAGCCTTTTTACCTTTTTGGCTCTGGCTTGCCTTGTCATATGTTTCATTTCACAGCTTTCATTTTTTAATGCATAAATGCATTATCTTCAAATTTTGACCTATTTAGGTAAATATGGGACCCTCTCACAAATTTGCAAAATTTCAAGCTATTATCAATGGTAGAAGACTTCACTAACTTTATTACACAAGGTCTATAAACATGTTTTACATACCCATGTGGCATCACCTTGTCACTCTGATCACCAATATTTATGCTTTATAGTCACTCATTTTGCATACATTACATTATTTTATTCTTAACTGTGTACTCCCACATGGAAGGATGATCTCTATGTGACTATTATCTATATGATATTTTTTACCTTTATCTTTAATGTGGTTTGTCTTATTGGTAGGGGTGAGTATTTATGTGGCCCTCCATGTGGCAATGGCAGATCTTTGTATGCATGATGAATGTGAGCATGCTACATGGTATCTCTATGGGCCCTCTGCATCATTTTAGAATAATATTTTATCATAAACCATTATATCTCCACTAAGATCCCTCAATATCACACCACTTGGACAATCCACAAGCTTTCTTTCACCTTACATAAGTAATATTTTATTGGGCTAGCAATCCCTCATCATGTGGTAACTTCCTATTCAGCCCAAATCTTTTGACAAGTCATCTCTCACTTATGTCATTGATCTTGATTTGCATGATCAAATGCAAAACATCAATCCCATTTTACATGGATAAAACACCACTAGTTGTCCACTATGGATTAAATTTGATGTTTGCATGCCCATTATTTGATGTTTGTGTGAACATCTTTGATGGGCATGTGATCATCAAATTTAATCCCCAATAGATAATCATCAAGCTTAATTTTGATATTTGCATGCCTGTCATTTGATGTTTTCATGACTACCAATGATGTCTACATGACCATCAAATTTAATCCCCTGATGAATAATTATAATGGCTTAAATTTGACATCCATGTGCCCATCATTTGATGTCTATGCAACTGTCAATGACTTTTGCATGACCATAAAATTTTACTCCTAATGAATGATGACTGAGCATAATTTTTACATCTATGAGACCATAAAATATGTCCACATGGTCATCACACTATTAGTTACTGAGAGTTTAACATGTGTCCTCTTCGCATTCCTCTAGAGGTTTCTTTGACTTTGTTGACCCCTACATGCCATTGGATCATTAATCAACCCACTAAGATGGTGACACTTATCAATTTTGAGGGGCTCTTGGAGATTTTGATGATTCAACATTGCTTCTACATCATCCGATCATTCTTCTTCCAAGTGATGTGCACCATCAAGTTGGGATCCATCAGCTCAATTGTGATTAGTTCAAAATAAATAAGGGAAATTATCAAGTTTCATGCTTGGGACATAAATAACTTTGGATAAAGGACTTATCCTAAGGTTTTTGTGTGCATAAATAAATACAATAAGGACCTAAAAATATATCCTAAGCATATAACAAAAGAGCCATACATTAATCGGACCATGTTAACAAATAAAAGGGATCAGGCTATGGGATATATAAAATGACCAGTATGAATTTTTGTATTAAGGTTTGGCCGTGTAAATAAACATGACCAAACCTTAGCATAAATATTAACTTAAGTCCATAACATTTTTAAAAGTGTTCCCACTTAATTTGATTTTAAACAAAGGGTCCTAGGCTAAGGAAATTGGAATGATGGTTTCTCACAGTGCATAGACATGAACTCACTTGGCTTTTTTAATAGACAAAAGGGACTTAAAAACTAGAAATGGGAAATAAACTTAGGCATTCACACTTGACAAGGGCCCATTTCTTCAATGTAATTAGGAGTACTAATACTAGCTCTCACCTGGGGATACATACCCCCTGCAGGTGTGTAAAGTACCCTAGAACATAAGACTAGGTGCAAATCCATTAGGTCATAGAGTCAAGACTTAGAAATTTAATATCAATACTCAATGAAAGCTCAACAAAACATGGCTTAACAAAAACATATTAGGAGGATCTAAAAATGAACACAAGACAAAAGGAATTATACAAACAAGGCCCAAGGCAAAGGGGTGATAAAATAATAAAAGGATAAAGAACCAAAACACTATATAATATGTAAATAGTTATGTACTTAGTCAATAAAATGCTTCATATACCTACCATTAACCGATGGTTCTAGAATTCTTCCATCCCTTAATCTCTTAAACTTTTCCAGTAGCTTGGTGGTCAAGATGAAGTAAACCAATATCTACACCTACATAAAAGATCTGCTACTAGGCTATGATATGATTATAAGTTGAAACAAATCCTTCTTTTATGGTCTAAAATCTAGATAATACCATGCTAAAAGATTTTGTTGCTCCTTTAGTAGCTATAAATAAGCTTGTTTCTTGGATACAATCAAATGAGTACTAAGCAAGAGTGATTCAAGATCAGTAATGTCATTCATGCACTCAAAGTAAAACTTGAAATAAGTCTAAAAATTTTCATCCTCAAGGGAATAGAAGATAACCCCATATTCACTTAATGTCATTATCCAAATAGCATCACTTGTGTTGTCAAACCTAGCACCAATAATAGATGGTTGCTCAACAACATCCACATTCCCAATGAGGTTACCCAATTATACATTTGTGTGTAGTATTTTAGCTAGAGCACACATTGGATCTTCAATTACATCATGATTGGGTAACTCATTTACTTATGTTATACTATCATCACAAGCAAACTCATATTTTAGGACACATAACTTATTGACTGCACTCCAAAATTGATCAGTAGTAGTAGCATTCATCATTCCTATGGAGATGAAAAATTTACACCAGGAGTCTTGATGATTGAACATCATAATTTAACCATCATCAAACATAGACTCAATATCATCTTCATCACTTTGTTTAGCAGTATCACATGGGGGTGTGAAAGGAAGAACTTATTACACCAATCAATGTCTGAATCATAATTCATAGTGTTTATCATGGCATGTAATAAATTAGGCACTTATTTTATAACCCCTCTATTCTGATTGCTTTCATCATGTGCAAGTATGTGAAGTATCCCCTTCTTAGCTCTAGTCAACTTGTAGGACATCTCTTTGATAGTGGAGGCCAAATTCTTAATAGTATCTTCAATTTTGGATGTCTTGGACTGTGTCTTTTCTGGATCAACCAACTTTACATCAACCTACCTTTTCAATGGCTTACCCACAAATTTTATGTTATTCTCAATTTGGATAGCCATATTGAATTCCAATCATAGGTTAGTGGGAGCCTTGTCCCTTAAGCAATACACAACCTTCTTATCAAAAGAATCATAATATTTTATCAAGCATGTTGTATCACTGGGTTTGATGTGCTCAAGAAACCACATCTTAGATTTATTGAATCTTGTATTGAAATCTTACACACACTCATTAGGATTCTTTTTTATGTTTTCAAATTCAACCAAAAGAAACCTCAGATAAATTATATCACCATACTAAATTCTAAAAACATTCAGCATCTCTTCCCATGAATCAATACATCCATCAAGAAGGGAATTAAACCATTCACAAACATCTCCCTCTAGTATGTGCACAAATAACTTAATGTACACATCCTCATGCTTAACCTCATAATCTTCAATGATAATTTGAAAAGCCCTCAAGTGTTGATCACCACTTATTGCATTGTTCCCTTAAAACTTTGGAAGGCATTTCCTTACTTCATTTGCGATTTCATTAGGATAACCTTCCATGTCATCAAAATTTAAGGTCTGAATCTGGGAATTATAAATTTAGGATTATCATTTTCACCTTGATCCCTATGCCTCATGATTTGTTTAATTAAAGGTTTAGGAACAAATGGAAGAGGGATATGAGGGGGTGAATGAGGTGGACTTGCAAGATCAAACTTAGGAGGGGATTCATCTAGTTGAGAAAGAGATGGATAATAAAATGGACTATATGATTATGAATAATTAGAAGAACTATGACAATCCTTAGCAATAATAATTCCAACAAAAAAATATTAAACTTACCAGAATCTCAATAACCTAAGCAGTCCTTTGTAGTTGCACTACGCTCTTCACCAGGCCTCCAGACTTATCTCTTTATTTCTTGATGAAAATTTAAGGGTGAGACAAGTTTTTTTGATGATTCACCTTTGAAATATGAATTTAGTCCTTCCATATTTTCAAGTATAATAACTCTCAAAAGCTAAATATATTTTAAGTATGCACTGATCTTTATTTGAAATTAGATGATTTTTTAGAGTCGCCACTAAAATCAAAGTTATAAAATATAACCATTTAAAAACTCATAGTGATACATACCAAAACCATATCTTTCTAAAATTAGTGATGATGTATGAAATCAAAGACAATTAAAATAGTGAAAACCACCTCAAAAAATGATAAATTTTTAGCTCTTTACAACAAATTTAAGAGATGTCAAATATCAAATCTCAAATCCTGGCACATCCTCAATGGAGTACTGTAGTGTTGATGACCAAGATAGAAAAAGAAAGATAAAATAACCCCATATTTCAAAAACATGAAATAATATGAATAAACCTTATCTAAAAACACAACTGAGATTACTTATAGTAAATATTGGTAGATAACCTTCTTCAAACCTGAACATATAATCATCTCTCTATAAGAGTCCCTGACAACATGGGTGACAATAAGTGTACCTGGCAATGATATTAGTTCAGTGGTGATGTTAACAAACCAAAGATAGTTAAATTGTATCAAATGATAGGTAGATAATTTTTCAAACAAATTACTTACAATTCTCTATAAGAGTCCCTGACAACACAAGTGCCAAGGTTCTTAGCTTCTCCCTGGAAATGGCACCAATTGAGGTGACATTGATGAACAAAAGATAGTCAAATTTTATCAAATGATATGCAGATAACTTTTTAAATAAATTATTTATAGATCTCTATAATACTCCCTAATAACACAAGTGCCAAAGTTCTTAGCTTCTCCCTAGCAATGGTGCCAGTTGAGTGTCGGTTCCTATTTATACACCTCTCTAGTCTAGATTTGCACACTTGAATAAAATGGCAAGAAATGATGAGAAACCTATTATTATGTCATTATAGTTGAGGAAGGGTTTGACATCAATAATGGACTGGATTGGATAAAATGACTAAGATGCACCTATAGAGGGTATGGTCAGTTCCCTGCTACTTTTGGCTTTACTTAAACTAAGGTGAGAGGGCCTAAGGGGTAGCTTGCTCACATGGAGTGATTCTAAAATTCAAGCTCCATGGGTATTTTTGGCACAAATAACAAATATGACTAGGGCACAACCAATTTTACATACTTCACCCATGAGGGGTTCTCACATGAAATGCAAAAATTCTCTAATTCATATACAAGCTACTAAAGATAGATGAAGAAATGACTACAATCTTCATTATATTCAATATTCAATAACAAGGGCCAAATGGAAAACTATATCACTAGGATTTGAAAGCACAAACTATAAACACATTTTAAATATTCAATACTTATGCATCTACTAGTAAATAATAGTCATAATATGTAACTAGGCATATTATTTACATGATAGGATAGGGTAGGACAGTTATATATTTATATAGAGAGGGATGGTGTGTTGGTGGTTTTTAGTCAGCAAGAATTCTTTTGACATTCATGACATCACTTATAGCAAAGATGAAAAAAACTTAAATGCAATCTAATGGAACTACCAGGAGTGATTTACACTTATTGGTGCCATTGAAATGAAAATACCCAAATGATCCTTGAAATCCTAGAACATACACTGAAACTAGAATCTCACCTATTTTTTTCCTGTCAAATCCATAAACCTAAGGTGCCCTAACAAGTTATTTAGCAACATAATCCCAAACATAATGTAGAAATGGATTTATAATCTAGATTTAAGCCCAAGATGATAACTAGTAATGAGCATAAAATAAGATATCCAATCAACAATATTTGAAAAACATATATTGGACTTCATCAATAAAAGATAACAGAGGACCACTAACATTTTCATTAACTTTGCAAGAAAATATTACACACATCAGTGTTTCAAAATGTTTCCATGGGGATAAACATGGTGGATTTCCTCCATGTTGGGTAGGGGAGACATATGAACATGCTCT
Source organism: Torreya grandis (assembly GCA_037957365.1). NCBI lineage: Eukaryota > Viridiplantae > Streptophyta > Pinopsida > Cupressales > Taxaceae > Torreya > Torreya grandis. The sequence goes on from JARHVA010002110.1 coordinate 2,686,896, forward strand.
CAGATCTTGATAATGGTTGTACAATTATAACCACCTTAGTAAGAGAGACAAAATGCACACAATAGTGATCCCAAAAGGTGGAAGAGCCTATACTAAGGAAGACATGGATGAACACAATGGCCAACCAACCCCTTGAATAGAATACAAGCCTTTTATTTATACATTTTTACCCATTTCAAATCTACAATTTCTAAAGTTCCACCAAGATGCTCCTAGCTAAAAAATATTCCTTGCCATACCTAAGATATTCATATAATTATAAGGAAAATGATTGTTGCAACTACCTTTACAAGGAATGATTAATATCTAGGGCATATCCTTTGATTTCTTGGATATAAATGCTTTCACATGAGTTGGGCAGAGAATATTCATGGTAGAGGACAAACAAACCATTTGTCTTTATCTGAAACTTCCTAAAGATGCCATAGAACACTTGCTTGCATAGCTAAAAACTTTTGGATAGTTTCCCTTCCCTTTATGATTGGCATGGAACAACTTGTTCTTACAATGATGTCCTAGGAATATTTTAGATCCATGGTTACTTGAGAGATCTTCTTTGGAGTTTCCCATCTTGATCTTACAAACCTGTAATATCTCTCCTAATGGATGAGCCTAAGTAAATGTGAGAAAATATAATACCCAAGTTTACTTGACCCTTTTTACCTTTTTGGCTCTAACTCACCTTGTCATATGTTTCATTTTGTACCTTTCATTTTTTAAAGCATAAATGCATTATTTTCAACTTTTGACCTATTTGGATAAATATAGGACCTTCTCGTAAATTTGTAATTTGTAAATTATCAAGCTATTTTTATTGATGAAAGCCTTCACTAACTGTATTATATAGGATCCATGAACATGTTTTTCATGCCCATGTGGCATCACCATGTCACTCTACTCACCAGTATTTATCCTTTATAGTCACTCATTTTTCAAACATTACATTATTTTATTCTTGACTATGCACTCCCACATGGTAGGTTGATTGCCTTGTGACTATTGTCTATGTGATATTTATTGCCTTTACCTACAATGTGGCATGTATTATTGGTAGGGTTGAGTATTTATATGGCCCTCCATATGGTAATGTTAGATTCTTATATACATGATGAATGAAAGCATGACACACAGTAGCTTTATGGGCTCTTGGCATCACTTTAGCATTATCTTTTACTAAAAGCCATTGGATCTCTACTAAGATGCCTCAAGATCATGCCACTTAGATAATCCATGAGCTTTCTTTCACCTTACATAGTTAATCTTTGTCTGGGCTAGCATTCCCTCACCATGTGGAAACTTCTTATTCAACCTAAATCCTTTGATAATTCAGCTCTCACTTTCACCATCAATCTTGATTTACACGATCAAACATGGATCATCAATCCTATTTTCCATAGATCAAATGCCACTATCTATCCACTATGGATTAAATTTGACATTCATGCATCCATCATTTGATGTTTGTATGAATGTATTTAATGGGTGTACAACCATAAAATTTTATCCCCAATAGATAATCATCGAGCTTAATTTTGACATTCACATGCCTATCATTTAACATTTTCATGACTATTAATGACATCCATGTGACCATTAAATTTAATCCCATGATGGATAATTATGATGTATTAAATTTGATGTCCATGCACCTATCATTTTAGGTCTGTGCGACCATCAATGGCATCCATGTGAATATCAAATTTAACCCCCAATGGATGATCATTGAGCATAATTTTGATGTCCACATGACCATCAAAGATGTTCACATGGCTGTCACACTATTGGTTTTACTCTCTAAGAGTTTGACACATGTCTTCTTCATGTTCCTCTGAAGGTTCCTTTGACTTTGTTGGCCCATGCATGATGTTAGATTATTAAGCAACCTATCAATATGGTGACACTTATCACTCTCATGAGGCTCTTAGAGATTTTGATGATTCAAGTTCACTTCCACAATCTTTTGATCATTTTGATTCTAGGTGATGCATACCATCAAATTGTGATCTGTTAGCTTGATTATGATTAGGTCAAAATAAACAAGGAAAATTACCAAGTTTTGAGTTCAGTACATAAACAAATTTGGATAAATAACTTAGCCTAAGGTTTTTGGATACATAAATAAATATGATAGGAACTTTGAAATATCCCTTTCTAGATTTGGAGAAACAAAATTTATAGTTCAAGAACCTTTCAATAATAAATTGCAAGTATGCTCAGATTGGTAAAGTATATCAGGGTCTGATATGAAAATCACACTAGTCTGAAATTTATATCAGGTTTATACATTATTGGAGAGACACCAATTTAGAGCAGAATATTATTCTTATCACCTATATGGTGTTACAATGATATTTATTGAGGCGTAATTTGTAACAAAGACTGAATAAACAATGCCCAGATTTGCTTCAATAGTGAATAATCAAAAATTACAGTACTCAAAAATACTATAGAAAATATAATGAAGCTCAAAGAACCAAGAACCTAGAAGTACGCGCAGGTCTGGGTTGTCAACAGGAAAATGTCTGAAATGTGTACAATAGCCTAGGATGCACCTAATTTTTATGCAAACTGGAAATAAACCCTAGATCGGTTTGTTGTGTCAAAAACACAGTCACCGATGTCGGTTATTCTACCATCGTCGGTCGATATACTACCGCCATCAATTTCTTGGTGTTCAGTCGATGTCGGCTGGTGTCGGTCTCTGCCCGCTGATGTCGGTCTCTGATCTATCGATGTTGGTCTCTGCACTCCCCATGGATGTGTACAGATCTATATAGATCTATACAGATTTTGTACAACCACAAATACAATATAGTGCACCCTATATGCTGGACACCTGATCTATCAAAACAAATGACCATTGAAGCCCCAGATCTGATCAATAAGCTCGATTGAATTTTGTCACGAATCCACTCCTGAAAAGAGCTAGGTTTTCATCCAACTCTTCTCCAATTTGCTGAAGGTTTTCATCCTCAGAGATTTAGCCAAATCAGAGATTCAAGCTTTACAATAATGCATCAAAATTTTTAAGCAACAAAAGATGAAAAATGCTTTGCCCTCAACTTCTTTTAAAGGCTCCAAGGAAACTTCTAGAAGAAGCCAACTTATTTAATATTTTATTTCCATATTAATTAAAATTAATTAATTAAAGTCATCCTTTTGAAGTAATATTAATTTTTGGACAACTTAAATTAATTAAGTTACTTTATCATAAATTTGGGGACATTACAGTCCTCCCTTCCTGGAGATTGCTTGTCCTCAAGCAATTTACCTCTGATACCTAACACCAACTTCCAGGATCCCATATCATTCTCAAAAATTTGCAAACTCTACTATCTGAAACACTATGCTACAAAATATCTATGAATAAATTCTCCTTATTTCTCCTAGAGAATAGTGCAATAATTCTCAATATGTAATTAACAAACTCACCATCACATACCTTAGTCTTTGCAAAAGATCGCTGCATTACTCTGATTATCATGCTCTCCAAATCCCTATAAGGATGATGACTCATAATTGGGAGTGAAAATGTCATGCAACAAATAGAATCATTTACCTCCTCACTCATAAAATGAGTCTCCATCCTGCGAGATGACACCTCCTTAGGTCCTCCATCTAGCGCTGCCCTCAAGATAGTCTTCTTTCCCCTAGAAAGGAACTCTAACTGCATACGGTGGTGATCAATAATGTAATGACCAATACCCTGTAACCACTGCATGCCCAAGACCACATCATAATCCTCTAAAAGAAGCACATAAAAATCATCGGATAGAGTATAATCCCCCATCTGAATACTAAGCTGTGAAATCCATTTGGTACAACCCAAAACTGCACCATCTGCCACCTTTACTCCAAAACCACCAAACTTCTCATACTGTAATCCACACCTTTCCACTAACTTTTGTTCAATAAAGCTATGTGTAGAACCTGTGTCTACCAAGCTCATGACCCACTTGCCCTTAAGTGTACCTTTCAACCAAAAGGCATGAAAGTTAGGATAACTGGAGAGGGTAGCCATAATTACTTTTGTTGATGCCATGGGCTCAGGGGTATCTAACTCCAACTATGTCTGTACTTACTCAACATTCTCCATGCTATCTTCAATAGCAGTGTCGGGTATTTCCTCATTCCCTAATTCAGATGTCACCTCAATCAAATAAACCTTTCCTTTACCCATACAACGGTGTCTGGGTTCCCAAGGTTCTTTGCAAGAAAAACATAATTTTTTCCTTCTCAAATCATTCCTTGTCTCCTGATTCATCCAAGGGTTTATATAAGATGACCCTTCTTTATTTTTTGGTGTGTTGGCCTTTTGTGTAGGCCGAGAGTCTGTGACTAGTTTCTTATCAGCCTGATAAGAAGTGGAAATAGTATCCAGTCTCAATGTCACATCAATGGCTTCCTTAAGAGTGGCTAGTTGGAAAGCACGTACTAGTCCCTTAAGTATATACTATAATCCCTCAATGAATAACATCATGCTACACCTCTGGGGCATATCAGGTACCATAACTGCAATACACTAAAACTCATTAACATATGCTTCTACCTGTCCAGTCTATCTAAGATGTGCCAACTCCCTATGGTAGAGCTCTGTGTCCTTACGATCAAACCAGGTAATGAGTCATTTAGTGAAATCTGCATAGGAATGAATTAATGCATGATCCTGGGTGACCAATCCATGATGCCACCAATCATAGGCAACCCCATCTAAATGTAAGTTAGCAAACTGAATAGCCTCATGCTCAAGCATGGGTCTCAAGGATAGATATATGTCCAGCTTGTGCACCCAAGCACGTGCACTCATACTACCTGTACCATCATATGTAGCCAATGTGATCTTCCTAGTAGCTTGATTGAGGTCATAGTTCTATTGCTGGGGTGGTCTATGACCACGATCTCCTCTGAATCTAGTTGTATCTCTACATTGTGTACAATACTAGGGAAGAGGGAAAACATCCCTAACCTCTGGGGGTAAAGCGCTCCACTCCACTGCGGCTACTAGAATAGAATCCTAGAACCCAATCTCTGGTGGCTCCACTTATGTTGGCTATTCACCTGGTACAAAGTGTGGAAGTAATGGTCTATTTGGAGTAGGAGTATGATGGTGATTTTGCCTAGAGGAATGATGGGAGCTCCCAACTGAAGAATGGGACTGATGACTATGCTAACTGGACTGATGGCTATGATGACTACCCATCATTGAAACTGATCTATTCCTCCTACCTCTATGTCTATCCACCTCTAAACGTTCCATGGTATTCTGTAATTGGTCTAAAGCCTGAACAATCTTGGGCTAAGTAGTGATGAGAGTCCTCATCATCTCTCTCTCTACCTCATCCTGATTTCTTCGAGCATTCCCCTATTCTTTTTCCATGATAGGTTCCTATTCTATACCCAACTCACACTCTTACTGAGCTCTTCTGCGTGTAAAGTACCTATGGGTTATATCAAATCTTCCTGAATGCATAGAAATAAAATGTATTCACCCCTACAGGCTGGCAAGATGCATGGCTCTGATACCACTAAAATATCCCTTTCTAGATTTGGAGAAACAAAATTTATAGTTCAAGAACCTTTCAATTATAAATTGCAAGTATGCTCAGATTGGTAAAGTATATCAGGGTCTGATATGAAAATCACACTAGTCTAAAATTTATATCAGGTTTATACATTATTGGAGAGACACCAATTTAGAGTAGAATATTATTCTTATCACCTATCTGGTGTTACAATGATATTTATTGAGGCATCATTTGTAACAAAGACTGAATAAACAATGCCCAAATTTGCTTCAATAGTGAATAATCAAAAATTACAGTACTCAAAAATACTATAGAAAATATAATGAAGCTTAAAGAACCAAGAACCTAGAAGTATGCACAGGTCTGGGTTGTCAACAGGAAAATGTCTAAAATGTGTACAGCAGCCTAGGACACACCTAATTTTTCCACAAACTAGAAATAAACCCTGGATCAGTTTGCTATGTCAAAAACACAGTCATTGACATCAGTTATTCTACCGTCGTTGGTCAATATACTGATGTCATTGATTTCCTGGTGTTCGGCCGATGTTGGCCAGTGTCGGTCTCTACCTGCTGATGTCAGTCTTTGATCTATCGATGTTAGTCTCCACACTCCCTATGGATGTGTATGGATTTACATAGATTTTTACAGATCTATATAGATTTTTTACAACTGCAAATACAATATAGTGCACCCTGTATGCTGGACACCTAATCTATTGACGCAAATGACCATTGAAGCCCTAAATCTGATCAATAAGCTCGATGTGAATTTCATCACGAATCCACTCTTGAAAAGAGCTAGGTTTTCATCCAACTCTTCTCCAATTTGCTGAAGGTTTTCATCCTCAGAGATTTAGCCGAATCAGAGATTCAAGCTTTACAATAATGCATCAAAAATTTTAAGCAACAAAAGATGAAAAATGCTTTTCCCTCAACTTCTTTTAAAGGCTCCAAGGAAACTTCTAGAAGAATCCAACTTATTTAATATTTTATTTCCATATTAATTAAAATTAATTAATTAAAGTCATCCTTTTGAAGTAATATTAATTGGACAACTTAAATTAATTAAATTAATTAAGTTACTTTATCATAAATTTGGGGACATTACAAACTTGGGACATTTACACTAAGCATGTAACAAAGGGACCAAGCATTACTCAGACCATGCTAACAAATAAAAGGGACTAGGCTATGGGATATATAAAGGGACCCAATATGAATTTTTATATTAAGGTTTGGTCATGTTAATAAACATGACCTAGCCTTAGTATAAAAATTAAATTAAATCCAAAACATTTTTTAAAGTGTTCTCACTTGATTTGATTTTCAAATCAAAACGTCTTAGGCTAAGGCAATTGGAATGATGGTTTCTAAAATTTCATAGACATGAACTCACTTGGATTTTTTGACATACCAAAGGCACTTGAGAACTGAAAATGGGCAAGAAACTCAAGCATTCATACTTGATAAGGACCCAATTGCTTCAATGCAATTTTGGGCACTAACAGGTTAGATGACTAATTAGACATGGATTTGATATGAGAATGGTAGATGCCTTCAATGGAGGAGAGGAGTTATTTAAATGTATTTTATAGGGAGGGATCAATGATGAATATTCAAACTTGGTTTTTGGGAGATCAAGGGTTGAGGATTATTCAACGAATTTAAAATTCCTTGGAAGCCTCTAGATTTAGAGGCTTTTAGAGAAGAAGAGTTTAGCTCCAATAATATGAATAAAAACACTATTATTTGGCAAGGTGCTAAAGTAAATCACTAAGAGGCTAGAAATATTATGGGTACTATGGACTATAGGAAGTCTATAGTAGCTATCCAATTTTTCAGCTTACACTATGCTATAGATGAACTTATAAACCAAGTTGGGGATAGTAAAAATGAGTGCACAAAATATGCATGAACCTCTAGTAGATCCAACCCTAGTAAATCAAGTGTCTAAAACTATACATTGGATTGCATTAATAAGAAATAAGCAACAATATCAAATGAAATGAAATGAAATGAAATGAAATGAAATGAAATGAAATAGCCAACAAAATGTAAATCTAGTAACTAGAGCATTTTGAAGCCAAATAAAATATGTTTTAGGAAACAAATATGTTTTCAAGCAAGGATTCAAGAGCATACTGATTCTATATTGGATCTATTTTTCAATGCAATAATATTGTTTTCTAGCAATACAATATTTCTAGTTTTAACAAGGGAGAGAGATTGTTTGAGCAAGTTATGTTGTCTGATTTATGCATATAGAATCTTATCATGTAATTAAAGAGATGTTTCCAATGAAAGAATACATACAATGGTAAATACTTTGAGCAATTAATATATATTTTAACCACATAAAAATGCATAAGCTTCAAAAACTATTCTAAATGATGCACAAAATAACTAATTTACTAAAACAAATCAAACCCTAGCATGTATACTACTATGAATAAAAAAAGAGTTTCACTTTGCATAGCAAAGTGCCCTCATATCAAGATCAAAGAGATGTGAATACTTTCTACCAACTGATTATCCAAGCTAGGAGGAAAGAGAGGAAGAAGATCAGGTTGTGTGTAAGTTGAGTCCAGACCAAGAGCCAAAAGCTATGGAAGAGATGAAGGAGAAGCCACCAAATTTGTGGAAGATCCAATAAAAGGATAAAAAAATAAGTGAAATGGAGTCTTGAGGGAGAAAGGAGCAACCAAAAATCCTTAGGAACACTGTCAATAGCAATGAGAATCACCAGGAATAGCTATAGCAATATAGGGCATCCCCTGTCACAATAGAAACTATTATGCCAAGCAAGAATCAAAAGAGATTCAAAGATGGCAGCCAAGCTTCCAATGGACTAATCAAGTGGGAATATTAGAAAAATAAAGTGATCAAGTGATAAGAAGGAGGATCCACCATCCAAATTGAATGAGAAAAAGGCATATATCTCAACCTTAATCTGATAAAAGACCAAAAACTAGTCATTTCTAGCCATTTGGGACCAAACAAGGGTCTTTTTCATGCATTCTACCTAGGCCATGGATTTTGTGAAGGAAATGTGTGGCCTAGGGAGTCAGTTTCCTCCCTAATCTATGACCTAGGTCTAATGGAGGCCTGGGGTGGTCAACAAGTCCTTGAAAGGGCCCTGTGGGGTCCCTAAAGGGCCTATCTAACATGAGGTGGGACCAAGGTGGACTAGGGATGTGTAAGGGATGATAATATCATGTGGTAAAAGTTTAACCTAATGGTTGATGACTCTAAGAAGGATAACCAAGGTCATTTGTCTACACATGAGTTGATATATAATCATAGGGATGAGTAGGGTCACAAGAAGTATGATCACAAGGGGTAAGAATAGGGAAGGTTCTAGATTTGGAGGGTAATATAATCCTTCTTAGGATTTAATAGTGATTAGGGGGAGCATTAGATGGGTAATGTGTAGGGATTAGGGACTAGGGATATAAGAGAACCTAGGCATAGGCTAGTAGGTGGGCAATTGGGAGTTTAAAATTACTAGATAGTAAGTGGGATTATGATAGGATAATGGGGATTTAGGATAAATTAATGCTTGGTGGGATAGAATAAATTTAGTGAATGATGAAATAATAGAAGGTGAATATTAGATAAATGCCTAGGAAAGAGGGATAAATTAGAGTAAATAAGATGAGTGGAATTAGTGTCAATATTGTAAGCGAGAAAATTTATATGCATATAGGATGAGTATCTCTATTAGTGACAATAATGTAAGTGAGAAAATTTATATGCATATAGGATGAGTATCTCAAAATGATCCAATGTTTATAATCCTATTCAATAAGATCTTATAATTAGAATATAAGGTCATTATCATAGATCAAGGAAATTAGCATGACAAACTGGGTAGTTATGTATTCTTCCAATAACTTGATCACTTCATTGGTTGTGTGTGTGTTATTTTTTGTTATTTCCTCATCCTATAATGTATATAAATATGTGGTAGTGAAGACAAATTTATGGCATACTATGATTTGATATGGATGACTCCTATGAAATCTAATACCCATTGTGAAAAAGTATTTCCTCTATAATAGGCTACAAAGGTATTGAAACATTGAATTCTCTCTTGGAAAATGTTTGACATTAATAGCACAATTGACTATGAGTATGGACATCCTTGAATATAGTAGGAAAATTTTAGTTAGCTCATATTATCTTATGCACCATTGCATTTTCTATGGGATCACCATTACTTAGCTTCTTATGAAAGCTAGCCATAACTTCTTTGGATTCATCTTCTAATAGGCATCTGAGGTATATACCTTTGTAGTTTTTCTATACATCACTCTTTTCTTCAGCATGCATTGAGTTTATTTCAATCTAAGAAACATTTTATACATTTATTCTAATCCAAGGGTGGATTTCTATAAATAATATGGTGAGTGACTGGGGTGTACCAATCATGTAGAGGAATTTATGTTTGGTCAACTTGGTGCACTATGATTTAGGGATCAATATCAATTATTAGTTGAGTGAGATCCTAGACTTTAACCAACTTAGAAGGGTTGATTTCCAAATCATATTCTTGTATTTTATCCATCCATCTGCCTCTATGTTCCCTTAATGTATTTTTCCCCAACATGAGTTTGATGGTTGGGTCTGAAATAATTGTGTGCACTTTATTTATGGGGATGTAGTGTCTAAATTTTTTTACTAACTTGACCAAGGTGTATGGATGCTTATCCAACATGGAATATCTAAGTTCTACATCTTTTATGTTCATGCTCATAAAGGCAATCAGATGTTACTCTCTATCTAGCCTTTGTGATAGAACTATAGCAATGGTATGTTCAGATGCAAAAGGATAAAGATAAAATTCCTTGGTATAATCTAGATTGATTAACACATGTGCTTTCATGATGGCATCTTGGATGTTTTTGAAGGCCTTATTGGATTTAGAATTCCATTCTACTTTTTCATCTTACTTGAGCATATCATTTAAAGGTTTAAATATCTTAGCAAATCTAAAAATAAATTTATGAACAAAGTTAATTTTACCAAAGAATAATTTTATTTTTTTATTATTGTTAGGTAGAGGTAATTTGGGAATTACATCAACACATTTAGGGTCTATAAAAATACCTTATTTTGTGATGATGTGGCCAAAAATTTTACCTTAGGTGACACTGAACACACTCTTCTTTGGGTTTAATGACATGTCATACCTTTTTCATTGTTCAATTTTTTTTGCAAGTGGTGCATGTGATCAGACCTACATTTAGAAAACATTGTTAAATCATCCATGTAAATTACAATGCATTTTGCTATTAACCCTTCAAAATCAAAGTCCATGGCCCTTTAAAAGTTTTTCCCTACATTTATCAGACTGAATGACATTCATTTGTAAGTAAAAGTGATATGTTTCATGGTGAATGAAATATTGGCTCTATCTTCTAAATTTACCTAAACTTGATTGTATCCCGAGAATCCATCAAAAAAGGACATCATCTAAGATCCACTCACCATTTGGATTACCTCGTCAAGGGAAGATAATGGATAATTGTCTTTGTCTAAATATCTATTCATATTTAGAAAGTCTATGCATATTATAATCTCTCCATTTTTATTTTGAACATGCACCAGATTTGCTACTGAGGTGGAGTTGCAAACCAAAAATATTATCCTAGCTAAGAGAAGCTTGTGAACTTATTTATGTATAAGTAGTTCTAAAATTGGGTTTACATGCCTTTGTCTCTACTTAAATGGTTTTATATTTGGATTAAGAGTGTTGGAATATTTAGTGTAATGTGGGTACCATTATTAGGCCTTTAACATGTGGTAAAATAATAAAAATTTTATTATTGTATTTAACACAGGTTAAAACCTCATTTAAATATAGTAATAAAACATATTTTTAATAATTGACTTAATTCCTTGGGGAAAGGTTGAACAGTTGGTTACAATGGTCACCTCCCCTCATTCTTATTATAAATAGGGTATTACCCCTATGGAAAATACATTCTCTTGATACACTTGAGAAACTTAATGTGATTCATATTTGTGTGTAGTAAATATTCTACAAAAGCTTTATGAAGACTGGTTGAGAACAAGTGAAATTGAAGAAGGTTATGTATTGGGTTAAAACTTTCTCAGTAAATGAATAATCACCTTGTGGGTTTTTTCACTTCTTAGAGGTTTCCCACATTAACTCATTGTGTTCATTGATCTATTTGTTCTCTATGTTCTTTGCTTGTTATTTGCATATCTAGATCCAATGTATTTGATTATTTAGATCTAAAACTATTAGCTATCTAGATAACACCTAATAGAGATCAGATTGCTTGAGTCTGACTCATACCTAGACTAACATTAGAATGATTTTAGGCCATGGGATGCCTATATCTAGATTAGACCTTTAGATTTTGATGAGACTAGCTCCTCTGATTATGTGAATTGATGATAAATTACTAAACCTATTTTTAATTTTGCAGTGAAAAGGGAAGAAGAAACTAAAAATGAAACCTAATTTACCTTTGGTGATGTACCTAAATAATTATTTATCCTCTAAAAGCTTTGAAACTAAGCCACACATATGGATCAAAGAGAAACTCTATAGATAAGTCCTAAACATTAATATTTCAAAGGAAGGCTTGAAAGAAGATTTTTAAATTGAAGATATGTGCATGAAGGTCTCTAAAGACACTACATACAAACAAACATCAGCTCAATTTATATTCATAGCTCTGTAATTGACCTATTGAGGATGGAATTATAATAGTATGTGAGGAAAGGACTTGTAAAAGATGTCAACTATCACACTTATATGTAAATACATGATCAAAAGTACACACTACCACCATCAATTGATCTAAAAATAAAATATCTTTATTTATTTTTGGTACAAGTTATAATTTTTATATATTTTATCTATACCAACTTTATACCAACTTCATGGATCCTTCCTTAGTGGCTTTAAAATCCTACATATATAGTAAAATTTAAAGACCCTAGCCAATATGGCATGGAAAAGAGAAGGATTAGTCTTATTTGTGTTAACTCAAGACTAAATTAATTTTAAAATGTTAAATCAAGTCTTCAAATATCTTCAAAGTCTTCAAACCCATGCATGATCAATAATTTTAGCATAGAAAGGAAGGTTGTGAGGCCTTGTTGAGTTGGAAAACCCTTGCATGGAAAACTACACCCATCCTCAATTTTTAACTCAAGATAGAAGTTGAGTTTGAAGTGTTTGAATGTCTTTCTTTGCATGAAAATGAAGGAATATGCATGAGAGTAGTTACACAATCAACTGAGAATTATCTGGCACTTGATGACTAGTTAACTCCACTCTAACATTTCATTGCATGATATGGTAGTTAATGATTGAAAGTGTATGAAAATATCCATGCGAAGAGCTAATGAACATGGAAACTCCATGAACTCCAAGATAGACACTTTAATGCCAAAATTCTACTTGCCTCTACTATAAAGACAAAGTTTTCACATGCATGGACCTAACAGAGCTATGATTGTTCCCTTTAAGTGGCCTTGGGCTCAAAATGTTCATTTGGATCCACATGGATTGTATTCAATCTTAGTTATTATATATTCACTTTACCTAGGTTGGAAATTACTTCATCAACCTTCGTCAAAAATGTCTTAGGTTCACCTTTGCTCATTGGTAGTTGATTATCAACTTAGCTTATTGAATTTTTTACCCATCTTGCACTATTTATCCCCTTTGGTATGATCAAATGTGTGTTTTTAGGTCTACTTTAGGGACCCTTTTGACTGATTGACCTACTCACGTGCTATAGATCTTTGATGCATGATTGAATGTGAGCCATAGATCTTGATGGGACTCATTATTTGAACTCAAATGGATAATTTAAGAGGCCCCAAATTTGACATCTGCACACCCATATTTGACATATGCACAAACATATTTGACATATGTGTGAATGTCTTACGATTTTTAAACCCCAATGATTATATGCCATAGCTTAATTTTGACATCTATGCACCCATCATTGACATCTATGTGACCATCACTGACATCTATGAGACTGTCACACTTTGAACACAAAATGGTTAATTATTGAGCTTAATTTTGATGTCTACGCACCCGTCCTATTTTACAAGTTAATCTTTGAAGGCTTAGATCTTAAGATGGAAATATCATCAAGACATGAATTTTTTAGAGTATGATCTTGGCACCAAGAACATTGATTCCATGTGATCCTTTAGACTCGTGAAGATTTTTGAGCATATTTATAAAATGCAAAAATTAAGCTAACCTATCCATTTTTTCCTGATGTCTTGGTGATGGTCTAGCTCTTCACAGCTTGTGTAAGTCATCTTTTGATCCTTTAAAGCTCTAAAACTCTACTCATCTGTTCAATCTAAGCAAAAGCTTAGTATGTCATCCAAAATTGGAAAATAGATATCATGAAAATAATTAAACAAATATATAATTAACAATAAAATTATTTTAAATAACAAATAGAATAAATATAATCAAAACTATTAGAAGAATCAAAACCCTAATTAGAAAACAATCAGGATCAGAATTCTAATATTATTGTTTTATATGTTGTATTATTTGCTTCTAATAATAATGAATGGATTGTAGATAGTAGTGAATCATACCATATGACTTGATTATCTAACATTTTATCTATTACTATATATATTTCTAAAAATATTTACTTAAGAGATAATTCATTCTTAAAAACATCTAAACAAGGAAAGGAAAAATTTGTAAATGTTACTATCAATGATGTTTTTTATGTACCTAACCTTATGAATAATTTTTTATCTTGTTCTCAACTTAAGAATGATAAATTCATTGTAACTTTGCTTAAATATAATTTATCCATTAAAAATAAATCTAGTTCTCTCATTACTGAAGGTGTTCAAAAGAATGGATTATATGTTTTTACTACTTCTATATGTTTTATTTCATCGCATATTAAGAATGAATCTCAATTATGACATTAAAAATTATGGCATGTTAATTATATAAGTTTACATGATATGTCTTCTCATCATCTTGTTTTTGGTCTTCCTTTTATCTCTTCCCATCATGAAATATGTGAAGGTTGCTTATGTGGTAAGCAACATACTAATCTATTTCACAAAAATCATAATGTGAATTCCGCACATCCTCAAGAATTAATTCATAGTGATGTTGTAGGACCTCTTGAAGTTGTATCTCTTAATATTTCTTTGTATGCTATTACTTTTATAGATTATTATACTAGAATGATATAGTCATATTTCATTATAAAGAATTATGAAGTGTTGTCTAAATTTAAATAATTTAAAACTATTGTTAAAAATGCTTCTAGTTTTTTATTAAGAGATTAAGATCTGATAATGGTGGTGAATATATTAGTTAAAAAATTTATTTCTTTTGTACTAATTGTCGTATTCAAATGGAACTAACAACTCCATATTCCCCTTAATAAAATGGTATTAATAAAAAGGACTACACCATTATATTAATGGATAAAACAATGTTGCATTTTGAAAATGTTCTTATGTTATTATAGGCCAAATCCATGAATATTGTTGTACATATTATGAATAGAGTCTCTACCAAAACTTTTCATCTTTCTACTCCTTTAAAAATGTGATCTAAAAATAAACCTAGTGTGGTTCATCTTAGGATATTTGGTAGCCCTTCTTACATCTTTGTTCTTAAAGTTGAAAGAAAAAAGATTGATCCTACCTCCTATTATTGTATTTTTATAGGTTATGGAGGTAATACTAAAGGTTCAATAGTATATGATCCATATAAAAGATAGATCATTGAGAATAGGAATTTTCTTATTCTCTAAAAATATTTTTGTGATCCCTCTGTGGAACCTCCTCAACATTCTTCTTTTGATGAACCTAACTTGGTTCTTCCTTCTAATGATGAAACTGATACACTAGAGGAATTTGATCCATGTTTGGATAAATTATAGATTGAGGAACATTATGTTCAATCTAAAAGACCTAAATGGGCAGAATCTCTAATCCAATATTCTAATGTTGATAATCTTAATAAATTAACTAGGATTCAACATTCTTATCATGCTTTAATGACTATGTATGAATTTGAACATTAATATTTTGAGCAATCCATTCAAGATTATAGATGAAAATTTGTTAAGCAAGTTGATTATAATGCCTTAATTAAAAATTAGACTTTGTATCTTGTCCCACCTCAACCTAAAAGGCATATTTTTTATTTTAGGTGGTTTTATAAAATCAAATATATTTTAATTGATAAAATTTTAAATTTTAAATAAATATTAGTCACTCTTGGGTTTACTCAAAAACCTAGGATTAACTATGTTGAGACCTTTGCTCCTATAGCAAAAATTAGCATTGTTAGATTACTCATTGCTCTTACAACCCAAAATGACTAGATTATCCACCAAATGGATATCAAGAATACATTTTTAAATGGTGATTTAGAAAAGGAAATATATATAACTCAACCTAAAGGTTTTTTTGACCCTAATAAAGAAAATTTTGTGTGTAATTTAAAGAAATCACTAAATGTTTTAAAACAAGCTCCTCAAATTTGGTACTCTAAAATTAGTTATTTTTTCAAAGAACTAGGTTTCTATAATTATTATTCTAATAATGATCTCTTTTATAAAGTTGAAAATGGTCATTTAATATTTATTATATTATATGTTGATGATATTTTGATTATTTACAATCTAATTAGTTTAATTCATAAATATAAGGATAAACTAAGTCAGATGTTTGAAATGACTGATCATTCTACAACATTTTTTAGGAATGGCTATATTTCAGGATATAAATTCTATTGTATCACAATCTCAATATGCACAAAATATTTTTTTTAAGTTTAATATGTTTGATTTTAAATTTGTTTCTAATCCTATTGAATTTGTTAAACTTGATCCAAAACTTGCATGTAAAAAAGCTAACCCTACTTTGCATAGACAACTTATTGGTAGTTTAATTTATCTAACCATTACTAGACTAGGTATTTCATATGCTATTGGTTTTGTTTCTATATTCATGTAGGATATATATTTGGATCATTGGAAATTAGCTAAACATATACTTCATTGTATCAAAGGAACTATTGATTTGGGTTTATTTTATTCTTCTATTGATAATGCTAAATTATATGTTATTGTGATGTTGACCATGTTGGTGATACTATAGATAATAAATCTACTTTTAGATATGTTTTTAAGTTTAGTGTAAGTGTTATCCTTTGGATCAATAAAAATTAAATTATTGTTTCTATCTCTTCTATAGAAGCAAAATATAAAATTACTATAGAATCTACTAAAGAAACCATGTGGCTACAAAGGTTGTTAGGAGAACTTCTCTTAGATGTTTCTCATAGTACCATTCTTTATTATGATAACCAAATTTATATAGATCTGATGAAAAATCCAATGCAACATCAATAAACTAAACATATTAGAGTTCATTTAAATTTTATCTGAGATAAAGTTCTCAATGGTGATATTGATTTTCAATTTTGTCCTCCATAGTGGAAAATATCTTTGGTACTACTAAGTTCTATCAGTTTCATATAATGTTGGGCCTCTCAGAGTTTCCATTGAGGGTGAGTGTACATACCAATTCCACTTCATAATTTCCATATGTTACATCTTCTCTATACTTCTCATTGTAAAGCATTGTAAACTTTGTTTGAAATTTATGTGATTTTTTAGTAAACTTTGTATGGGAGTTTTAATTTTGTACCTAATACATAAAAACATACTTTGTAATGGAGATCCTTATGTTATAAAAGGCTCCACATATCCTTAGTGATCATTCATTATAAATTATGATATGTAATCTCACGATCATGATAGTCTAAAATTATTTTCAATTAGTTTATGGATTATAATTCCTTTTTTTTCAAAAGATGACATTTGGCATGATGAAGGTTTTTAAATCCTTCAAATTTTTACATAGTATAATTCCTTTTCTAAGGTGAATATTACTTTTATCTTCACTTAAAATTAAGGGAGAGTGTTGGAACATTTAATGTTATATGATTACCATTATTAGACTCTTAATACTTGGTAAAATAATAAATATTTTATTAATATATTTAACATGGTTTAAAACCTCATGTAGATATAATAATAAAACATATTTTTAATCACTAACTTCATTCCTTGGGGAAAATTTGGAACCATTGGTTACAACTATCACCTCTCCTCATTCTGATTATAAATAAGAGTTACCCCTATGGTAAAACACATTCTCTTCATAGGCTTGAGAAACTTGATGTGGTTCATATTTGCATGTGGAAAATATTCTATAAAGGCTTTGTGAAGACTGCTTGAAAAGAAGTGAGATTGAATAAGGTTATGTATTGAGTTGAAAGTTTCTTAGTAAATGAATAAGAACTTTGTAGGTTTTTTTAATTCTTGCAATTTTTCCCACATTAACTCATTGTGTTCAATGATTTGGTTATTCTCTATTTTCTTTGTTCATTAATTACATATTTAGATCCAGTGTATTCCATATTAGTATTAAATTCTTTTCAAAGAGGAATGGTGTGGGTTATTATCTTTGGGTAGAAGACCTTGAGATCTCCATAGGCCTATAAAATAATGTCTTTATATCTTAACTTTTGAAGTTATGTTACCTCAACATTTATCCAATCAGGACCAATATTGACATTTTAAGGCATTTCTAGGAACCAAGGTTAAGGGTTTGGCATTTTTTATACTCATATTTTAGTTTTTAAGCAAGTGCATATGGATTTCATCATCAAAATTATTTTCTATGGATATCATCCCTTTCTGAATTCAATTTCCCTTGATCTCCATAGCACCATCATGGTCAAATTATTATTCCTTGGGATTGTCCCTTTCAGCTTCATCAACTATTTGAGCCTCAAACACCACTAAATTACAAAAAAACTCTATGATATGTTGGTCATCTTCAAAGAAATATAATTTTTAACATTGTCTAGCACATAAGGACAAGGGTCTAACTCAATAGAAAATTTCTACAATTTTATGTCATCTAAAGGTATCATATTCACAGTAGAGACTATCAATGAATCAACAATTTGGTTTTCCTATCAAGAAATAAGAATAACATAAAAGTGGTGAAATTTTCAATTAAATCACATGCCCTATGTTTTTATTTTCTAAGGTAAGATAATTTACATTAAAATTTGCACTTAACTTGGTTCACAACCAATTCAGAGTCACTAAATGCTCTCAACTCTTTAGCCTTATGCTTCAATGCAAAGTGTAGCCCAAGGATTAAGGATTCATATTCTAAAAAATTGTTAGTATAGTGTAATTATAACCTATAAGAACATATATTCCTCTTTCCTTGTGTATCTATCAATAGAAATCCTACCCCATTGCCTTGTTTATAATTAACCTCATCAATGTATAGAGGCCACAAACCTGGCAGCTTAGGGTCATTGTTAGCTTTGTTCCTAGTAGGATTTACATAGAATATATAAATTCTTAAGTTAGAGGACACTAGGATCACTTTCTCATTGACTACATTGTATTCAATTATCATGTGATTCATCTTAGGTTTTTTATCTACTCTGATCTGATTGCTATGCCCCTCCAAGACAACCACATGTGGGAGAAATCTATAGCCATGTATTTGTTCAAGAATTTAGACCAATCCTTGTTGAGGATAATCCCATAGGCCTAAAAAATATCCAAAACCTAAATATATATTAATTATTGAATCCTAGGTTTTGATTCCAACTATATATGTTCATCGAGTAGCTCACCAACTACTTTAACCTCAGACTTGTCTAGTTGAATCATGACTTTATCTAATTTGATAGGGACTAATCCTAGTTTTTCATAAACTACTATAGACATCACATTGGCTAAATTTTCTAATTTTACTTATCAATTATATAGGTTCTTCCCAAATAGTCTAACAATTAAAATAAATGGAATAACTTTAGTCTTATTTTTATAAATGAGCATGTTGGTATGGGTAGTATTTTACTTTAGTTGAGTTGGTTTTTTAGCAATTGATTTTAGTACAAGATCACATTTCTCTATGATTTTATCAATATCATTTAATGTGATGTTAGCTTTAATCTTCTTCATGTTTTATACTATGTTGTACCCCAATTTTCTCTAGATTGGTTGAGTTTCCATAGGGGTTTTGGATTTGCTAGGCTTTAGAAGTAGTGTATCATTACTACCTTTGAATAAAGTAGAGTCACACCATTGTTGGGAGGATTTGAGGTGGTGAGGGTCTACTATTGTGTCTTATTCCTAAGGGCATAATTTCTTCATTGTAATTTTTTAAAGGCTTGCACTTCACTAATGCTTTCCTCGGGCTCGTTATCTTTTTGGCTAGGAAATTTCATGGTTTCTAATAAAATAGATATACTAGGGGGTCTATGAGCATTCGATTCCTTTGGGTGATTTAGAGCTACCTCATATTATTCTATTTCCATTTGGAATATGTCAAAGTCACTATAAAATCTAATGCAATCAATGACAAAGTTACACCAATTTAGGAGAGCTATTTCACATATGTTTATCTTAGGTAAATTATTGGGTGAGGGCTATAGCTGGTTATTAAGATGATCGTAAGCTCTATTTTGCCTCTGATAAGTGAAATTTGTGTTGGAACTCTCAAAACCAATGTAACCCATTTGTCTTTGTAAGCCTAATAAGCCATTACTCAGCCTTTGTACCATATGTTAGATGGTATCCAACTCATTCTTAGTAGACTCCTACAATATTTTTTAGATGTTATTCACAATAGGAGTTAACAACATTTGGTTTTAGGCTTAGTATGTTTCTCATTTCCTATTGTATTAAGAAAACCTAGGTGTTGATTAGGTACAACATGTCTCAAGGTAATCTAGCTAGTTATGGGTAGTGGTTGAGATATAACCAAGTTTTGGCTAGTGTTAAGAATAAGATTCAAGGGTGGCATGTTTGGTAAATCATTAAGAATGAGAGCCATAATTTGACCTTATGGGTTGAGTTTCCTATTAAATTTTATAGCCTTAGCATAAGTTAAAGGCAAGTTCACCACTCTAGGGATCTCTTCTCAAAAATATGGCAATTTATGGGTCCAATGCATTCTTATATAATTCTAAGGATAGTTGAGCATCAAGTTTATAAAAAACTTGTGACTTAGATATACGTATTTTGGAAATGAGCATTGAATTTCATAATAGGGTCATTGGGATTTCTTTTAAAGAAAATGAGTTACTATAAAATGACATTGGGATCTATGACTTATCTAAATTCAACAATGAAAGTATTGTTGAATTGATCCCAACTTGTGATAGAGTCCTCATGTAGGTTTAGAAACTAGTCATAGGCTACACCCATAAGTGTGAAGGGGTCAAATATACATGTAATGTCCTCATGTTCAACATTTAAAAGTTAGAGAGTATTTTTGTAAGACATTACGTGCTCTTTGACAATCCTTCTTATGCTAGGTGTGAATGTTGGTAAATACCTCTTTGGATTCCTAGGTAAATTATGGACAACTCTAGGTACATTTATAGTACACCCAAGAATCCAATCCATAGGGGATTCCATGTGTAAAGATTGATTTGAGGAAGATTGTGAAGATGATCTGGTGGGAGTAACAATTTTTCTAGGCCTACCTCTACCAGTTGATGTCCTTTTATGGATTTTCAATGGTAAAATGATCAATCCCCCATGGATAGATTGAGACCTAGTCTTTCACATAATAGGATCCAGTGTGTTGTAAAATATAATAGTTTAAAAGGTTATCAAACAATAAATTTCAATCTAAAATGGCATCCTTCTAGCAACAAGTGTTGTTTGTGTTAAGAAAATAATAGATGGGAAAATCTCAAAGGACAGGCACCAAAGTTTATCAAATTAAAATAAGGCCCTCCTTCTAGCACTATTTGTTGTTTGTGTTAAGAAAAAAATAAATGGGAGAAGCTCAAAGGAAAATCACTATTGTGGCATAGGATTACACCTTGTGATAGGGTTATTTAGTCTCTCTCACTCCTAGCCACACAATGGGATCAACCCCAAGTTGTGGGTATTCTATGATAGGGTTGAACCTCCAGATAAGGTTGGTTATTCTTGGTAAGTCACCTAAACTACTAATTTTGCTCAAGAAAGGGGTAAAAGAGCTACATAAAAATGACTAAAAACATAAAAAAGGTGATGCACCAAACTAAATGACACTCCTAATTACTCAAAAATAGATAAAAAGATATCTCAAAGATCCCTCACTTACATAATCTTCAACACTAGTTGGTTTACATGAATAATCCTAAATAAGGCCTTCAATATAAGGGATAAAGCATATAGTAATGGTAAAATTCATGTTATATCTTCACTTATGACCAAAAAAACACAAATTCAAACTTACAAACACCTTAAACCACTTGAAAAATGTGATGAGAGGACAACCACCAAGAAAGAAGACTTTTTCACAAGGCAATCATGTACAAGCTACCTAAAACACAAAGTATAGACAAAGAGATAGGTAAAATAGGTAATCTCATTGCTTCAAAGGTTTTTATTTAAAAAAATTGGTAGGGTTTTACCTTATCAAATGACAGTATCCATTACAATGATAAGAAAGATTTATATATGAAAGAAGAGAGGAGAAATAGGAGGAGAAAGCTTTTAATCATCAATAAATGCACTTTAACCACCATATTTGGTAATCCAACATAGAAGACAAGGATTAAATTCATTCAATAACCCTTCATGGTGCTTAGAGTTTGATCATGTTTTTTCTACTAATCTTTTTTGATCAAAAAGGGGCTTCAAGAGATTTGAATTCTGCAAAGATCTGCACCTAAAATTTTTTAGGGTTTTCACTTGCAAAAACATATGTAAAGTCCCTCTAAATATCCATCAAGGTTTTGGCTTGAAAAAATACATGTAAATTCCATTTAAATATTTTTTAGGGTTTTAGCTTGAAAAAACACATGTAAAGTTCCTCTAAATCTTCATCAAGGTTTTGGTTTTCAAAAACACATGAAAAGTCCCTCTAAATCTCCATCAGGGTTTTGGCTTGCAAAAACACATGAAAAGTCCCTCTAAACCTCCGTCAGGGTTTTGGATTGAAAAAACACATGCAAAGTTCCTCTGAGTCTCCATGAGGGTTTTGGCAGGAGGGAAATCAGAGTTACTTTGCAACTTTACAACTTTGTAAATTTTTAAAATCAAGAAAATGGAGATACATTGCAACTTTGAAAATTTGAAAATTCAGGAAAGCAAAGATACTTTACAACTTTGTAAACTTGTCAATTTGCAAATTGGAAAAGTGGAGATAATTTGAAACTTTTCAAATTTACAAATTCAGGATAGTAGAGATACTTTGCAACTTTTCAATTTTGTAAATTTTTGTAAAGTTTCAAAGTGCACAGAAATCTCCAATTTCTACTTGGGAGGGAAAGTGGATATTTAAGTGCATTTTGAAACTTTTAAAAAGTGGAAAAGTGCACAAAAATATTTAGTTTCCACTTGGTTAAAATGATTTTAGGCCATATTGAAGTTTTACTTAAGGCTCTGATAGTTTCGTTATTATGTCCACCACTTCATGCTTGCCACTAGATGGTAAATAACCTTGAAAACCAATTTGATCTATTATTTTCAATGTAAACCCCACTTGTAGGAATTTATCTTAAAGTTTCTAAAATTACCTAAAATTTTGCTAAAAGCTTCACAAGAAGCATGAGAATATGAATTAGGGACATGAAGCTTATCTCCTCCCTTTACCATTAGATCATCTACTCTAATAGGCTCTTGAGACAATTTAGTTCACCATGCCAAGACCCTCCAAGATAGTGCACTACATAATTAAGTGATGATTAAAGATATATTAGTCATCAAGGCAAAAATTTTGTATGTAAGCTAATTTTGGCCAACATTTTTGGTGACCTCCTAGGATTGCATGCCTATCTATAAAATATACTAGTCATCTTAGCCTATCCATTAGGATTATGGAGTCATAAAAACACTCCTCAATCGAAAACAAGGTTACCAACCTCTTGAAGAAACTTTCATAACAACAAGAACAAAAATAAACAAAACAACTATGTGCTCAAAACACCTAAGGAAGGGAAACACATAACAAAGGAGGATGTGCATGAAGCACTTAGTGGAAAACAATATCTAATCTAATATATATAATAGTTGTAGATTACTTCTAATAATAAGAATTTATATGAATCCCATTGACTAGGATGGGTAATACATCTCCATCCATCTTGGCAAGCTAAAAATCATTATGTTGTTTATAGCCATAAATCAGGTAAGGTCTACTCCATAAACTATCAAACTTTGTATGATTTCTTGGTTTGGCCTTTTTAGCATCCCACTTCAAGACTAGATCACCTTCCTTGAAGTCTTTTATAATGGCTCTCTTATCAAAAGGATTTTTTACTAGAACTTGATGTGGTTCTATTGTGTCCATTGCAAGGTCTTTTGTTTCTTCAAGATCTATGAGTTTTACCATTCTCGCACCCATGGGTTCACTTTCCATCAACTCAAGTTAATGAGCAGCTCAAAATCTAGTAATTTGAGAGAGATAGGCATCTTGGCCTCTCTTCCATACATAAGAATAAATGGTGAGTTTACAATGGCACTCTTAGGAGTCACCTATTATCCCACAAGGTTATTCTTAGCTTGGTATGTCATACCCTCTAGTTCTCCTCCATGGTCCTCTTGATTATCCTAATCAAGTTCTAATTTTTTGATTCAGCAAGCCCATTACCCTGGGGGTAGTAGTTGGATGATGTTCTAAGGTATATACCCAAATAAAGATCCTACTCACTTGTTTTCATGCTAATAAATTCCAAGGAATTATCTGAGATGATAGTGGTTGGTACCCCAAACCTTATCACAATGTTATCATATAAATCCAACACTGCTATCTTGTTAGCCTCTTTTAGAGTAATAACCTCCACCCACCTGGTGAAGTAGTCAATGGTAGTGAGTACCCACTTGTGCCCTCCAATTGAAGGTGGATTTAGCATGCCTATGAACTCAAGGCCCCATTGTGTGAAGGGTTGATTTACCTGAATGGGGTTAAGAGAAAGGGTTGTTAGTCTTTGTTTACCAATGAAAAGATCACACTTTTGTCACTTCATAACCCATGTGTAGGCATATTTAAAAAGGTTGGGCCAATATTAACCAGACCGTATGATTTTTATTATTTTTGACCTTAGAGAAAATTGACCTCCTACAGGTCCATCATGGAACTTCTCCAAGAGTCTATTTACTTGATCAACCTCTATGCACCTGAACAACACTCCATTGAGGTCTTTCCTAAATAATACCTCATAAAATAGGGCATAAGGTATGGATTGAAGTCTGAAGTATATTCTTTTAATTTTATCCATAACTTGAGGACACTCACATGTCCTTAAGGATCTAATCATATCTTGCATCCAATCAATGGAGGGTAGAGGTACAACTACTTGTAGGCCATTTGGCATCACTAGAGTGGCCTTTTTTTCTTCTTTTAGGTTAGAAACCAAGTGGCTCACACAAAATTTTACCTCTCACCAACATAGTAACCTTTATCTCAACTTCCTACTCCATGACTTTGGTGATCCTACTAGCCCTCTTCTCATTTATATCTCTACTCAAGAGGAAATCTCTCACAACTATATGAAAAACCATGAGATTAATCTTATTATTTTACACCATAGGCCTGAATTTTTTCAATGATCTTATAAAATCAAGTACTTAATTTTCAATAAAATTATACCTCTCTTCATAACCTTCAAGTCCCTAACTAAAGAAAGTTATTGGTTGATTAAGACCATCTTGATTCTTTGCATGAGCATAGTTGATATGTTGATCACATTAGCAAAGGCATATAGGTAAAACTATCTTGAAAAAAAAAGGATCCAAGAGAGTTGGTGCTTTTGGAATGGCTAACTTGATAGCCTCAAAACCTACCTTGCCTTATTTTAACCAATAGAAGACTTGATTCTTCTTCAACATTATTGTTATAGGCTTGACCAAATGTGTAAAATTAGGTATGAATCTTCTTAAAAAAAATATCTTCTCAAGGAAGATTTGAATTAATTTCTTGTATTAATGCAAAGACAAGGCCAATATGGCACTTATCCTCTTGGGATCAATGACTATTCTAGATTTGGAAACAACATAACCTAATAGTTTTCCTTCATCAATAGCAAACACACACTTTTTAGGGTTTAAAGAGATCCCAAACTCCTTAAACCTCTCAAAAATGAGTCTCAAATGGTTTAAGTGTGTTGGATAGTTGTCAATAATGTATCCAAGGTGGCCATGGATGTTGATGAGGTTTCATGTGTGTTAAAATAATAATGACTAAGTGTGATTCAATGTGCTTCAATGTTCTTGCATGATTCTTCAATATGTGCTTGGATAGGTAGGTTAATGGATGTTATTGATGGTTTGGTCATGTTGTAGAGACCCTATGGGGTGTTATGAGTTCTTGGAGTGATTTTTTAAGTGAAATTAATTCATCAAAGTAGTCACATGAATGTCTAGATTCTCCTAGTCATCTTGGCAAATTAGGTTGAGTGAGTAGATTGATGACATCAACATTTACACATGTTGTAGTGTTAGAAAGAGTTAACCACATGGGTCTAACCAATTTTGTGCCAATATCTTATGGTCCAAGATTTAGGTCATGAGATGGTGTGTATCAAAATTTATGGTAGTGTAAAATTAGTCTTCTAGGTAGATTTCACTAGTTTCCATACTTAGCCAAATTTACAATATCAAGTAACCATTATATAGGGCTGCTAAGTATCTCACTCGATTAGATCAAAGATCTAATAGTGAGAATTGAATCATGTATATGGAGATATAATAGTTATAATGAATTCAATAGGTCAAAGGATCCTGAGATTACACTTGATGGTGACATGTGTCACAAACATAGTGAATTGGCAGCAGATTAATGACCCACATTTGATCATATGTTTAGCATATCAATGGCACACATTTGATCATATAGATCAAAGATAGATGGAATGAATTAAAAAATGTATATGGAGATATATGGTGAAAATTTATTAAATAATTCAATAAGCTTAGATTTCATGTGGGGTTAACAAGTGCTGCAAGAGCGTTAACTAAATGGTGACTAACAACAAGGTACATAGAAAGCATGCGGGGTTGCCAAGTGTCACAATCTCAAAAGTCAAGATCAAAGATAAATGGATAGTATTAAAATTAAAGGCTAGGATACTCTTGAAGAGATTAAAAGAGTGAATTTGATCAATTTTCTAGGGGCATGGGATGAAGACATGTGTTCAAATATTTTGCATTAAATAATAACCAATGGAATTTGAATTTTAAAATTTATAAAGGAAAACCAATGCTCATTATTTTATTTATATCCTTTTATGGGAGATTAATTTAAAGGTGTTATAAATATAAAAGTTTTAAAGGCCTCTAAGGGTTATCTAGATAAGTTGGTTATAATGTTTGAATATCTTTATAGTTGTAGTTATTGAGATCCAAACTTGATTGAGGATTTGACCATCTTTTACAAGTAACCTAAGAAGGATGTTTAAGATTATCTTGATGGTGTTTGTATGTTTCAAGGTGAATTAAATATTGGAGATTATTATAGACTCCATGAGGACAATCTATGTGGATTTTGGAGGTTTTACCAATCCATATTCAGTATGAACAAATGCCTAGAAGTTGATTATTTTTTCGTTCATGGTGTTTTTGTGTACAAGACTAATGTTTGAGTAGATTAAGCATATGAAGAGGAGTGTGGTGATGTATTTAATCACTTGAAGGTGTCTTAAGGGTCATGTGGAGTGGATATATGCATTTTTAAGTGGTCTTATTTTCCTAATTTTCTTGATGAAGTGATAAAGGGGTGAATAGGTATCCATGAGACCTATAAGGGCTATTAAGGCCTAATTAAAAGGTGCAACAACCAAAGGGTGACCCATGGATGCTATGGTTGACCTATGAAGGGTTAGTTGGGATATGTAACTTATTTTATTTGATATTTTTGTGTTATTAAAAGTATGTAATGTGATTTTTCTATTAAGGAGAGTTGCTTGAGTGAGTGTGTGGTATAAAGAGAAGGCCAAATTGGCTTATTTGGCTAGTTAGATAATTAGGGATTCAAGCAAAGGAAAGAGCTAATTTGAGGATTTGTAGTAGGTAATTAAGGACCATCAGAGATAGAAGGATATCTAAGTATGTTTTTATAATAAGGTGTTATAGGTGAATACATAGGTCAATAGACCTAATGAGTCTAAAAGAGGCTATTTAAGTGAGAAGGCCTAAAGGGTTGATTGAGTGAGTGTAAAGGGGAAAGAGTGGAGTAATGAAGGATAGAGAAGTGTGAGTGCGCCTCATGGATGGATTGAAGATAAGAACAAGTTGAGTTTTGTGTGTATGACCTATAGGTCATAATTTTGATGTCATAACAATGATCATGCAGATTTAAAGATTGAGGATGAGTGAAGTATAGAGAGCATTTAGTGCGAGCAAAGAAAAGGTGAATATTGTGTGAGCTTGGTGGATGGATTGAGGATCATAGGAGTGTGAGGTATGTGTGTATAACCATTTGGTCATGTTTTTGATGTTTTGATATATTTTTTACAAGTTTTTTGATTGAGTGGGTGTGAAGAAGTGAAGTGATCTGGAAGGTGGTTTTGGATGCATTGAGAGGGTGTGAAGGCTAGAGATAAGTGTGTAGGGTTGAAGAGAATTGATATTCATTATATATACATCAGATTGGTAGGTAATCAAAGATCAAGATATGCTAATTTCATTGGTTTTATTGTGGGTGCTCAACATCTAGGGCAAGTGGTGTTTTTCCATCCTTAGGGGTTGGTGCTCTATGTGAAGTGGGTGCTTCACTAAAGTCTCATGTTTGTAATAAACTTATATGACAAGTAGTATATGTGTTTGTAGGCTTGAGATTTGGTTATCTCCCCTAATATGGTTTCCCACATATGTCATGTATTATGTGATTTATCTTGTTTTATCTTTTGTGTTCATTGTAATGGTTAGTTTGTATGCTTCATGATAGTATGTGTTGAATGGTTACGGGTTTAGAATTGGAATTGGATCATCTTACATCATTCACTAACCCCAATCCTCTCAATGATTGTACCTATAACAATTGGTATCATAGGAGGACCTTATTTAAAAGTTTAACCACTTAAAGGTGATCTAAGGTACAATATGGCTATTTGTGAAGTTCAAAGAGATTTGTCTATTTGTGATAATAAAAATGATGATGATGAAGTTTACATAGAATAAGCAAAGTATGCAAGAGAAATGAGATTGAAGATTAGAGGTTGGTTGCAATCAACTAATTTTTTGGTTAATAATGTTCCAAAGGATGATGACTATAATAAATTTGAAAATGGTGTTATACTCTTGCCTAAAGAGGAAAGTTGTTCAAAGGAACAAGACATCATGTGTGATGAAGAATGTTTGAATTATCTAAAAGGAGAGACTGAAGTAATCCTTGAAGCTAAGGTGAATCTTAAAATTGAGCATGATAGAGCTTTGGATAATTTGAATTATCAAAAGAAGATGAATCATGATTTGAAATCCATGGTGAAGGCTCTTAAGGAATAAGTGTGTGTATTGAAGAGTAACCTGGTAAAAGTGACTAAGAAGGATAAGAAGATCATCAAAGATCTCAGAAATTGGTTAAAAGTTTCTAATAACAGCCTACAGTCAAGAGAAGAAAAATTCAGACATCTTAAGACTCATCTAGAAGAATCCAATGCCAAGGTGACTTCAAATCAAGGTGAGCATGATGATTTGAAGACCAATCTTGATTCCTTGAGAGTAGAGCATGAATAAATCATAGACAAGTTGGACAAGCTAGAAAAGGAACATGTGAAGCCTAAGCAAGATAATAAGAATGATAATATGAAAAGTAATGAAAAAAGACCAGCAAAATAGATCAATGAATTGAGGTATTCATTTCAAGGTCAATGTTATGCTTACAATCAATTTGGTCACTTAGTAAGAGAATGCAAAAAGAAAGGAAACTTGTCAAAGGGATTTCATAGTCATCATCAAGAAAAAGGTATGAATAATTTTGTTTGTTTCAGTTGTCATCATGTTGGTCACATTGAAAAAAAAAATTAAAGTAAGATTGATAGG
Organism: Torreya grandis; assembly: GCA_037957365.1. Taxonomy (NCBI): domain Eukaryota; kingdom Viridiplantae; phylum Streptophyta; class Pinopsida; order Cupressales; family Taxaceae; genus Torreya; species Torreya grandis. The sequence continues at coordinate 2,716,509 of JARHVA010002110.1, forward strand.
TTCTCAAGTCACAAGAAAGTGTATGGAACTTTTAGAATGCAAGGAAGAGGTCAAACATGGATTTGGAGACCTAAGTATATTAGGAGAGATCAAATTGAGACCAAATATGGCTTGTTTGTTATGATAAACATGAAATAAAGTTGAGCTTCTATTGTCAGTATGTGTTGACAAGATAGTCAAAATAAAGAATGAACTTAAGGACCCATTCCAAGTCAATTTGATGTTGAGGTAGGATTAAAAATCAAGTGAGATTATGGAGATATGGCAGTCTCTTGAGTTTTGGGACTTTTAGTCTCTCTATGTCAAGGGGGTGTCTTTCTCTAGGCTTCAAGGAGAAACTTTTTAGAAAGAGGAAGCATGATGGATGCTAGTTGGGTTTCGGTTGATGTTACAAGTCAAGAAAGGTATGTAACCTAGTTGTGGTTGTGCATTTTTATTTGTTTTATCTCTAATCATTAAAGAATGAAAGCTTGTAAATATTCTCAGTGTTTCTATCTTGAAAGAGAGTCAGCTTGTTGGTCATGATCATGTTTTTGAATGATCATTCTTTAAGGAGAGTTTTAAGATCAGATTAGTGGTTCTTGAGAGATGAAGTTTTGTCTACAAGGCTTATGTTATTCAAGAAAAGAGTTGTATTTTGTTTCAAGGATTGAATTTGTTTCTATGGAGCAAGTTATCATAGTGTAAATACTTGGAAAATGTTTTCAAAAGTTATATATATGAGTATCTATTGTAGCTTCCCAAGAATCTTGTAATCTTGATTAAGTTTTTTGTAGTGTTTATTAATGGTAGTATCATGAGCTGTAATGATCTATTGATGTCATGTTGACCTCATAAGGTCATAGAGAGGTATGATGTCATTTTGTAGATGTTACAAGAAGGTTTAGAGATCTGAAGATGTTATAATTTTGAGTTGTTCATTTCAAGATCTTGACTGCAAGTATGCAAATTTATTCATTGAAGTATATTGAAGAGTATACTATGAGAAGGTTATGGGTTAAGGGGAAGTAATAAGTTCATGAGCTTACTTCAGTGATTATGGTAAAATGTGTGCTCAAGGTTTTTTTTGGGAGTTTGGTCCTAAAGGTATGTTTCTATCATTTTTGGATGCTTGGTATAGTAGGTCAAATGTTGAAGAATGAAGGCAAGGTTGATATGGAGTATGAGGAGATTGTGTATAAGTGCATTCAAGTTGGTTTCATGTGTTATTTTAGTCAAAGGAGTCTTTTATGATTATTTATCTGATTTTACCATTTTGGTTAGTGTTCACTACCTAGTGAGAGCTCATATTGAAAAATTGGTGTTTTTAAGGTCTTTGAAAGCAAGAGAGAGATGAAAACAATTGAGCTTGATGTGTCAAAGTGTATGAGGTGGCTTGGTGATGTCAAAATGATGTCATGGTTAGTTTTTGGTGTTTTGGCATTATGACTATTGTGTGTACATAATCTACAAGTAGGATATGGAGGTTTTTAGGTGTCAAAACAAGAAAAGAAGTTTCATGCTTTGAAGATATTTTGTGTGCAAGTTGAAGATTTTTGTGTGCTCTCAGGTCTCCCAATTTGTGCTCAAGGGCATGCAGGTCTAAAACCTATCTCAAGGAAGTATGGGTCCCAAAGGAATCTAGGCTCAAAAAATTGATCTAGAAGTGTGTATTAGTGACCTCAAGGTGTGGAAGAAGTTTTAGAAGTTGGCCTTAACTTGAAGGTGTTCAGTTTACAAACTAACTATGGTGAAAAGGAAGAATTGGATGATGAATTTTAGCATGCATAAGGGGAAATATGATTGTACTTAAAATATGAAATTTAAAGCCTTGAAGGTGTCTACATAGAAATATATGGGTATTGCATGGTTCAAGTAGGGTTACTAGGCATCTAGGCAAGGCTAGTGAAGAGAAGTGTGGTTTTTGGTCATTTTATCAAAATGACAAAGGTATGGTTATTCCTAAATGAGTTTTTTACTTTTTTATGTGCATATTTTATATTTTAATATTGGATTTTTCATTTGTTGATAATCATGGAGGTGGCTTGTGAGAGAAAATTTGAATACAAGTATGAAATTTATTCATGGTTGGAGATGGTTTGAAGGTGATCAAGGGGTGCCTAAGCTTAGGTGACTTAGGGGGAGTCCCTCTTAATGTTTTAAATGTGATTTAAATTATTTTATGGTGTTTTTGTGGGTTTCATCTTCATAAAGTTGTGTATGGTCAAGAAGAGTGTTGGGTTTGAAGCATGTCTGAGAATTTTAAGGTAAGAAGTAGTATGCATAGTGTTAGGGGGAGTTTGTATCATCTCTCAGAGGTGGTCATTTCCTATTATTGGTTTTGAAATCATTTTTTAGGTCTTTAGGATCAAAATAAAATCCCACTTTGTCATTGTGTCAAAGGGGGAGAAAGAGATTAAAGAGATAGAAAGAGTAAGCATAAGCTTTATGATTAGTGTTGACATTAATGACAAAGGGGGAGATTATTGGAGAGTTTTAAATTATGTATTTAATATGGATAAGGATTTTTATTATATGTCATGTGTGTTAGAATGACAATGACAAATTGTGCTTCAGTGTTATTGCACGGTTCTTTAGTATGTGCTTGGATAGGTAGGTTGATGGATGTTATTGATGGTGTGGTCATGTTGCAAATACCCTATAGGGTGTTATGAGTGATTTTAGAAGTGAAAGGAATTAATTATAGTATTCATATGAATGTATAGGTTCTCTTAGTCATCTTGGAAAACCAGGTTGAGTGAGCAGATTGATAACATCAACATTCACACGTGTGGCAGTGTCAACAGGAGTTGGTCACATAGGTCTAATCAATTTTATGAAAAGATATTATGATATAAGTTTCAAGTCATGATATTATATGTATAAAAATTTATGATAGTGCAAAGGTAGTCTCCTAGGCATATTTCACTAGTTTCCATACTTAGCCAAATATGCAATATCAAATGACCATTATACAAGGCTACCAAGTGTTGAAACCTCGTTCGATCGGATCAGAGATTTTAATGGTGACATTCAATCATGTAGGTGGATATCTAATGCTGAGAATGAATTTAAAAGGTCAAAGGATCCTAATATTTCATGTGATGGTGACATATATCATAAACATGATGAATTGGTAGCAAGTCAATGGCCTACATTTGATCATATGTTTAATAGATCAATGATACACGTTTGATCATACACATCAAAGATCAATGGAACATGTTCAACCATGAAGATTGATATAAATAATGAAAATAGATTAAATAATTCAATAAGTTTATATTTCATGTGGGGATGCCAAGTGGCATAAGAGAATTAACTGAATGGTGACTAACAGCAAGGTACACATAAGGCACATGGGATTACCAAGTGTCACAATCTTGGAAGCTCATATCAAAGATCAATAGATAGAGTTTAAATTCAAGGACAAGAGACTCATGAGGAGATTGATGAAGTGAATTTTATCAAGTTTCAAGGGTGCATGAGATGATATACATGTCTGAAGCTTTTGCATTAAACAGTGACCATTGGAATTTCAATTTTCAAATTTATAAAGGAAAACTAGTGCTCATTATTTTATTTATATCTTTTTATGGGAGATGAATTTGAAGGTGGTATAAAAAAAAAGTTGTAAAGGACTCCAATGGATATCTATAAAAGTTAGTTAAAATTTTTGATTGTCCATATAGTTTTAGTTATTGAGCTCTAAATTTAACTAAGGGTTTGACCATCTTCTGCAAGTGACCCGAGAAGGATGTTAGAGATTTTCTTGAAGGTGTTTGGATGTTTCAAGGTTAATTAACTATTAGATAGTGTTTTAGAATAAATTAGGACCATTTATGTGGATTTTCAAGGTTTAAATAATCCATATTTAGTATGAAAAAATGCCTAGAAGTTAATGGTTTGTTCCTTCATGGTGTTCTTGTGTACAAGACTAATGTTTGAGTAGATTGTGCATATGCATAGGAGTGCAGTGGTGGATGTAATCACTTTAATTTGTCTCATGGGTCATTTGGAGTGGAGATATGAATGTTTGAGTGGGATTTTGTTCCTAATTTTCTTGGTGAAGTGCTAAAGGGTTGAATAGCTCTCCATGAGACCTATAAGGGATACTAAGGCCTAATTAAAAGGAGCAACTGCCAAAAGTTGACCCATAGATGTTATGGTTGAGCTATAAGGGGTTATTTGGGATATTTAATGTGTAATAATTGATATTTTTGTGTTGTTTCAAGTATGTAATGTGCTTTGGCTGATAAGGAGATTTGCTTGAGTGAGTGTGTGGTATAAAGAGAATGCCAAATTGGCTTATTTAGCTAGTTAGATAATTGGGGATTCAAGTGAAGGGAGCTCATTTGAGGATATTTAGTAGGTCATTGAGGACCATCATAGGTATAATTAGATATAATTATGCTTGTCTGATAAGGTGTTTCAAGTGAATACATAAGTCAATAGACCTAATGAGTCTAAAAGAGGCTATTTGAGTGAGAAGGCCTAAAAGGTTGATTGAGTGTAAAGGGGAAAGAGTGGAGTAGTGAAGGATAGAGAAGTGTGAGTGTGCCTAGTGGATGGATTGAAGATCATAGCATGTTGAATTTTGTGTGTATGACCTATAGGTCATACTTCTGATGTCATAATAGTGATCATGTAGGTTTGAAGATTGAGGATGAGCGAAGTGTAGAGAGTGTGTTGATCAGAAATAAGGTTCTAAAAAATGGTTTCAAGTCAGAGTTTCAATGGTGCCACACTGTAGAGCTCCTTGAGATATTTTTGACACTTTTTATGGTTCATAAAATGGAGTCCAGATGCTCAAGATATGGTCATTTGAATATTTGTCAAAAAAAACACTTGTGACATTTGGCACGTGATTTAAAAATGTATCAACATTTGGACCTATCGGAGGTCGACACATGGCACTATTGAAATGCAAAATGGGCCAATAGCCATTTGACATGTGGAAAAAAAATTAGTTGCAAAAAAATTAGCTTCGGTGTTTTTTATTCACATGTCTTTTGATTTTTTCAAAGTCCAAGGCACCAAAAAAGAGGGAAAGAAGAAGTCAAAGCATTCAAAGCATGCATGACACCTAGGGAGGAGAGCCTGAGCGTGCCCAACAAGGAGGAGGCATTTCAAATTGCATGGTAGGTGCCTAGGATGGTGGGAGGAGGTTTTGAACCCCTAACCTTGTGGCAAAAAGATAGGAGACTTAGCCAATATGCCACAGGCTTGCAACTGATTATAAAAGCATGAATCTGTATTTGTTTTAAACAGGTTCTAGACTGTGTTTTTTATTTTTAAAGGCTGAGACTTTGTAAAAGCTTTGGTAAAGCTTAGATAATGGATTTTTATCCATTTTTCGGCCATAACACTAAGTCTTAATGCTCTTTTTATCTAATTTGCATATTGGAAGAGTATTTTTAAGCCCATAGAGGAGATTTTTAGGACTTTTGGAGCAACTTTGAAGGTGTGAAGACTCACATAATTCGAAGGTGCCGAGCTTGATTATTAGTCACGATGAAGGTGAATTTATGTATTGAGAGATCAACTTGTAGGTAAGTTGTTTATTGTTTCCAGGTTGTTGAAATGCCCTTAATGGAAACAGTTCACTCCTTTGGAGAACCCGGAGATGTAGGCATCATTTGTTGAGCCGAACGCTATTATCACGTTTCGTGTTTCTTGGTAATTTGTAATTTTGATGCATGATTTTGTTTTAGTTTGCTGATTTGGTTTAATTAGTAAATGAATTCATGCAAGTAATTTTCATTATGACAATTATAACACAACGTTATTAAAAAACCGATTCAATAACAGAGACTAATTTATGCCAAAACATGTTGCAAGGTCTTTTGAGTTTTTTGAAAATTTGAATTAGTTTTGAGAAATTAGTATTCATATTTTGAACTTCACTTTGAGTTAAATTAGTGGAGTTTACGGATCAATTTGGTATCAGAGCAGTTAGAATGCAGGGATTGCTTCTAGTTGTGTATTGACAATTGCTTCCAGAATAGTTGGATTATTGGTTTGCAGTTTGATTATATTGTAGTGTGCAATTGTGGAATCAATGTGTTTGTAGGAAACCATGGGCAAGTTATCATAGATTGAGGTCATCAAAGATGAAAACGCAATCTTGAGATGCCAAAAATTTGCACTTGAATTGCAAGTGGCAAAGTTAAAATCAGAGCTTAAATCCAAGGATGAGCTCTTGATTATATTGCAATGTGGTGAGTGTGAAAAGGTAAAACCTTCAACTTTAGATGCAGAAACTATGACTAAGTGCAGTGTAAGTTTTTCACCACAGGAATCTTCATCTTCTTCTACCATTTTAGATTCAGATTCTAGTAATATTGTTTTTGGTGATTTTGAAAGATACACTAAGGGCAGAGGATATAAATTGTTGTTTAAAATGGGTTATAATGGAGGAGGACTTGGTAGAGATAGCCAAGGTATATCTAACCCAATTCAGGTTGAGCATAGACCTCTTCATGCAGGATTGGGTTATACTAGTGTGCAGGAGGACGATGGAAAAGTTTCTTCCATGGCTAAAGGAAGACGAGCTTCCAATAGAGAAGGTTCTAGGCCACTAGTTCAAAGGTGTAAAGGTAAAAGAGGTATTGAGATTCCACCTCCTGATTCTTACACTAAATATTTTGATCGAATTGATACTTTTAAGAAATTTGGATATAATGGATAGAAGATAATGTAATCATTTCCATGCACTTTTTGTGGGATGAATAACTATAGTGCTAAGACTTGTTGGAAACGAAAAGTTTTGTTTAAGCAGATTGCATGTTTGAAAGACCATTCTCATAATAAGATGGGAATTGGCAAAAGGGGACCCTCACCTAAGAAGGATGTTTGCACTCATTATAAAGTGAGTGGACATAGGATTGATAGGTGTTTTAAGCTTCATGTATCTTCACATTCAAGTAATGTTAGAACTAAGATGATTTACAAACCTCTCACTAAGGTTAATGAAGCTAATTCAATCCATAATGCAGTTGACAATACAACCTAGGATAAGGTAAAACCTACAAGTGAAAATCCATTAAAGAGGTTAAGTCAACAATATGCAATTGATAAGGAATCCACTAAGGAAATCAATTTCACTAGGAAGAAAGAAATGGTTAAGTGGATTATCACTACATTCTTTTTGTAAAGCATGATTAAGAATTCATCTAAGGGAATGAACAAGCTTTGATAAGATGTAGATTAGAGTTGGTGGCAACACTTCAAGACAGATTTACCATATGAAGTTTTTCAATTCTCACTTTTTGATAACTCTAAGTTTTTAAATCTCCTTTTTATGATGTGTGAGTTGTCTAGAGGACTTGAACTCATTTGATCAGTTGGAGATAATAGCAAAAATCATGTTGTAAGTTGAGTTGATTCCTTACAACACTTATTTGACTAATATTTTGAATGTATCTTTAGCACATGGATGTATAGATGCATGTTTAAGACCCTTTGGGCATGTTTAGATGTTAGGCAACATACACTTTAGGTTGTTTGCATTTGCTTAGCATATAAGTCCCAAACTAGGGCATTGTATTGCAACACGTCCACAACATTTATTGTATCTTGTCAACATTATAAACTTGTCTTACAGTTACATTGGGAGTTGTTTTAGTTTTTGGGAATTCACCGCTTTACAGGATGTGACATTTGGGCAGACAGTTTTGGTATGTTGTAATCACTTTGGCAATTACAGATTCACTTACTCATGCCTTTGGATTAAGCATTTTTATAGTTTGATTGTGAATCATTTTAATGTAATTATTTATATCCTTGCTATGATTGGGTTCTATTTTCATGGATGCAGTAGACCAATTATAAGATTTTAGGGGATATTGGACTTTTAGAGACCAAAAGCCTTCCATTAGGGAGGTGTGATCAGAAATTAGGTTCTAAAAAATGGTTTCAAGTCATAGTTTCAATGGTGTCACACTGTAGATATCATCGAGAGCGTTTCGACACTTTTCACGGTTTGCAAAATGGAGTCTAGATGCTCAAGATATGGTCATTTGAAGATTTGTCAAAAAAACACTTGTGACATTTGGCACGTGATTAAAAAATGTATCAACATTTGGACCTATCAGAGGTCGACACATGGTACTGTTGAAATGCCAAATGGGCCAATAGCCATTTGACATGTGGCAAAAAAATTAGTTGCAAAAAAATTGTCTTAGGTGTTTTTTATTCACACGTCTTTTGATTTTTTCAAAGTCTAAGGCACCAAAAATGAGGGAAAGAAGAAGTCAAAGCATTCAAAGCATGCATGGCACCTAGGGAGGAGAGCCTGAGCATGCCCAACAAGGAGGGGGTGTTTCAAATTGCATGGTAGGTGCCTAGGATGGTGGGAGGAGGTTTTGAACCCCTAACCTTGTGGCAAAAAGATATGAGACTTAGCCACTACACCACAGGCTTGCAACTAATTGTAAAAGCACGAATCTGTATTTGTTTTAAACAGGTTCTAGACTGTGTTTTTTATTTTTAAACGCTGAGACTTTGTAAAAGCTTTGGTAAAGCTTAGATAATGGATTTTTATCCATTTTTTGGCCATAACACTCAGTCTTAATGTTCTTTTTATCTAATTTTCATATTGGAAGAGTATTTTTAAGCACATAGAGGAGATTTTTAGGACTTTTGGAGCAACTTTGCAGGTGTGAAGACTTACGAAATTTAAAGGTGCCAGGCTTGATTATCAGTCATGGTGAAGGTGAATTTTTGTATTGAGATATCAACTTGCAGGAAAGTCATTTATTGTTTCCAGGTTGTTGAAATGCCCTTAATGGAAATGATCCACTCCTTTGGAGAACCCAGAGATGTAGGCATCATTTGTTGAGCCGAACTCCGTTATCACATTTCGTGTTTCTTGGTAATTTATCATTTTGATGCATGATTTTGTTTCAGTTTGCTGATTTGGCTTAATTAGTAAATGAACTCATGCAAGTAATTTTCATTATGACAATTATAACACAATGTTATTAAAAAACTAGTTCAATAACCAAGAATAATTTATGCCAAAACATGTAAGTTCTTTTGAGTTTTTTAAAACTTTGTATCAATTTTTAGAAATCAGTATTCGTATTTTGAAATTCACTTTGAGTTGAATTAGTGGAGTTTACGGATCATGTGTAGTGTGAGAAAATAAAACATGAAGATTATGTGAGATTAGTGGATGGATTTAGGATCAGAGGAGTGTGAGGTATGTGTGTATGATCATTTGGTCTTGTTTTTTATGTTGTGACAAAATTATTTCAGGTTTTCTAATTGAGTATGTGTGAATAAGTGTAGAGTGATCCAAAAAGTAGTTTTGGAAGCATTGATAGGGTGTGAAGGCTAGAGATAAGTGTGAAGGGTTGAAGAGAGATAATATTCATTATATCTCCATCAAATTAATAAGAAATCAGAGATCAAGAGATATCCATTTCATAGGTGTTTTTGTGGGTGCTCAACATCTAGGGCAAGAGGTACTTATCCATCCTTAGGGGCTGGTGCTCCTTGTGAGGTGGGTGCTTCACTAAATTTACATGTCTGTAATCAACTTATAGGAAAATTAGTCCATGTGTTTGAAGGCTTTAGACTATGTTTTCTCTCGCAAGAGGGTTTCCCACATATGTCATGTGTTATGTGTTTGATCTTGCTTTATCTTTTATATTCATTATAATGGTTAGTTTGTATGCTTCATGATTGTATGTGTTGAATGGTTAAGGATTTGGAATTGGAATTGGATTATCTTGAATCACTTATTCACTCCCCCCCTCTTAGTGATTGTACATCTAACAAAGTGGTCACTTTCCTTATTAGATAAAACTATGATATCATCCAAGTACACAAGCACCATCTAATTAAGTAGACCCTAGAAAACCATGTCTATGGCTCTTTGAAATGTGGCACTACCATTAGAGAGACTAAAAGGCATCTTATTGTAAGCATAAATTCTCCACTTTATGGTGAAGTTTGTCTTGTACTAGTATTCCTCATTGACTACAACTAGTTATAACCTAAATACCCATCCAAGAGAGAGAAATGTTTTGAACCATCCACCATTTAGATGAGATGATCCATGGATGTAAAAGGATAGTTATCCTTTAAGGAGACCTTGTTCAAATCCCTAAAATCAACACAAAACCAAATCTCACCCCTTTTCTTCTTTGTAGGTACTAGGTTAGCTACCCATGAAGAATGTTTGATTGGAGAGATAATGTTTGACTCAATAAGAATGGTCAAATATCTTTTCATGATTACCTCTATCTTGGGATTGATAGGCCTTTGCATCTACCTCATAGGCTTCACATTTTCATCTAACTCAATGGTGTATTGAGGAAGTTGAGTGCCAAAACCCCTAAGATTAGTGTACTCTAAAGCAAACACATATGTAAACTCCCTACAAATTTTAATGAATGCAACTTTCTTAGCCTTAGTATTGACCTTCCCAAGCTTGAGAAGTTTGTCTTAGAAGATTAGAACTCTCTGATGGTTCTCTTCACTAGTGGATAAGACTACCTTGTCTTTCCTCATGAAATCTCCTTCATGTAAGATGCTTTCAAGGGTGACCATCCCCTTAGGGAGTTTGTTTGATTTCAATTCAAGGATTTGGTCTCCAACTAATTTTGTAACTTGTTCTGATTTAAAGATGAAAACTCAGTCTCTTGTTATAAAAAGCAGGCAATCTATTTATCATTGTCAAAAACTTGTTAATTGGCTTCATTATCCGGATTGGATAGTCTTATAACCACCTTAACATGTGAATAATTTTTTTATTTACTCAACTCAGCTATTATATCAAATTGGGACCCCACTGATGCTAAGTTATCTGCATGCTTGTTGTTCTCTCTAGGCACACTTTGGATGTTAAAGGCTTCAAAATCCTCAAATAGATCCCACACCCTATGCTTGTAAGATTTCATCAAGGGGTTCTTGGATGTATTTTAGATTATTATCTAAATAATAATGAGTTCATTATCTCCATATACCTATAATTTTTTGATTTTTCTCTTTCTATCCCATTGGAGGCCATGAATAAGGCCTTCATATTTAGTTGCATTGCAAGAATAGCTAAATTGAAACCTATAAGCTGAATACTACTAGTCATTAGAGGGAGAGACCAGAATAGCACCTACCCCTACTCCATGTTTGTTCTTTGATCCATTAAATAACATTTCTCATATTCTATTAGTCTCCTCTTGTGGCCTAGTAAGGGATGGTATACACTCATTCTCTTCATGCAAGCAATAGACTCCCATATTTATTTCTTCAACGCCTCCCAAAGGGTTAGGTTATTGACTCTCATTCTATAACGCATCCCAGAAGACATCAGGTAGAACCTAAACATGAGTATCTATCTCTCAATCAATAGGGTGGTCTTCCTCATCTAGGATTGTGTAGTTGATATTTAGTTTACTTAGTTCGTAAGGCTCAATGTGAAACTTTACAATTGGTTCAGCCTTAATAGACACCTTGGTTCCATACCTTGTCCTAAATTCCATATAAGACCAATCTACTACCAGGTCACCCTAATTCTAGCAGTGAAGTCTCTAGTGTTGTCATGTTATTATCATTGATGTCAAAAGGGTGCATCTTGTGAAACTATGTGGTGAGTGATCATTGAGGTATGTGATAAGGTGAGTTTTTATTTGTCATTGATGTCACTAAGATTTTCATTTATGTCATTAAGGTTTTTATTGAATCTTGCGATTCCTAATTATCACAAAGAGGTATGATGGTCAAGTGAGCATTGAATCATGGTTATGAGGATCTAGGTTTGCATGAGGTCATGAGAGAATGTTGATCAAAAAGATACTATTATAGTGGTATGAGAATTTTTTTTGAATATTTTTCTTGTTGGATATCATTAAGGTAAGCATGTTTGAGTACTAGTTATTGAGTACAAGGTGTCTTAAGAAGCCTAGTCTAGACCCTATGAGAAGGTATGCATAGTGAAATTTGGTGAAGTTAGTGAGCACAAGAGGTTGTTTAGCATTGTGTGATCATGTAATTAAAGTGAAGATAATTTTATAAGTATTCAAGTTTATTTTTAAAGTTTCAAGTGCTTGAGAAGCCTAGTCATGGCACTAGTCATGGAATGTAAAGTCCTTATGAGAAGGTATGACTATGGTGACTTGGTAATATGGATGCACATAGGCATGATATATTGTAAGAGTTTGTTTGAGCATTTGTATGAGGTTTAGAGTGAATTTATAGTGGCATGAAGGTGTATTTCTATGTCTAATGTAACATAAAGACCATGATGTAGAGAGAGTATGGCATAATGGGGTATGAGGTTCTATTTCCAAGGAAAGTATCGATAGGTTAGTGTTTTTAGAAGTGCTTCATGTTTTTTCAAGTTTGTTCATGTATTTTTAGGTCATATATTGAAGGACAAGGCATGAAAATTTATTTAGAGGTCTCTTACATGCTTAAAATCAAGGTTCTCAACTCGAGAAGGATTTTATTATGCTCATCAAAACTTTGCATGGGAACCTAAGTAGTTCATGGTAGATGGAGAAGGTTACTAGCTCAAAATTCTAGGAATTAGTTTTTAGATTGAGGGGCTCTACTTTATGAATGATCGTTAATATTGGATATAGGTTTAAACCCTCTTAGAAACCTAATAATGATCTAATGTTAAATATGTTGATCAAAAGTACCTATAATGGATTGGTATTCTTAGGTTAAATATTGAATCTTATAATGTACTCTCTCAGGTACCTCTAGGTGGTATTAGTTAGATAGAGGAGGATAAAATGTTGAGTTATAAGCTTATTCCTTAAGAATTTGTTGTAATTATCAAAAGTTATATTGGATATAGTAAGAAAATAGATTAAGGAAGAAGGTATAGAATCATATTTCATGTCCATGAAGTTTTATGGAAAATTTATATCCCTCAATTGTGATAAACTAGTCATCCAAATTAGCCAATTGTTAATAGGTCTAATGGTTCAAATGGTGAAAAACCTAGGTAATAGTGATAAGGTGAATAAGAATGTGTTTGTTGTCTTAAAATATTGCACCCTAGAAGAGGGTTGTTTAGGCCTCCTCCAAATTTGGGCAATGTTGGGACATTTCTAGGCCTGTGGGTGTGCCTATAAGTGGAAATGAACCTCTAGGTTGAAAGGGCGAGCTCTTTTTATTAGATTTTGTGAAATAAAAACTATTGAACTAACTTGTTTGGATGAAAAGGGTCAAAATTTGCATAAATGAAAATCCTAGTCTAAAATTGTGATACATCAAAAGTTATTATCCACATGTATTCCCTATACTTTTGCACAATGTAGTAGAATGCAAGCTTATTATTCAAGATCTAGAAGATTCCAACATAAATATTTCAATGTAGAGATAAAATGAATGAAATCACACAATGTAAGTAACTGGAAAAACAACCTATATAGTCCAAAAATGGGTTACACATATGCTAAATCTCATACAACTAGAATGCACTCTACCTAACCTGTTGGATCAACTCTTTACTCAAAAGCATGAAGGACTGAGAATAGAAGGATAAAACATCACTTGATATCACTCTGTGTCTCTTAAATGGCTAGGTAAATGTCCATAACTTAGAAAGAAAAAAAACTTATGCTTCTTTGCTCAAAGGTAAGAAAATGGCAAAACATTCTAGCAGGGCTTTGTCATACTATCTATGGATGATAAAACAATAGCCCCAAGGGTATTATTTATAGAAAAGAGAGAGATAGGAGGGAGTTCCTTTACACCAAAGAGAGGAATCAAATCTTTTGGAAGTCATTGTCCTCAACTGTAACTATTTTTTTTCAATGATGCTCATTAGAGAACTTTGATTAATTTATGTCACCTTCTTGAACGCCATGGGCTTGTCCCCCTGAAGATGATTCCCAACCACTTCTCCTTGGCTTGTCAATTTGTGTAATGGCATGGAAAAGGTCACTTTAATTTATTTTGTCTTTGTCTTTTCCTTTTGATTAGTCCTCAAATAATGACTCAGATCATGGTTTTGCATCATCGATTAGGCATTTGATCAAGCTCATAAGCTAAGCAGTTCTAAAAATCTGGTTTGCTTTTGTCTAGACCCTTTTGGGTTTTCTGAATGACTTCACTTATAAAAATCATAAGTTAAGTACTTTCTTAAACCTAATTTACATTTTTAGACCCATTCAGGTTTTCTTTCCTACTTTACTTATAAGACCTTATAAGCAAAGCACCTTGGGAAACCCAGTTTGCACTGTCAAGACCCTTTCAGATTTTCCAAGCTTTTATACTTATAAAATTCATAATTCAAGCATGTTGGGAAACATGATTTGTATTGACCCCAATGGATAGCTATCCACCTTAAATTTGGCATCTTGTGGCACATCATACATCAACCCAATAGCTAGTTACTTGATTTAAATTTGACGTCCTACAGCACATCATGGGCAATTTCATTGGGTTTATTGCTTGGGTAATGGCTTAACAATTTTTTTGAAGTAATTCCTTCAGATAAAAGTCTGAAGGAATTCTTTCAAGAATTTTGATTTTAGGCTTTGGCTAAGCCAAAGGTCCCTTTAGGAACTTTTCTTGAAGGACACTTGGAGGAAAGTGTCCTTTAAAAAAGTTTTGAAGGACACTTAGGGGAAAACAAAAACCCATTCAAAAAAATTTGAAGGGCATTTCCAATGGAAATGGCCCTTTGGAACCTTTTCAAAGGGAAACCTTTGGGAAAAAGGCCCTTCAAAAAAATTTGAAGGGCCATCTTGGAAGAAAGTATCCTTCAAAAAATTCATGGACACTCAATCCAAAAGTGACCCTTCAAAAAAATCCTAAAGGGCACTTGGACAAAAAAAATGTCACTTCAAATAAATTCTAAAGGGGCATTCAAGAAAGGGCTAAGGCAAAAGTGACCTTTGGAAAAGTTTTGAATGGACACTTGGGCAAAAAGTGCCCTTCAAAAATTTTTTGAAGGGTCACGTAGATGAAAAAGTGCCCTTTGGAATTTTTATAAAGGGTCACTTAGACAAAATAAGTGTCTATCAAAAAAAATTTGAAGGAACACTTAGGGGGAAAATAAGGCAAGTGGAGTTCCTTCAAAAAATTCTAAAGGGCACTTCGAAGGGAAGTAGCCCTTCGAAACTTTTCCAAAGGGCACTTCGGGGTTAAGACAAAAAAGGATAAGTCAAAACAAAGTGAAGGGAAAAACAATTAAGGGAAAGCAAAAAAAGGAAATAGCAAAGGCCCAAACATAGAAAATGAGTAAGGAAGAACAAAAACTAGTTAAAGAGGAAACACAAACTGGCTATGCAAAAAAAGGGGTAACATTTTGGTGATTTCTAGGGAGACATGCCTGCTATGTCCAAGACCACATACCTACATCCTTCCATTGGGCATGGAGTCATGCAAGGCAAACAAAAGCTAAAAAGAACAAGCCCATGGCTGAGAGCAAATATAGAAAAAACATAGCAAAGAAAACACAAAGAAAGAAAACACCTGAAAGGGAAACACCTATGCTACAAAGCACTTAGGGAAAATAAAGACAACAAAGAAAACACATAATAACAAGTATTTACAAGACATGTCCAGTAAGGTCTAGAATTAAGACTTCAAGTGCATCCCCTTCACCAAAATAGGTAGCTCTTCTTCATCCATCTTGGATAGCTAAAAGGAGTTTCTTTGCTTGCACTTGTTGATGATGTAAGGACCACTCCACAAAGTACCAAACTTTGTATGTCTACCTAGTTTTGCTCTATCCTCATCCCATTTCAAGAATAAGTCACCTTATTTGAACATTTTTTCCCTTGTCTTTTTATCAGATGATTTTCTCATGAGAACTTGATGGTGTTCCAAACCTTTATGTGCATCATCTCTTACCTCTTGTAGCTACATTAATTATATCAATCTGACCTCCATGGGAGTCTTTTAAAGTAATTTCAGCTATTGTAAAATTTCCAAGGTAGGGAGCTCTTGTGATATGGACAACCTAGCTTCTCTCCCATAGACAAGTATAAAGGGAGAATCACCAATTGACTTCTTGGGAGTGATTCTATCTACCCATACGGTTGTCTTCAACTTGTTATGCCATGCTCTTTGATTGGTTTCCAATGTCCTCTTGATGATTTTGATGAGGTTCTTTTTGGTAGACTCAACCAATCCATTAATTTGAGGGTAGTAGTTAGATGAAGTACTCAAATGAACCCTACTCTTTGATTCCCAATCAATAGTTATAGCACTTATGAAGGCAATTGCATTATCTGAGATGATGACATGAGGAACTTTAAACCATATCATAATGTTGTCATAGAACTCTAAGATAGCATTTTTGTTTGCCTCTTTGAATGCAACAACCTCTACCCACCTTGTTAATTAGTCCATAGCAATCAATATCTATTTATGTCCAGCACTTGATGGAGGGTTGATCATGCCAATGAAGTCAAGGCCCCATTACATGAAAGGCTACTCCACTTGAATAGGATTTAATATAAGAGCTGCAAGTTTTGGTTTGCCAACAAAGAAATCACATTAAGTACAAACCTTAACCCAATGATAACAATCTTTAAAAATACTAGGCCAATAGTAACCATCTCTCATTGTCTTTATAGTTGTTGTTCTAGGAGAGAATTGACCACCATCTACTCCATTATGTAAGTTTTATAGCAGCATATCAAATTGATCATTGTTAATTCATCTTAGAAATACATTATTCACATCCTTTTTAAATATAATTCCATCCACAAGAAAATAAGGAATAGCTTTTAGCCTAAAATACTTCATTTGAGATTTGTTCAAGCCATTGGGACACTCACCATTTTGAATAAAACCAATGATGTCTTGTGTCTAAATTTGATTTTACATTTGATTAGCTAGTTGGGTTTGAACTTGATTGACCAAAGCTTGTTCCTTTGGCTCTTGAAAATCAGATGCTAAATGCTCACACAAACCTCTTCCTCTTACCAAGTTGGTTACCTTAATGTCAATGTCATATTTCATCACTTTCATGATCCATCTAGCTCTCTTTTCATTGAGATCCTTGCTTAGGAGGAACTCCTTGGTGCTAATATGGGAAACCATGACATGAATCTTGTTGTTGGAAACCATATGCCTAATTTTTTTCAATCCTCTAATTACGGTTCAGTCTTGCTTCTCCACAAAAGAATATCTTACTTCATACTCCTCTAATCCTTGTCTGAAGAAAGCAATTGTCTGCTCAACATCTTCATCATTATTTTGCATAAGCTTAGCTGAGATTGTGTTGAGGTTAGAAAAGGTATAAAGTATGAAATATTTAACAAAATTTGGATTTAAGAGAGTAGGAGATTCTACAATTACTTGATTGATTGCTTCAAAACTGTTCTTACCTTCCTTTGTCTAAGTACAAAATTAGTTCTTTTTTAGCATGGTTGTGATAGGATTTACCATAGTTGCAAATTTTAGGATAACCCTCCTTAAAAAAATTATTTTCCCCAAGAAGCTTTGCAGCCCCTTCTTCTGTTGAGGTAAGGATAAGCCTAGAATAGCTTCAATCCTTTCAAGGTCAATAGATAAGCCTTCTTTTGAAATAACATGACCCAAAAGCTTACCTTCATGGACAACAAAGATGAACTTCTTTGGATTGAGGGATATGCCATACTCCCTACATTTCTCAAACACTTGCCTTAGATGTCCCATATGATCAACAACATCCTTTGAAAAAAGTGTTATATCATCAAGGTAAATAAGCAAAAACTTATTGATCAAACCTTTGAAATTAATGTCCATTACCCTTTGAAATGTAACTCTATCATTGGATAAACCAAATGGCATCTTCTTGTAGGCATAGGTCCCCCACTTGGTGGTGAAGGCTATCTTGAATTTATCCTCTTCATTTACTAATATTTGATTATAACTTGAATAACCATCAAGAAGTGAAAAATGTTGAGAACCTAAAATAACTTGCAGAATTTGTTCCATGGAAGGGAGTAGATAATGATCCTTGAGAGATACTCTATTTAGATCATGAAAATCCACACAAAATATTATTTCTCCAGTCTTCTTTTGATCTGGAACAAGGTTGGATATCCAAGTTCAGTGCTTGATAGGAAAGATAATCCTAGACTCAATTAACTTGGTCAGCTCTTTCTTCATGAGTTATTTTATCTTAAGATTGATAGGCCTTTGCTTTTGTCTTACCAATTTAGCTCTAGGCTCCAAATCAATGTTGTGATGGGCTAGACTTGGATCAAACCCTTTTAGGTCCTTGTACTCCCTAGCAAATATGTCATGAAACTCTTTGCATAATTCAATAAAAGCTTGCCTTTCAAGTTGAGAACATACCCTACCAATCTTCAAAAGTTTGTCTTTGAAAATCAAAACCATCTTATAGTTTTCCTCCTTTGTTGACATGCTCATTCTTTGATTCTTCTTTTCATCATCCTCATTGAAGACACTCTCTAAGGTAATTATCCCCTTGGTTATTTTATTTGTCTTTAGCTATATAATTTTCTCTTCATAATGATCATGTAACCTCTTTTGATTTCTTGAGGAGAAGCTTGCCTCATATTGCAAGAAGTGTGTAATATTTTCATCACTTTCAAACACTTTCCATGACACTTCATTATCCAGAATGGAATGTCTCACAATGATCTTGATATGATATTGATCTTTCTCCTTTGTTACATCAGCAGCTAAGTCAAAATGTTCTCCTATTGCAGCCAATCTATCAGCATGTTTGTTCAAGTCTTTTGGTATGGGTTGTATGTTGAAGGCATCAAAGTCTTCAAGTAGATCCCATACCCTATGCTTTTAGGACTTAATCAAGGGGTTTTTTTGTTGTATCTTGACTTCTTACTTGATGAATAACTAGCTCACTATCTCCATAGAATTTCAAATTCTTAATTCCTCTCCTCTTTTACCATTGGAGACCATGAACTAGGCCTTCATATTCTGCCATGTTGCAAGCGCAGCTGAAGTGGAACCTATAAGAAAAGTATTAATGATTCCTTGATGGAGAAACTAATATGATGCTAGCTCCTACACCTAATTTGTTCCTTGAACCATCAAAGAACATTTCTCACATTCCATCAAGTTCATGATCCTCATTGGTGAGTGAAGTAATTGGAACATTCCCTTCATGCATACAATAAACACCCAAATCAGTCTCCTTAATGAAAGTGTAAGGATCATGGCCATGTTTTTCAATGTTATGCTTTTCAAAATAAAGATCAAAAATACCTTCAAGAGTGGAATATGTTTCACCGTCCATGACCATTTCCTCTTCCTCGTTGATTAGATAATTCTGATTTGACATTGTCTCCAAGTATGGCTCAATGTGGAACCTTGCTAAGGGCTAAGTCCTTATAGTTACCTTGGTCCCAAACCTTGTCCTAAAATCTAGAAAATACCAATCAATAGAAAGGTATCCTCCTATCTTGGCTAAGAAGTCCCTTGATAAGCATATATCAAAGTGTGTTGGAAGGCCCACCACCACAATGTCTTGCATGATAGGGAAACTTGGGCAACCATGTAAAAATACTTTTATACCTTTGACCAATCCTATTTTCTTGGTTAGAGTCCCATCCAGCTGTAACATACCCTCATTATGTGGCTCATAGTTCAAACCTAGCTTATCATCCACTACTTTAGGCATGATGGTAGTGCTTGATCCACTATCCACAATACAATTATGGACCAACTTGTCTCCCATAATGAGTGTGAGGTAGAAAGGTGGAGGATTTTTAGCCTTGGTTGAGGGATCCAAAAGATCATTTGGATAATTTGTGAGAGCCACACCATTATGCTTTGAAACTTGAGAAATCACATGAATGCTTTCCAGCTACTCTTGCAAAAGCTCTTTTTGATCAGGTAAATGCAATATTTCCCAAAGGGATATACTTGTTTTGGTCCTCTTCAATGAATCAAAAATGTTTAGAGAGGGAGTATTCACCTTCTCTAGCATTTTTATGGTAATTAGGGAGCTTGAGTCTATTGTGTTGCAATCTTGTAAACCCCACTTGCATTATAGTTTTATTAGGAAACATGACTTGTAGCAGGTGGATGACTTTGATTGACACTTGGTGGCCTTGGAGAGGCATCACTTGGAGCTACTTATGGTTCTTGGTCTTCTCCCAATGCTTTCTTATTAACTCTTATCTTGGCTACAAATAACATGCCTTGAGTCAACACAAAATCATCTTTTGCTTAGAAATTCATCATTCCCACACTTAGGTTGCTACCTTCTCCATTATTATCCCTTTGGCTAGGACGTGCTTCTTTTATTGTCATGTAGGGAGTAATTTCCTCTTATGTTGTCAAAGCATGGTTGGTTCCTCTATCATCATGTAGAAACTGACCTTGAGGTTTTCCCCATTGGTCTAAATGATCCTCTCCTTGCACTAGATTTGCATTTACTAGAATAACAACCTTTACAGAAGGAGTAGAATTTGGATTATATGCATTGAGTTGATTGTTGTAACCTTATTGATTTTGTCCTCTCTTTTGATAATTATATTGGGATGGAGCTATATATCCTTGTTGAGGATAATATTGTGCATTAAGAGGAGCACTTACCTGATATTAAGCTTACTTGAGCTGAGTTATCAATGATCTAATTTCTTCATCCTTGTCCACAACATTATCCACCTTCTTGGAAAAGGCTCTTGGCTTCACATTGGCATTAGGAACTTGTGACATGATTGGAGCTTCAACTAAGTTGTGGGATAGCAAAGGCATGGAAACTCTTGGAGGAATTTTTCCATCCTAAATTAAGTTATTCTCAGCCTCAATTGTTAGCTCATATGCACCTAGAAGAGTGAATCCTCCCATTGACTGCAACATAATAGAAACATTAGTACCAGTCCCTTTGAGGTATGTTGGGAACATAAATCTAGGAGGTGGTCTCATGATTGGTGTCATCTTAGACCATGTTCTTTGAAATCTCTCATTGAAATCTCCCATGGATTCATTTGGACATGTTCTTATTACATTTAGCTGATGTATTAGGGAAGCATGATCACTCTTATTTTCAAATCTTATCACCAATAGATCTCTAAATCCATCCCAACTTGTAATATAGCCCCCTTCTAATGTTCTATAACAGTCAAGTGATTTTCCTTTTAAAGACATAGAAAGTATCCTAATGGCTATCTTGGCCTTAGTAACATTATGAAAATTTTAGAAATTAGAGATGTCTCTAATATATTTATATGGGGTAATAGGACCCTCTCCATTGAAACTAGGAAGACTTTTGGTAGCATTCAGAGGGATGGGGTTATATGCAGGAAGTTATATTGGGTTTTGGGTATTAAAAGCAGGGAAGGGTTGATGCCTATCCATGTCTTCTTGATTGTGTACTTATTGATTTTTAGTTTCTTCAACTTCATTAACCTTTTCTTCTTCCTCTTCAAAACCACCCTACCCAGGATCTCTAAGTGTCAGGAATGGTTTAGGATGTTGTTCCTCAAAAATATCTTCAACTAGAGGTTCTTGGTCAAATATCCTAGATAACCTAGTGAGGACCATGAAGTAAACTATGGGAAATTTGGTCTAGAACTAGAGATTCTCACCCTTTGGAGTCACCAAATGTTTTATTTTAGAATATAAATGATACTTGTCAAGACCAACTTTCACCTTGATAGGAAAATAACAAAGAATTAGTCCCACTAGATGTGCCAAAATTGTTGTTTCCAAATCTTGCACCATATAAGAGGGTTGTTTAGGCCTCTTCTAGCTTTCAACCACATTGGGACATTTCCAGGCCTGAGGGTGTGCTTATAATTGGAAATAAACCTCTAGGTTGAAAGGGATAGCTCCCTATATTAGCTTTTGTGCAATAAAATTTGATGAACCAGCTTGTTTGGACGAAAAGGGTCAAAATTTTACATAAATGAAAAGCTTAGTCTAAAATGGTGATACACCAGAAGTTATTATCCACATGTATGCCCTATACTTTTTCACAATGTAGCAGAATACAAGCCTATTATTCAAGCTCTAGAGGATTCCAACATAAATATTTCAATGTAGAGACAAAATGAATGAGATCACATAAGGTAAGTAACTATAAAAATAACCTGTATAGTCCAAAAAAGGGTTACACATATTCTAAATCTCATATAACTAGAATACAATCTACCTAACCTATTAGATCAACTCTTTGCTCAAAATCATGAAGGATAGAGAATAGAAGGATAAAACATCACTTTATGTCACTCTGTATCTTTTGCATACCTAGGCAAATGTCTAGAACTTAGAAATAAAATAGACTTATACTTCTTTGCTCAAAGGTAAGAACATGGCAAAACATTCCAATAGGGCTTCACTGTATTATATGTGGATGATAAAAAAATAGGCCTAAGGGTCATATTTATATAAGAGAGAGAGAGGAGGGAGGTCCTTTGTGCCAAAGAGAGGAATCAAATTTGTTAGAATTCATTGTCCTTAGCTACAACTAATTTTGGTCAATGATGCTCATTAGGGCACTCTGATTGATTTGTGTCACCTTTTTGAATGCCATGGGCTTGCCCCTCCAAAGATGCTTCCCAACTACTTCTCTTTGGCTTGTCAATTTGTGCAATGGCATGGAAAAGGTCACTTTTATTTAGTTTAACTTTGTCTTTTCCTCATGATTGGTCTTCAAGGAATGACTCAGATCATGGTTTTATATCATCGATTAGCCATTTGATAAAGATCATAAGCTAAGCAGTTCCAAAAATTTGATTTACTTCTGTTTAGACCCTTTTGGGTTTTCTGAATGACTTCACTTATAAAACTCATAAGTCAAGCACTTTCTTAAACCTAAGTTGCATCTGTAGACCCATTCAGTTTTTCTTGCCTAATTTACTTATAAAACCTTATAATCAAAGCACCTTGGGAGAGCTAGTTTGCACTTCCAAGACCCTTTAAATTTTTCTAAGCTCTTATACTTATAAAATTCATAAGTCAAGCATGTTTGGAAACCTAATTTGTATTAACCCCAATGGCTAGTTGTCTACCTTAAATTTGATGTCCTATAGCATGTCATGCATCAACCCAATGGCTAGTTCTTTGCTTTAAATTTGAAATCCTATAGCATGTCATGGGTAATTCAGTTAGGTTTATTGCTTGAGCAATGGCTTGACAATTTTCTCAAAGTAATTTCTTCAAACAAAATTCTGAAGGAATTCCTTCAAGAATTTTGCTTTCAGGCTTTGGCTAAGCCAAAGGTCCCTTTGGGAACATTTCTTGAAGGACACTTGGAGGAAAGTGTCCTTCAAAAAAGTTTTGAAGGACACCCAAGGGGAAACAAAAGCCCCTTCAAAAAAAATTGAATGGCATTTCCAACGGAAATGGCCCTTCAAAAACTTTCTGAAGGGAAACCTTTGGGAAAAATTCCCTTCAAAAAAAATCTGAAGGGCCATTTTGGAAGAAAGTGTCCTTCAAAAAAGTTTTGAAGGACACCCAGGCCAAAAGTGACCCTTCAAAAAAATTCTCGAAGGGCACTTGGACAAAAAAAATGTCCCTTCAAAAAAATTCTAAAGGGGCATTCGAGAAAGGGCTAAGGCAAAAGTGCCCTTTAGAAAAGTTTTGAAGGGACGCTTGGGCAAAAAGTACCCTTTGGAACTTTTTCGAAGGGACACTTAGACAAAAAATTGCCCTTCAAAATTTTTTTAAGGTTCACTTGGACAAAAGAAGTGCCCTTCATAAAAATTCTAAAGGGACACTAAGGGGAAAAACAAGGCAAGTGAAGTGCCTTCAAAAATTCCAAAGGACACTTCGAAGGGAAGTAGACTTTCAAAAAAAAATTGAAGGGAACTTTGGGGCTAAGAAAAAATAATCCAAGGCAAAACCAAGCAAAGGGAAAAACAATGAAGGGAAATTAGAAAAAGGAAAGACCAAAATAGCAAAGGCCTAAACACAGAAAATGAGCAAGGAAGAACGAAATCCAACTGAAGAGGAAACACAAACTGGCTATGCAAAAAAAGGGGCAACAGTGTTATCATGATAGAGTGATGAAACTAAGTGCATGGAGATATTTTTTAGAAAGGTATTTAATATTCATTCTCATTATAAATATTTTAAGTTAGGTATAGTGTTGAAAATGATGAATCCAAAATGGCTTATTTGACTCAATGAGGTTTGTGTTTAATGAGGTCAACAAATTGGTCTGTAAGACCAATAGTTTCCAATAAAACATATGATGTTTATGTTTTAAGATGGTGTATATATATATATATATATATATATATATATATATATATATATATATATATATATATATATATATATATATATATATATATATATATATATGTCATATAATATTTTTAATTCATTATGAGTCTTTTAATGTATCTACATAGGTGTTGGAATTTAAATTCACCATGACTAGTCTTTGAAGAAAATTCGCAGTTCTGAGTGAATAATTTGTAGTGATGAGCTTGAGGCTCTATGTCCTGAGTTGAAGTGTCTAATACATATGGTGATGTTTTTTGTGACTTTAAATTATTTCTCATTCTTTTGAAAATCTTAGAAGTCAATATAATAGGTTGAAAAGTTAAATCCAAAATGGATTGTCTAGTTCAAGTAAGACTGTGTGAGATAAAGTCAAGAGATTGGTGATGAGCCTTAGAATTGTCATGTTTTTGTTCTCATTTTCTATTCACCCTTCTTTTTTATCATGTTTATGAACTACTTTCCCATAATTTTTATCCTTAGACAACCATGTTATACAAATAGCATTATGTTCTCATGTATCTTTGAATAGTTAGACTTTTGTTAGACTTTTGTTATAGGATGATTTTATTTATAAATATTTTTAAGTTGTTTGAATCAATAGGTACAAAGGAACATTTCATGGTCCATCCTATAGAAAAATAATTTCATCATGAGAAAACATCCTATAACCACTGCATGACTAAAGTTGCAAACAAATAGAATTTGATTCCCAATTCAACTGACTCACATAAACTATAACATCTTTCATGGATAGTAAAATATTTGGTTGAGGACTAAACAAATTGGTTTTTCCTAAAGCAACATTGTAAGATCCATATGAATGACAGCCTTAACAAAAGGAATTAATTTTTGTTATCCTATAGCTGAATGTTTCTTAGTTTAGAATGTATTTTGTTTTATATAAGATAGTCTCCCCTGTTGTATATATGTGTATAAATAGGGTTGAGAAAGTAGTAGATATCTATTAGAGAAATATAACAGAAGCATATTTTGTAAGATAGTTGTTATTGTAATTTTTTTGTAGTAATTCTTTTCTATATTTGATTAATATGAGCAATTATTTCTAAGTCAATTTCATTATTGTAAGAGGAAGGATTGAAGCTCAAGTCAAAAGGAGGAAGGGACCCCTTTGGAATTCTTGTATCAAAAATATGATCCATCAATTAGCTAAGAATGTTACTTATTTTATTTATGTGTTGAGTGTTTTATTTTTAAGTTGTGTGATTTTCAACTTTACATGTAATTATTTAAAGGAATATTACAAATATAAAGTGATCTAAAGGTCAATTCAAAAAAGATCCCATATCATACCAAATCCTACACCATTATGAATATCCCATCAAGAGCTTTCTGATCGTATGTGGAACTTCAAAAATAGAGCTCGTATGCTCCTTGTGTAATTAGTCAAAGTTTCAAAGTTAGTCAACAGATGGTCAAAGATGTTCAAACTAAAAAAATTGAACATCATGAAATATTTAAAATATAGTTCCATGACTTAGAGCTCATTATAATATTTTGTCACATTTTATGGTTCAAAAAATAGAGTTTGTATATGCAAATAATAACCAGTCAAAGTTATGGTCAAACCTGATGACGTGGCAATATGATTCGACCCAAGTCCTTAATATTTGGGGATAAACGTATTCCATCATATATTTAGGAATAATTAGCACCCCATATTTTTAAATGTGATGGATAATTTAAAATCCCATAAAAGTTGGGTAAGGGATAATTATGAAATTTATTAAAAAAGATTATGGATAATCATCCCAATTAGAAAAAGTGGACCTCCCACAAGTATATAAAAGGGTGAGGGGTTATTTGGAAATAATTAAGAATTTGAATTGGAATTCATTGAATTCATTCCAAAGAATCAAATCTCTCATGCCAAAGCTAAGAGCTAGAGCCGAAGAGCCAGAGCCGAAGAGCCAAGAGTCGAGAGCAAGAGCTGAGAGTCAAAGAACCAAGAGCTAGAGCAAGAGTTGATTCCAACCATATGTTGAGTGTCTAGATTTGAGGTCATTTGATGCCTCAAAGTGAAGATTGTTAGATTTTGTAATGGCTAATATAGAGACCAATCTACATATTTCCCAAGTTTTGAAGCACTTAGAGAGCTTTTCAGTTCTCAATGTAAACTAGGGAATTGTCTATGACTCCGAGATGATTTCAACATTATGTTGAAATCCCTATGATGATTTTTGTAAGACCATTTTATAATTCCATTTTTTATACCTTTGGAATAATTCCAACCTGATGATGTGGCAATATGATTCGACCCAAGTCCTTAATATTTGGGGATAAACGTAGTCCATCATATATTTAGGAATAATTAGCACCCCATATTTTTAAATGTGATGGATAATTTAAAATCCCATAAAAATTGGGTAAGGGATAATTATGAAATTTATTAAAAAAGATTATGGATAATCATCCCAATCAGAAAAAGTGGACCTCCCACAAGTATATAAAAGGGTGAGGGGTTATTTGGAAATCATTAAGAATTTGAATTGGAATTCATTGAATTCATTCCAAAGAATCAAATCTCTCATGCCAAAGCTAAGAGCTAGAGCCGAAGAGCCAGAGCCGAAGAGCCAAGAGTCGAGAGCAAGAGCTGAGAGTCAAAGAACCAAGAGCTAGAGCAAGAGTTGATTCCAACCATATGTTGAGTGTCTAGATTTGAGGTCATTTGATGCCTCAAAGTGAAGATTGTTAGATTTTGTAATGGCTAATATAGAGACCAATCTACATATTTCCCAAGTTTTGAAGCACTTAGAGAGCTTTTCAGTTCTCAATGTAAACTAGGGAATTGTCTATGACTCCGAGATGATTTCAACATTATGTTGAAATCCCTACAATGATTTTTGTAAGACCATTTTATAATTCCATTTTTTATACCTTTGGAATAATTCCATAGGATTATGAGATTGCATTTGCATGATAGTAAGGTGGAAGGTCTATTCATGGGTATATTGGGACTTTCTGCAGCTTTGTTGTTTGAGTTGTGTACAATCTTAGAGTATCTATTTGACAATCATGAGGAATTGGCCATGTACTCACTTTTCAAAGAAATGGATCATTTCATACTATAAGCAAACCTAGAGATGTAGGCATTTCTAAACTCTATTATCAAGTGCTTATCACGAGTTGATTTTATTTGTGCATTCTTTTTCTACATTTTGATTAATTTTGTTTATTAATCATTATTGAATGCATAATTAGTTAGATATGACATATTAATGAAAAATTGAGCACTTTGGGGTTTAAGACAAATATGTATTAAAAGGTCAAATTTAGTTTCATTTCCTTGAATTTTTTTAATAAATTGTGTGATTTGATAAAAGTATCCAAGGTAAACACTTTTTACATGGAAATTAGTGCCAATTTACAGATCAAGTTTGGTATTAGAGTAGTTAGTGTGTTGGGATAGCATCTGATTATGTGGATTGATATCAATTATTTTTAGTTTGGTTTCCAATATTATTTTAGACTTTTGACCTTTTTAATATTCTATTTGTGGTGTGCAATTTTTAGAATTAGGTTGTTTCTAGGAAACAGGAAACCATGGGCAAAGCTTTGAAAAGAGAGAGGCTTGATGAGCTTCAAGTGATCAACCAACATATCTAGGATGAGAATTATTTTTTGAAATATCATTATTTACTCCTTATAAGAGGAGATTTCCCACTTAAAATTAGAGCTATAAGCCAAGGATGAGCTCTTGGCATAGATACAGGATGAAGAGAGACATTGTCTTAATCAATTACCTTCCATTGCAGATCTAAGCACTATGATTGATAAGTGCAATATAAATTTTTCATCTAGTAATTCCTTTCATGTAGTTTTAGATGTTTTAGATATTTATTTTGGTAGTTTTAAGAAACACACTAAGGTTATTGGATCTAAACTGTTATTGAAAATGGGATTTGATGGAAGGGGCTTTGGTAAGAATGGTCAATGTATTGCTAACACAATATAGGTAGATCATAGATCTCACCATGCCATGCAATATTGGGTTGTGCTAGTGAGAAAGTGGATGTTGGAGAGAGTTCCTCCATTATTGAAAGAGGGTAAGCTTCTGATAGCTAAGATTTGAGGCCACTAGCAGAGCCAAATTTCCTCTTTATGAAAGAATGATGAGCGATGTAAAAAATTAGGTAAAAGAGGTATTGAAATTCCACCTCCTCAATATTACACTAGAAAAGACACCAATATGAATGTAAATTCTAAAACTTCTAATCCACTTATACCATTTACAAAATTTGGTTTTGATATTCAAAAGATGTTGCATTTTTGTCCTTGTATGTTTTGTAGATTGAATAACCATTGTGCCACATATTATTGGAAAAAACAAGCTTTACTGAAGTAGATTTTAGGTGCTAAAGACCATTCTCATACTGGTAAAGCAAGAAATAGCAAAAGGGTGACCTCATCTAAAAAGAGGGATGTCTACACTCATTGTCATGTGAGTGGACATCAGGTTGAGAAGTGTTATAAACTTCAACCATCCCACCATCCTGGTAATGGTAAGAAGAAGATGGTATATAAATATATTGATAAGGTAATTAATGATATTTTTTTTCAATCAGCTCATGTAGATGTCAGTAAATCCACTAAAGAAATTAAACACCCTAAATAGGAGAATCTGATAAAGAGGGTTAGTAAATAGTTTCTAAATATCATGATGTCATGATTAGTGGATTGATATATGCATTTGTGTTTCAAAGCATTATTGGGATTCTTGTTGTATGTTGACAAAGGAAATTTATCTCACTTTGCATTTTGGAGCTACTATGGTGGGAACACTTCGAGACAAGTTTATCATGCAAAGTTTTTAATTCTCACACTTATGTTTTAGAAAGCTCTATTTTTAGAATCTTTGGTATTAGATTTATGAGTTTCCTATTGAATTATTAAGGAATTTAACTTATTTATCATCTTGTGATATTTTATATCAGTTACACAAGTTTTTTGGGAGGACTCAATTTTCCTACAATACTTGCATTAGAATAATTGCTATTTTGGAATGCTAGACACTATACACTACTTGTTTCTATAGTTATTCAGCATGATAAGACCCATTGGGGAAATATATTATGACATGGTCATAACCAATATTGTATTTTATTTACATTGACAAACTTATCTTGTAGTACATTAGTGATTGTTTAAGTATGTGGTAGTTCACTGCTTACAAGATGTGACAGTGGGCAGACAGTTTGATATATTATGACCTTATTGGTAGTTGTAGGATTTAGTATAACTCATGCCTTGTTTTAGGGCCTTTTATATTATTGAGTTATGAATCATATTTTTCCACTATTATCTCTATGTTATGATTTGGGTTTTGTACTTGATATGTTGTAGACAACCATTTAGTAGTAGCAGAGGAAATCGCTAGGTTTATCTGTGCAGAGGTTCTTGTGAAGCCATGTAGCATAGAAAGTCATTATATTATGAATCTTGGTTTTTTTTAGAGGCTATATATTGATATTTATTAGTAGAGGATTTTTATAAGGTGTGATCAATCAATTGTTCGAAGCATTGTGGGTGCAGTTGTGGAACCTGAGTAGACCGATAAATACCTGTCATAATTTTTTAGAACCAACTTGCATTTTAAAGGATCAAGTTGGGTACCAACTTTTGGTCAACTAAAATCCCTCTTAGTGCAAAGGATTGATCTAGAGGTCAATTTAAAAAATGTACCATATCAGACTAAATCTTACACCATTATGAATATCCCATCAAGAGCTTTACGATGGTATGTGGAACTTTAAAAATAGAGCTCATATGCTCCTTGTACAGTTGGTCAAAATTCTAGTCCAAGTTAGTCAATACATGGTCAAATATATTCCAAATATAAAAATTAAAAATCATACAATATTAAAAATCTATTTCCATGACTTAGATCTCATCATAAGTTTTTTGGCATATTTTACGATTTGAAAAATGAAGTTCGTATTTGCAAATTATGACTAGTCAAAGTTATGGTCAAACCCAATAACATGGTAATATGATTTCAAACCAAGTCTTTAATATTTGTGGATAAACATATTTCATCATATATTGGGGAATAATTATCACCCCATATTTTTAAATGTGATGGATAATTTAAAATCCCATAAAAATTAGGTATGGGATAATTATGAAATTTATTTAAAAAGATTATGGATAATCATCCCAATCAAAAAAAGTGGACCTCCCACAAGTATATAAAGGGGTGAGGGGTTATTTTCAAATCATTGTGAATTATAATATGAATTCATTTAATTTATTTCAAAGTCTCAAATCTCTCATGCTAGATCTGAGAGCTAGCACTGAAGAGCCAAAGCTGAAGAGCTGAGAGTCAATAGCAAGAGCTGAGAGTCAAAGAACTGAGAGACAAAGCAATAGATGATTCTATACATATGTTTAGTGTATATATTTTATGTCATTTTATGTCTCAAATTGAATCTTTGTAGATTGTGCAATGTCTAATATAGAGACCAATCTGCATATATCCCAAGTTTTGAAGCACTTAGAGAGCTTTTCACTTCTCGGTGTCAACTAAGGAATTGTCCTAAACTATAAGATGATTTCAATAGTATGTTGAAATACTTGTGATAATTTTTGTAAGACCATTTTTTAGACCTTTGTTATAAATATATAGGATTATGAGATTGGATTTGCATGACAGTAAGGTGGAAGTTTTATTCATGGGTATACCAGGACTTTCTAAAGCTCTATTGTTTGAGTTGTGTGCAATCTTAGAGTATCCATTTGACAATCATGAATAATTGGCCATGTACTCACTTTTCAATGAAATGGATCAATTTATACTATAAGCGAACTCAGAGATGTAGGCATTATCGAACTCTGGTATCAAGTGTTTATCATGAGTTGATTTTATTTGTGCATGCTTTTTCCACATTTTGATTAATATTATTTATTAATAATTAATGAATGCATAATTAGTAATATATGACATATTAATGAAAAACTTATCACTTCAAGGTTTAAGACAAATATGTATTAAAAGGTCAAATTTAGTTTCATTTCCTTGAATGTTTTTGGGAAATTATGTGATTTGACAAAAGTATCCAAGGTAAACACATTTTTGAAGGAAATTAGTTCCATTTAATGGATAATAAAGTAGTGTAATCATTTAATCCATGATTTTTTATCGGTTTTTAATTCATCATTTCATTCTTTACATACTTTTTCACATCATAGATTACAATTAGCAGAATATCAAATTAGAGGATTAAGTGTGCACATATAGTAATGTCATCCAATCAAGTTTATGTCCTCAGGTTAATATTTAAATGAATTATAATATATAGGTATTTCATAACTCTCCTTGTTCATTAAATATCATGACAAGTATGTTATATTTTGAATCTACTACTGATCATTTTTGGCACCATTACTGGGGAAGGGTGTCAGACACTAGAAATCTTTAATCTTGATAGCGGTTGTTTTTTGATGTTTATTATTTTCCTAATTTTTAGAGATTATTGTTTTATAGATTAAATATTTCCTTTTTTAGTTTAAATTTCCCTTATATAATTTATAATAGTATAAATTTTCAAAAAAACCCATTTGACTAACCCTGTGTAGGTAGGGTGGGCAAAAACCTAAAAAAAAAATGGTTGATGTACATGAAAAGAGAACAAGATCATATAGGAAGATTTTTGCCTGGATCATCAACTATTGCTGCAAGGATATAAATTCATCCTGTAGTAATTGAGTAGCATGAATAAACCCCTGAATATCACTCATAGTTATCAATAAACGAGGTAGAAAAGGAGGAATTTTTGGTTGGGTTGGTAGCACAAGCTTGAGATTTTGAATAGGTACATACCTCTAAAAGAGACCCCTATGTGCCACCCTTGAGGATCCCTACCTTATCACCTCATACTCAAGAATCTGAAGTTCACTTACCTTTGTCATCCAAATTTCTTGCTAAGGAGGCATTCAAAGTTATTCTTGCTCTTATAATAAATACCAAGCCAATAGAATATTCTAATTTAGAAAGACTCTTTGCTAAGACAAGCTAAATATTTTAAAACCTCTACACCATCCCCATTGTATAAGAAGCCATATATTCCTAAAAAATAAGATAAAATCGCCATCTTCTACACCCAAATAAATAGAAGAATTGATAGGAATTTTGAGAAGTGGGTGGCAAGAACTTTCGGTCTACCAACAGAAAGAGTAGTCATGGATGATCATCAAGAGGAAAACACTGCCAATGAATCTGATACCTTTGAATTACCCATTATTTCTTCTAAACTAATTACACCCATAAAAAATATTCCTACTTATACCCTCCCTAAATTTATTGGAAAATCATTTGAGGATCCAGACACATTTCTTTTTTAGTTTGACATTTTATGTCGTAGCTATGATTATAATCAAGATGCTCAGAAACTCAAGTTGTTTCTAGCAACACTTAAATATGCAGTACTTAAATAATTCATGGTACTTTTAAAAGATGCAATTTATACTTGAGAAGAAATTAGAGATAGGTTTATGTTTAAATACCAAGACTAATTTATAGAAAGAAACTACAGGAGAGATGACATATTCAAAATGACACAAGTTGATTATGAGTCATTAGAGGAATAAATAGAAAGATTTATGTTCAGCTTGCAAAAGTGTAAAAATACTACAATGGAGAAATAATCTGTAAAGATAATATTCTTCAAAGGAATTAGATATGATTATCTAGATGTACTAGACTTAATGTCTGGTGTAGATGTTTCTACACTATCCTTTAACAAACTAACAGTTCTATATACAAACTACTCCATATCAACCATGAACAAAAGTAGAGGCAGAACCCTTCTTATAGCATTTGTAGTAAGACTGTATTAAGGTGAATTTAGCAACCTATTGCAAGACATGAAGGAGGACATTATCAACCACCTAGCCACTCATCTTGATACATTACATATGTAGAGGAAACAAAAAGAAAATGAAAAAGCCTTAGCTGCCTATTACCTTGAATGTATAAAAAAGAAGGTAGAATGTACATGCCATTATATGAAATCTTGAGTAACCAATATAATTGAGGAAAATCCTAAAATAGTGGAGCTACATGTCATAGGAGGAGATGAAGATCAAGTATTTTATGTGGCTCAAAGGAGACTATGGGTATAAAGGTCATCAATTCCAAGTATGCCACCAAACTTTATGTTTGTAAATTATCAATTCTCAAATAATCCTCAATATGGTTCTTGTAAAAATGTACCCAATCAAAATTGGCCTCAAAAAAAATTAAATATACCCTATAATCAGTTATGGATGCAACAGAATGGGCAACAACCTCAACCTATGTAATTCCAAAACCAGCAATGGATCTTTCCTCTAATTCATGGTAGCAACTATGGAGAGGTAATTAAGGCTTTCCTTAATAAATATAGAAACCATAATATTAAGACTTAATGACAAACACTCAGAAACCTGCTAGACCCACTCAATTACCTATCTAGCCCATCCACAACCCTACCAATAAATTGGTTCAACCAACACAATCCATCGAAATAATGCAATCTTCACTCAAGATGCATTCTTCCACAACCCACCTCACCCATAATCATAGAAAATTTTGAATAAAATGATCTAATCCATACTAATTCATAACAACCCATGGTCACTCTTAAGTTTAGTCCATTGAAAAACTAAAAAGAACCTGACAATCCTCCTTTTTTGGAGAGATTGAGAATCTCACATCCTAAACCAAAACTTGAATTTGATATCTTAGGACAAATAAAAAATGTGTGTATAAAAAATCCACTCTTTCAAGAAATAAAATATGTTTTTATCTATAATAAGGCTGTTAGAGAGATATATTTGAAAAAATCATGAAAAAAGAAGAAAGATCCTAAAATAGTCCAAGTTATTGGCCAACTAGAAGATATTATGTTGGGAAACATAATTCCCCCAAAATACTCTGATCTTAGAAGACCTGTAATCAATGTTAGTATCCATGACCAACCCATCTCCAATACTTTAATTTATTTGGGTGAAACCATCAATGTGATGACCATGTAACAATCGAATCATACAACTCTCCATCTAATACCCATCATCCTATAGATGGTCGATAGGTCAACTATTGATCTTAAAGGAATTGTTGAAGACCTAGTTATCACTATGGATTCCTATAAATATTCAATAGACTTTATTATCTTGTAGCTAAAAAGTAACTTGGGAGGTTATCCTCTCATCCTTGGCCACCCATGGTTGGCCATAGATGATGCTTTTATTAGTTTTAGGTCAATAAAAATGTTGATCTCTAATGGAAATGACACCAAGAAATTGGTTCTTTATCCACCAGCTAAGCCTTTCTAAAATTATGGACTAACTCCTTAGATTGATGACTTTGAGGAAGTTATCTCCTTGTAAACTTTTTGTATAATTGATCAGAGTCTATATTTGTAGGTACAAGACTAAGACACTATCCTTTCCAATATCCTATAAAACACTTATCGATAGGATCCTATAACCACAAACATGTTGGAATGTAGACCATGCCCACTTCAAAATACTTTTCTTGAAAATGACCTTACTAAAACCACAAGGAACATTTGGATATTCCATCAGTTACTTCCCCATAAATGTATCTATGCTCTTTTAATTTCTAATGTGGAAACCATGCTCTCTTTAATGAAGCAAGTGGAAATTTTGCCAAACAAACCTCACAACATCAACACCTCTTTAACATCCCAACAAGAAATCCAATTACTTAGAATGCTGAGAAATCACACAATAGCATTTCCCTTGGTATATCATGACATGATATGAATACCCCTAGATTTATGCATGCATCACATTTACATTAAAGAATAATGCAAACCTATTTGCTAACCCCAAAGATGAATGAATCTTGTAGTTAAAAACATTGTCAAAACTAAGTTATAAAAACTCTTGAATGAAATATTTGTTTACCCCATTTTGGATAGCCAATGGGTCTCTCCCTTGGTTATCATACCTAAGAAAAGGGGGAAATGGCATATTTGTGTTGACTACAAAGAGTTTAATGTTGCTACCAAGAAGGACCATTTTTTCCTACCATTTATTGATCAAGTGCTAGATACATTAGCAAAAAAAAAATCTTCCTAGACGGCTATAGTGGTTATAATCAAATATGAATAGATACATAAGACCAATACAAAACCACTTTTACTTGCCCTTAGGGAACCTATGCCTATGTCTTCTTACCATTTAGTCTTTACAATACCCCAACCACTTTTCAAAGGGTTATTTTGAGTATATTGTATGATCTCTCCCATGATTATGTTGAAATCTACATTGATGATTTCATTATCTATGGGCAGACATTTGAAGTAACTCTTACAAACCTAGAGAAAATTCTTCAATGTTATTAGGACTACTAATTGTCTTTAAGCAATGAAAAGTATTATGTGCTTATGACTAAAGGGATTGTGTTGGGGCATCACATCTCCCCTATTGGAATTCAAGTTAATCTAGTAAAGATAAGTATCATTAAGGATCTACCCATACAAAATAAAAATAAATATGTTAGAATCTTTTTAGGACATGTTATTTATTATAGATGATTCATACAAGACTTAAGTAAAATTACTACCCCATTATTTAGATTGCTTATTAAGGATGTTGAATTTACCTAGACTAATGATTGTCAAACTACATTTTAGCAATTCAAGGACCTTCTCATAAAAAATCCTATTCTGAGAGTGTCTGATTGAAATAAACCTTTTCACATCCACACAGATGCATCCACACTATCTTAGGAGCTATCCTTAGCCAAAACTATGAATCTTTGAGTTATGTAATCTATTTTATCAGCAAGAATCTTCAAAGGGTTGAGCTCAACTACACTCTAGCAAAGAAGGAATTTCTTGTAGTTTTTTATGCTATCAATAAATGTTGATACTACATTATAGGTTACTAAGTATTCATCCACACAAATCATGTAGTAATTAGGAACTTGATAAACAAACCTGTAAAGTAAAAAATACTCTACGTTTCATTCTAATTATCAGTAGTGCATGATCCAAATCACTATCCCTGCATACTTTGGTTTGAGATAGCGAAGTTTACATTCAGAGCTCTGGATTGATGTTCTTTTTGCCTCATTTTTCTCTAAGTGTCAAAGTCAAGTAGAAGCTGCCAAGTGTCATTTTTTGAGGCACTTTTCATAATTTCAATAAGGCTATAGAACGTGCCACATGTCCCATAGTAACTCAGTAGAGCACAACAAGTGTCATAATCTGCATCTCATATGCATTTCAAAGGTTTCTTTCAATAAGTTAAGTATCAGGATTAGGTGGAGGGTGCCAAGTGGCAATCGCGAAAGGTTCCAATTTGCTTTTCTAAAAGTGATAGAATGTGCCACATATCTTAGCTGAAGAGAGAAAAATCCACCACATGTTAACCTCCAAATTATATTCATTTTGTTTCACCGATATAGTAAAGACTGTGGTGGGTCTCATTTTTTGTTTCTAAAGCAAGTGGAAGCCACCAAGTGTCGCTGTCTACATAAATATGAAATAAGGCCCAATTGTTTCTATAATATAAATAGATCAATGTAGAGACCAACACATGTCACCTTCCATAGGTTTCTCAAAAAGTAGCTAAAAGTAGTGAAAATTGCCACATATCCCTAGTTAAGTAAAGCAAAGATTGCCATGTGTCCTTTGTTGAGGCAAGCAGAAATTGCCAACTGTCCCTATGCCTTTTTAAAGTTGCTTGGGTGAGAAACACTATGGGTCTTATTTTTTGTTAAGTTGTTAAAGTTTTGAAGAAGCGTATTTCAACAGGTGTCAAAGGTGGAACACTCCTGAGCAAAGACACAAAAGAGTATAAGTTACATGGAAAGTGTCGTGTGTCTTCGGTAAGTGTTTTGGAACACACCAAGAGCCATTATCCAATGTCTCCTAAGTAATAAGAAGGTTTTCAAGGAATTGGCCAAGTGTCCTCTTTCATTTAATAGAAGGGAGGGTCTTGCGATCTATTTTAGCCAATGAACTGCCGAAAGACAGAGCGTTTCAAAATCTAGGAAATATCTTTTGTTAGACAATTCCAGTTTGGTTAGATTTCAGTTGGGCCATTAGATTGGGAACATGCAAACAATCTAGAGTGAATCCAAGGCTATAAATAAGGGTGCAGAGATCACTAGATAAAGGAGGATCAGATAATTAGAGAGAATTTTTTGAGAGAGCCGTGTTGTCAAGAGTTTTTAGACTTTTTAGAGTTGTGATTAGGGATATCATTTGCCTTTGTTCTATTTTCTTAAGTTGGAAAGTTTATGTAATTGTGTATGTTTTTTTGCATCTTATGTGACTAGAGAATTAATAAGAAGATTGAGTCATGTGCCTTTGTTGATATTTTTTGTGTCACTACAAAAGAAGTCTAAGCTGTGAGCCTCTATTTCTATTGTTTACATCTTTTACATTGATCATGCCTTGTTTGCTCTTAAATGTAATTAAATCTTACATATAGTTTCACTGTGCTTAGATTAAGGGTTGAATTGCATTCAGGCGCATCACCATAGTTAGATTTTCTTTCTTTGCATTTGTGTTTCTATCAAAATTCCTATCCCTTTTCCCAGTATATGCTTGATATAAAGAAGAGACCAGCTTCTTAAAAATTTGGAGGTTATTTCAAGTTTCAAGCCCCACATTCTTGAACTTCCCAATGTTGGTGTTAGAGTCAAAGTGCAATTTTAACCATCAATAGTTTTTGGCACACTCGGTGGGACACTATATTGAAGTTTCTTTCAAGATCATATGAACCAGAGAGCTATGAGGAGTTAGAGCTACAGACCAATAACTAGATCTCAGTCTACTATAAATCTAGGTATTCTTTTACCACCATTGGTAACTAGTCCTAGAAGAAGAGTCACCAGTTTATACCAATACCAAGAGTAAATATGGGAGCCCTTATAGCCCCAAGAAATTATGCAAGTTGGAACACTAGTAGTCCTTTGATTCTCCCAATACCACCAGCCACTTGGGACCCTATCCCAGTGAATGCCCTAAAATCTCTACCCAAATTCAGTGGGAAAGACTTCAAAACACCTGAAGAACATCTGTAGGATGTATCAGATGTCTGTGATATACATGTCACACAGCAAAATGTGGCCATAAGATTATTAGCAGATTATTTTAAAGGGAAAGCTCTAGAATTGTACCGGTCCTTGACTCCAAATACCATATCTACATGGGATAAAATCAGAGATCTTTTATTTGAAATATTAGAAGAGAAGGGTGATAAGTCTTCTTTATTATAGTAATTGATTACCATCCAAAGGGCACCACAAGAAGCAATGACTGACTTCAATTCTAGATTTCAAAAGACTTGGGAAAGAATTTTTGCTACAGCTAGACCATTACCAGGTATGGCTATAGTGTTTTATCTTAAGGCTTTAAATTCAGACATATCTATTATGATTTAGTCACTTGGAGGTCAGACTCTGGCAAAGGCTTATGACTATGCAGTCAGAGCTGAAAATAATTTGATAAATGCTGGAAAGTTGTCTCCAAGGCCTCCCATGCCCATGTTTCCAAAGATTTCCTTACCATCACCTCAAGAATACCCTAAATCCCTAACCCCACTTGTGACTACGTACACATATCCTCAACCACCTACTAAAGAAAGTGTCCCTGCCCAGTCATCTGAGCTAGATGATATCAAGAATATCTTAAAGACATTTTCTAATGAGTTGATTAATATGAAAAGATAGAAGAATAATTATACTAAACCCTAATACCAGGGCTACCAAGAAAATAGATTTTCATCACAGCCAAACCAATATCAGGGTCCTCAAAGACAAAATAACCCTCAACCAACAAACCAATTAGTTGCAGTCCCTACACCTTCACAGACTATTCCTCCTAATTCAAATAGGGAGATTGTTCCAGGTCAAAATAACTATGCAGATAACATTAATGCCTAGTGTTTCCCTTGTAATAATGCTCATACACCTAGAGATTATCCCATGGGTAATCTACAACAAAAGCTAGTAGAGCAAAGAAGAATGGATGGACAGTTTGCAAAATCCAGTGACAATCAAGTTTACCAATCTTCTGGTATGCAAAATTTAGTCTTAATGGCTCAGATGCAAGGGATGTATTTGCAACAAGAAGAAGAAATAGCCCCAAAATATGCTTGTTCTCATGGGTTGGATATGAAGAATCAGTATTCTTGAATGAAGTTTCTGCTTCAAAGAAACCAGTGATGCAATCAGACTACTATACTAGATCAAAGAGAAGAATGTTGGAACAGCCTGAAGTTGTAAAAAATGAAGTTATGGAGAATAATCCATTTCAAAGTCATCAAAATACAACATTTATACAAGAAGTGCTTTAGCCAATGCAAAACCAAGTAGTTCTTGGACAAATTTAAGAAAAGGCAAGGTATCCTTATTTTCCAAAAATTCAAACTTTGGGACCAATGAATGTGGTGGATCAATTGAAGATGACTCTAGCACAAGTATCAATTTGGGACATATTAGCTATTCTTGAACAAAGGACACTATTACAAGAAGCTCTTCAAATCCAAGCAATGCCCAAATACTGAAGGACCTGCTGATAAAAGAAAGCTCAAAGACACAGTTCATCTACAGACAATAGCCTTAGTGAACATCGCACCAGAGGTAAGCAAATCCAAACCGGATCCCTTCTATTTAACTTTTATAGTTGGCAAGAAACTACTACATAATGTAATGATAGATTCAGGGGCTAGTATTATGGTAATGCCAAAACAAATAGCAGATGCTTTAAAGATAAAGTATGAGCCACTCGCTAAAGGGGTTATGCAACTAGATGGCAAATTAGTGCAAATAATAGGGAGAATTAAACTTCCATTGCAATTATATACTTGTTCAAATATAATTGTAAATAAAGATGTATTAGTTATAGATATACCTCATGTTTTTGGCCTATGTTTATCAAGAGACTTTACAGCCAATATAGGAGGAGATATGTCTCTTGATTGGTCTCACTTAATTCTAAGAACTAAATATGGTTCAAAGATGAAGATTCTATCTGAACCACTATCAAAGGATCACATCACCAATGAACCAACATCAAAATTAGAGGTAGATCATGCTATGATAAATAAGGAAGAAAGGGTTTTTGTTAAAGAGCTAGGTGACTGGACTAAACATGATCAAGAAAAAGAAAATAACCAGTTGTTGGCTATGATGCATAGTGATCCATAAGAAAATTATGACTCTACTAGTTTAGGCACTTATGTTATTTTTTATGAAGACCATGAAATCCCAAATGTTTTAAGGGAAGAAATGCCAACTAATCAAGAATCTGAAAAAGATTCAAAAATTTGGACCTTAAATTTTGATGGGGCTAGAAGTAAAAATGTTGTTGGAGCAAGAATTTGTCTTACTGCTCCAAATGGTGAAAAAAATTTAAGGGCTATCCATTTTCAATTTTTTGTACTAATAATGATGCCGAGTATGAATCTTTAGTACATGGGCTCTTATTAGCCAAGAAAAAGGGAATAAAGAATCTAATAGTAAAAGGAGATTTAAAACTAGTAGTAAAGCAAATTAGAGAAAAGGAAATAGCAAAGAATGTAAGGATGAAATCCTATAAGCACAAAATTTGGGACTTAATAGAAGATTTTGAAGCTTTGAATATTGAAGTAGTTCCCAGGATTCAAAATTTTGAAGCTGATAGATGGCACAGATTGGCTCACAGTTTGATCTAATAACTGGCCTATTAGTTAATAATGAGTCAGTAAAGGTTATAATAAGGCCAACTATCCCAGATAATGATGAGAATTAGCAAGTATTTGATAATGATTTTCAAGTACTCTCATTTTTGAAACAATCAAGGGAATTTGCCGATCAATTGCAACCAAAGATCAAAGAGGCATATGGGGATCAAATTATACAATTAAAGAATAATAAGCTTCCCAAAGGTTTAATCACTTTAGAGAACCTTTTTGATCTAGAAGATGTAAGCCTGGAGAAGAAAAGGTTCCAAGCAAACAAAGTAGATTATTCCAAAATAGAGGTGAGTGAAGGGAAAAAATTAAAAGTTGGAAATTCTGCAACTCAAGTAGAAAAGGAAAGGCTAATTGAAATATGCAAAAAATATGACAGAGTCATAGCTTGGAGCTATGAAGACCTTCATGGATATAATAGAGATATTATTCACCACATAATAGAATTGATTAAAGGATCTAAGCCTGTCAGATAAAAATAGAGGCTAGTGAATCCAAGGATTGAGCCTCTAATGGTGGATGAGTTGTAGAAACTTTTAGATTCTAAAATAATTTTTCCAATCAAACACTCAACCTGGGTATCAAATCTAGTACCAGTTAGGAGAAAGAATGGTGATATAAGACTTTGTGTAGATTTTAGAGACCTAAATAGAGCATCTCTAAAAGATCACTATCCTTTGCCCTCCATGGAATAGATTTTACAGACTGTGGCTAGATCTGAGAGGTTTTCTTTGCTAGATGGTTTCTCTAGATATAATCAGATTTGGTTAGCTAATGAAGACCAATACAAGGCTGCTTTTACTACCAAATGGGGAACATTTGCATATGCTAAAATGCCATTTGGCCTATCAAATATTGGAGCCACTTTTTAAATAGCTATGGATGTAGCATTTGAGGAACTTATAAATAAAATCATCTTGATTTATCTTGATGATCTTAGTATTTTTTCAAAGAATGTTGTTGATCATTCTGATCATTTAGAACTTGTGTTTAAAAAATGTCAAGAATTTGGAATATCTTTGAATCCTAAGAAATGTATCTTTACTGTCCCTCAAGGCAAATTATTGGGACATATAGTATCTAAAGAAGGAGTCTCCATAGACCTAGAAAGAGTGGCAGCTATAATGAACTTACCTCTTCCAGTAAATAAGAAATCAATTCATTTTTTCTTGGGAAAGATTGATTTTGTTAGTCGGTTCATATTTGACTTTGCAGGCTTAATAAGACCAGTGACACTCTTGTTAAAAAAAGACCTAATTTTCAAGTGGACTATAGAAGGAAGGCAAGCCTTTGAAGAGGTCAAGAAAGCTATCTCAACAGCTCCAGTACTTACAAACCTAGACTTTTCTAAGCCTTTTGTAATGTATGTATATGGAGGAGAGCTCAGTATTGCTGCTATCCTAACACAAAAGGATGATAGACAAGAGGGAGAGCATCCAATAGCCTTTTTCTCAAGGACTCTTAAGGAATATGAAACCAAATATAACTTTGTGGAAAAAAAAGCATATGCTATGGTAAAAGCCCTCAAAAAGTTTAGGCATATAGTATCAGGAAGTAAAATTTTGATACTTGTAGCACATCCAAGTGTCAGAGAATACATCATGGAGGGTGAAATTACTAAAAAAAGAGCAAACTAGATAACTAAGATCCTTGAATATGATGTAGAATTCAAACCCACTAAATTAGTCAGAGGTAAGAGTTTGTGCCAATATATGACTCAAGAGCTTGAAAAGATGATACCTGAAGAGACAAATTTAGGAACAGAAGAAGAAATTGTATTGAGAATACAAGAAGTTGATTAGGAATCCTGGGTCACAAGTAGGATTCATTTTATGAAAAATGGGATTTACCCAAGAGAACTCCCTCAAAATAAGAGAAGATACTATAGGATGCAAGGAGTTCATTTTGTTTTAATTGAACAGGTTCTTTTTAGAAAAAAATTTGATGGCAAATTGTTAAGATGTGTAGAAAAGGATGAGGCTAAGAAAATACTACATGAAATGCATCATGGAGTATGAAAGACCATAGCTATAAAGATAAGTGAGGCAGGTTATTTATGGGCTACTTTATTTATAGATTATTATCAACTGGTTAAAAAATGTCAATCT
Organism: Torreya grandis; assembly: GCA_037957365.1. Taxonomy (NCBI): domain Eukaryota; kingdom Viridiplantae; phylum Streptophyta; class Pinopsida; order Cupressales; family Taxaceae; genus Torreya; species Torreya grandis. The sequence continues at coordinate 2,759,444 of JARHVA010002110.1, forward strand.
TGTCAATATTATGTGGGGATGAGAAGGAATGTAGCAATGCCTCTTAGTCCTATAATTGTGGATGAACCTTTTGTTCAATGGGGTCTTGACTTCATTGGAATGATAAATCTAGTGTCTAGTATGGGTCACAAATGGATCTTAATAGCCATAGATTATTTCACCAGATGGACCGAGGTAGTGCCACTCAAAGAAGCAAAATAAAATGTGATCCTAGATTTTATAGGGAGTATCACTACTCATTTTGGGGCTCCTCACACCATAATTTTAGATAATGCTAAATCATTTTTAGGGTCTAAAGTATCTAAATTTGCATTAAGGCATGGAATATATCTAAAAACTTCCTCTAATTATTACCCTCAGGGTAATGGTTTGGCAGAATCAACTAATAAGAACCTGATTAGACTCATCAAAAGAATAGGGGCTGATCATCACAAAGAGTGGCATAAAGTGCTGAATTTAGCACTGTGGGATAATAAAATCACACCTAAACAGGTGATCAAAATGTCCTCATATGAATTGGTATATGGGAAATCTACTGTAATTCCCCTAAGCTTGGAGATTCCTGCTCTGCAGCTGATCAAATAGATTGAAATTGAAGAAAATGGCCCCATGCAGGTCAGACTCACAAAACTTCTAGAAGTTCAAGAAAAGAGGGATGTAGCACATGATTCATTGATAAAGCATTAGAAAATAATTAAAGACTATTTTGATAAAAGGACTTCAAATCTCTATTTCAAAATAGGCTCAATTATTTTGAAATGGGATGCAAGAGCCGCCAAACTGGGTCAACACACTAAGTTTGAAGCATTATGGACTAGCCCTTATAAAATTCATGCGTGTAAACATCAAAATTTGTTTGAGCTAGAAATGATGGAAGGTGAACCTGAAGAGATTCCTATGAATGGAATCTATTTGAAACATTTTAGTTAAACTATGTTTTTTAGCGATTTTTGATCATGCGAGAGTTGTAGATTCTTTTTTAGCAGGATCAAAAGTCCTTGGGGTCACCAATAACTATAGAGTAAAAAATACTCTACATTTAATTCTGATTGTCAGCAGTGCATGATCCAAATCACTGTCCCCACACACTTTGGTTTGAGACGGCGAAGTTTACATTTAGTGTTCTAGCTTGATGTTCTTTTTGCCTCATTTTTCTCTAAGTGTCAAAGTCAAGTAGAAGCTGCCAAGTGTCATTTTTTGAGGCACTTTTCATAATTTCAATAAGGCTACAAAACATGCCACGTGTCCCATAGTAACTCAGTGGAGTGCAAAAAATTTCAGCATCCACGTCTCATATGCATTTCAAAGGTTTCTTTCAATAAGCTAAGTATCACGATCAGGCAGAGGGTGCCAAGTGGCAATCGTGAAAGGTTCCAATTTGCTTTTCTAAAAGTGATGGTATGTGCCACATATCTCAGCTGAAGAGAGTGGAAGCCACCATGTGTCAACCTCTGAATTATCTTCATTTTATTTCACTAATATAGTAAAGACTGTGATGGGTCTTAGTTTTTGTTTTTGAAGCAAGCAAAAGCTGCCAAGTGTCACTGTCCATGTAAATATGAAATAAGGCCTGATTGTTTCTATAATATAAATAGAGCAATGTGGAGACCAGCACATGTCACCTTCCATAGGTTTCTCAAAAATTAGCTAAAAGCAGTGGAGATTGCCACATATCCCCGTTAAGTAAAGTGGAGATTGCCATGCGTCCTTTGTTGAGGCAAGCAAAAATTGCCACATGTCCCTATGCCTTTTTAAAGTTGCTCAGGTGAGAAATGCTATGGGTCTTATTTTTTGTTAATTTGTTAAAGTTTTGAAGAAGTGGATTACGATAGGTTTCAAAGATAAAACACTCCTGAGTAAAGACACAAAATAGTATAAGTTACGTGGAAAGTGTTGTGTGTCTTCAGTAAGTGTTGCGGAACACACCAAGTGTCATTCTCTAATGTCTCCTAAGTAATAAGAAGGTTTTCAAGGAATTGCCCAAGTGTCCTCTTTTTTTTAATAGAAGGGAGCATCCTACGATCTGTTTCAGCCAATGAACTATCAGAAGATAGAGCGTTTTAGAATCTAAGAAATATCTTCTGTTACACACTTCCAGTTTGGTTAGATTTCAGCTGGGCTGTTAGATTGGGAACACTCAGACAATCTAGAGTGAATCCAAGGATATAAATAAAGGTGTAGAGATCACCAAATAAATGAGGATCAAATACTTAGAGAGAATTTTTTGAGAGAGCTATGTTGTCAAGAGTTTGTAGACTTTCTAGCGCTGTGATTAGGGATATCATTTGCCTTTGTTCTATTTTCTTAAGTTGGAAAGTTTATGTAATTTTTCATGTTTCTATGCCTCTTATGTGACTAGAGAATTAATAAGAAGATTGAGTCCTATGCCTTTGTTAATATTTTCTATGTCACTGCAAAAGCAGTCTAAGCTGTGAGCCTCTATTTCTATTATTTTCATCTTTTACATTGATCATGCCTTGTTTGCTCTTAAATGTAATTAAATCTTACATATAGTTTCATTGTGCTCATATTAAGGGTAAAATTACATTTAGGTGCATCACCATAGTTGGATTTTATTTCTTTGCATTTGTGTTTCTATTAAAATTCTTATCCCTTTTCCCAGTATATGCTCGATATAAAGAAGAGACCATCTTCTTAAAAATTTGGAGGTTGTTTTAAGTTTTAAGTCCCACATTCTTGAAACTTCCCATTATTGGTGTTAGAGTCAAAGTACAATTTTAAATATCAAAAAAACCTGTTGTAACAAGTAGGATAATTAGATGGTCGATTTTGTTATAGGAATTTGATATTGCCATTATGGACAGACCGGGTAAGGATAATGTAGTAGCAAATTTTCTATCTCAAATGCAAAATGATGAATAAAGTTCTATTTTTGATGATTCATTTATTTATAATAATTTGTTTGTATTAACTATTCAATCTCTTTGATTCATAGACATTATTAACTATCTTGCTATAGGATCACTACCATAACATTTTTTACCAAGAGAAAGATAGCCTTGGATCCAAAAGAGTAGACATTATTCTTAGATTTTAGGATATCTCTTTTTTAATGGTCTAGATTTAGTTATGTGAGGATGTATCTAAGAAGATGAATCCTATGACATTCTTAGAGTCTGCCATGATGAACCCTGTGGGGGTCATTTTGCTACAAAATGGATTGCTATGAAAATACTTATTGTGGGATATTATTGGATTTCCTTGCATAAGTATGCCATGATATATACCCATAGATGTGATCAATGTTAGTGTATGGGGAAACCACCTGCTCTAATGAAATGTCATTACAACCACAATTGGTTCTAAAAAAATTTAACAAATGGGGACTTGATTTTATGGGTCCCATAGATCCTAAATCTAACAACAAGGAATATATACTCGTATGACCTAATTATGTCACAAAATGGGTTGAGTTCAAGGCCTTAACCCATGCTTGAGATAATAAATTAGTTACATTTTTGTATGAAGAAATATTCACTCATTATGGAGTGATAAGAGAACTAGTCATAGACCAAGGACCACAGTTCACATCAGATCTCACAGCTACCCTAGTAAAAGAATATAAAATTAGACATAAAAATTATACCCCTTACCATCCTCAATTGAATGGTTAGGTCAAAGTTATAAATAGATAATTGGAAAATATACTCACTAAGACTGTTAACCTACATAGAAAAGATTGGTCAACTCATCTTTTGAAAGCAGTTCAAGCTTACAAGACCACCTAAAAAACCACAACTAGTTTATCTCTATATGAACTAGTGTATGGTAAAAAGTTTATTATGCCCATTATTTTGAGCATAAAACATTAATAACATCACTTGAATTTGGATTGTACCTTTTTCAAACTCAACAAGATAAGATCATACAGCTAAATGCACTTGATCAACTTAGAAAGGAAGCACTTAATCACACTTAAATAGTGTAGAGATAATGAGTTAGTTGACATGATAGGAACATCAAGACTAAGAACTTTTAACCTAGTGATTGGTCACTCCTCTTTAAATCTAAGTACAAGGATCATAAAGGAAAAATTTAGTCTAGATGGCTTGGGCCTTACGATATCAAACAAGTTTTTTATAATAGAGCTATAAAGCTCATGACCATTGACTCTATCAGTTCCAACTACTTGTTAGTGGCCACATGCTCAAGCTGTACAAAAAATCATTTTCCAAGGAGAATCCCACTCACCAACTTCTTCAATAATAACATTTATTTCTTCTTCATGAATTATATCAACCTATTCCTACAGTTGAAGGGTATTTTTATTAACCCTTCTCCAATATTTTCCAAGACAAATAAGCTTCTTATAGCCAAGAACAAGCCATTCACAATGGATTGATTCAGGCCGAATAAAATCCTACCTCTTGGGATTCTCCAATTCCAATTATGTTGGGACCAAAAAATCTCTAAAAAAAATCTATAGATTTAGCAATGAAAACCTTTGAGCATTGATTATTATTGTTGATTTAGAAAACTAGGTCACTGGCTGATTAACATTCATTAAAAAAACATAAAATTCTATAGCACTAAACTTTTATTTCCATATATTTGCTTGTAGACTCATTCTTTAGGATCATAAAAACACTTTTATATTATTAGAGGTTAAAATTCTTGTTATATTAGGATAATTATTGTTATTATAGGATAATTCTTGTTGTCATAGGAAGCATTTCTCTCACTATCATATGATTTTTTCTCACTCCATCATACATTGCATTTCTCAAAAAAACACTCTTCTAATAAAAAACTGACATATGCCTAGTAAACCTCATATCCACCACTTTAACTCATCATTCATGCATTAATGGAAAGGTAATCTTAAGTACTAAGGTAACTATTTGTACTTATTTCATTTCATAAGTTTTAATTATTCTCTAAATTATGGTTCTTAATGCTATTAAATGCTTTTGTATCTCCACTTACATGTGCCATCCTAAGAAATATTCTTTTTCACTAATTGACATGACTATTACACACTACCATTATTGCCTCTTGTCATTTATATAAAGCCTTGCATGTATGCCAATTGCATCCCTTAGGGACAAGTGACCATTTTAAGTTGGGGGTTTCCATAATTCAAATTGATTCTCTCTCTTCCAAAGCAAATCTAAAACATTCCTTCCCAAAGCTACATAACCCTTTTTGTAAGAGCACAAACCCTGTAATCGATATTTTATCCTTCAACATGGGAGGAGACCTACTCAAGCATGAGCCACTTGACATTTCTCCCCTGACTAACAACCCAGAAATTTAGGTCCTATTTTAGAATGTAGGTTGGGATGAATATTTTGAGAAGATAAATTCTCTTGACCAAGTAATTATAGAATAATTTGTCAAATCATTATATAATAATTTGGTAATAGTCAAAGGAATGAATATAAAATTAAATAAAACTATCATCAACAAAGTAATTGGATTACCTAGAATAGGAGAATCATGGAAAAAAAAGTTTGATGTTGAAGTAAAGAGGTATAAATTCATTAGAGGGGATGAAAAATTGGAGACTTCAAAGTAAGAAATTACACATTTATGATTATCAATAAGATGAGCAAGATCAACCATAGTCATCTTTAGATATTTTACCTGTGAAGGAAGATACTTCATGTTTCATGGAGTTCATTTCAAATTTATTAACCATATATAGCATGATATTGAGATAAACATTAATAATTTTCTATTTAATATGATTACAATAATGGTAGATGTATTTCAAAAAGGTAACCCCAAAGTCCTCTCTCATCATTTCTTAATTTAGTTAATTTTTCAAGACTCCCTACATAGGACTAGGCCCAATGTAAGTTGGGAATATTTTCATTATTTATATAGAAATATAAAAAGTGATAATGAGGAAGAAGAATAGGAAGAGGTAGAGGTAGAAGAGGAAATAAAGGTAGAAAAATAGATGGAGAAAGAAGAAGGCCTTCCTGCATCTACACAAGAACCTATAGTAGAAGATCATCCTACAACTACATAATAACCTACAGTAGAAGATATTTTTGTAGTCACACAAGAACTTGTAAAAGAGGATCCTCAAATAGCCACATAAGCGCATGCAGTAAGGATGATCAGCCTCATAGAAGAATCTTCAACAAGCAAAGAACCCAGAAGGAAGAGGAAATTGATCCTCCAACCTAAATCTGAGGAATCTGAAGAAGAGCTTTCACATTCCCCTAAAAGGGCCATGGTTACATCTGATCCTCAAAGGTTCCATAGACTGAGATGAAAAATGAGAGGAAGACCAGGAACTAAAACTTCTTTTATTAAAAAAATTAGTATAGAGTCAGAAGAAGAACAAACTACCAATAGTCATAAGATATCTGAAGCCTCCAATTTTGATGAAATGAAAACTAATAAAGAAGGGGAGAATCTTTGAGAAAAATATTATTCTCAAAAAGGCAATGAGGAAACAGAACAAGTGGATCAAATCCCTATGTCGATACAAGAAGAATTTACTACCTAGGAATAATGCCTATAATAAATAGAATGACTAAGGAAAAATCTACATGACTAATCAATAGGTGGACTAGATGCACTTGTTATAGTAACTTCTTAGATGTAGCATTCAGTAGATATCCATCCAATATCTATAATTTCATAGCTTACTATAACAAAAAAATAGTAAACAAATCCCACAACTGACCAATAAATTAGGTATAGTTCTTCATCTACTAAGTCTTCTAAAATGATGAAATGGATAGTGTATACACCCTAAATTGGTTAATCAACCACACATATCATGTCTCTTCATAATCCTCTTCACAAGAGACTCTGACTAGAGAATATAAACCTTATTCATACTAGTCATGTCTTTGTTTTACTTGTCTTGGTCTAGTTTCTTGCTTTTATCACCTTTATGTTATCTCAATCAACTGATCTATACCACTAGAGACCCCCAGAATTGTCCTGTGTCAATCCTAGCTTATTTTTTTTAGTCCTAAAAAATAAAATTTTGGAGGACTACAACACTTGGTGCTCCTATCCTACTTGGCATTGTTGTCCAATGGTCATTTTTTTTGTTTAACGAGTCCTAAACCCTTCTTATCCCCTCCATTAAGTTTTATTTATCTTTTTTGATGTCAGTTAGAGTGAATAAATATCCCATATTCAAAATAAATATTATTTTATATAAAGGACTTCATAAGGCATTTTATATCTAGCACTTACTATTTTGGCACACTAATTAAAATCAGTCAATAATATAGCACAAAATTTTGCATCACACATAGATTTGCATGTTTGACCAAGGAAGGGCCTAAGTGAAATTTCATTCTTACATCTACCATATGTGTTGATTATACACATTCCCTAAGGGATAACTGCAATTGATCTAAGAACCTAGCTTGAGGTTTAATTCAGGCAGTGATGAAGATAGTAGGGGTTCTAGATCGTGTGATCATACTTCCCCTAACCTAGTTTTTTCCCTTCTAGATTTTGATATGTTTGTTGTTTTATGTGTGTAGATAGACCTAGAGTTTGAAAATAAAATATGTCATATATAAGCATAGACAGGTGATCATAGATAAATTAGGACACCTATAGGACCCTAAAACTAGACCACACTAGAATCTAGAGTCAAAAATCTAAACAGACAATAGTGCCCAAATTAAACTATAGCGTCAGATACCAAAGTGTCCCATTTTCAGTGATTCTATTCTTTCATCGAATGAAGGCCAAATTTAGGTTGACAACACTATCCCAGTTCTACATAACCATTTTCAACCTGTGTATCAATCATCTCAATCTATTTTCAGCTAAGTTATATTTCTTCCTATGTATTGTTATTCTTAGAAATGTGAAAAGGACAAATAATTACACAAATCTATACTGATTTATTGATCTAGACCCTTAACTAAAATAGGAATAAAACTCCATTATTCCAAAAAAAAGTTAAATCATTTGGTGAACTCGACTTACTTCAAACAAAATATTAAACCCTAGGTACCCCTAGGATTTTTTTTCACATTTTTGTGCAAAAATTCAATTTCAAAATTCTGATTTTTGTATAAATTTTTTTACATTTGTTTTATCCAAAATTATTTTAGAATTAAAATTATTGTAATAATTTAAAATTTATAAAACTCTAACCCAAAACCCTAGATTTCCAAACTAGCTCAAAACCCAAGCCTTCCTCCTTTTACAATTTTTAGATTAAAAATTTGGAATTTTTGTAAATTATTTGAAGTGTCAAAAATATTTTCAAAATCTCTATGTTAGTATTCATTCTTGCATTTATTTAATTAATATTAATTTTACATACTCTCTTTGGTGAAAGCAATAAAATGGCCACTAAGGCACTTCTTTCCTCTCATCCTATAGATAAATTTCTTAATTTTTCTCATAATTATGACAATGAATAGACAAATTTACAAAATTGCACATTATCCAAAAACTATAAAAATGATTTCATTTACAATGAAGACAATTACTTCTTGTAAAGAGGAATATGATGATTCATATAAAAGTGATAGTGAAGAAAAAGTAGATGCATCTTCTTCTCTCAAACCTATCTCTTTTCTTCCTTCTTCTAAAGAAAATAATTTTGATAAATGGGAAAGTTACTTTTCACCTCATTCTCATTTGAATAATACATCAAATGTACAAATTAATTATTTAATTCCAAGTAAACCTCTCATTACTAATAATAGGCTTGCATTTGAACCTAGGTTCTCCCTCTCTTTTGCTACTTCTATGTTCAAATTACAAAAATATAAATTAAATAGAAGCAAATTTCCAATGCATAATTCAAATGATCAATCTCATGTTATTAACTCTACTTTTTCATATCAAATAATGAAAAAAGGATGTTTAAATGATAACTCTCTTAATCTTACTTCTCATATTACAAATGAAAGCATGCATTCCATTCAGGGATAACATAGATGTACATAGTATTCCAATTTCACATGACAATTTATTACATATTAGAAAAGAATTAACATCATCTCTTACCCCTATCCCTAGTGATAATGAGTATGATCATGAACATGCAAATGAATATGACAATGAGAATGAATATGAAAGTGATACTTATACTTCTCCTCTTTCAAATGAATAAAATTTTGATTGTGATAATGCATGGAATAATAATGACTATTATGTATATAGAGAAGAATAAAATTCATCTCATGCTTCTAAATCTTCTCTCACTCCCTCTCTCAAACATAATGAATTACAAAATGTTACTTCTACTTCTATGCATGATTCTATTTAAAATGATGCACGTGTCATTAATAACATCACATCTTCTATTTAATTAGAATGTGATTCACTAAATACTAAAGATACCAATGAATCTCCCAAGCCACACCCTACTACAATAGCACCTATTTCTCACTTTTCACCCAAAGAGAATGGTATCCCACATCCCTCTACTAAGGTCCAAGTTACCATTCTTCTAAAGGTTCAAGTGAGCACACCCCCCTCTATGATCTAATTGTTAAATGCAACATTCCCATGGCTAAAATAAATGATCAAATTTAATGTTTAAATGAACCACTTCAAGATACTAATATGACATCCCAAGAGATTATTTATTTTATGCATTTAGTTGGTGAATTACAACACTAAGTACATCTCCTTACTTTGGAAAATAAGGATTATAAGTCTTGGATGGATGCCAATGAATTACATGGTAACCCTCTTCTGAAAACATTTGTAAAAGATTCATTTCCTAAGCATTTTTAGATACCATCATTGTCTCAATTTGATGGAACTAAATATCCATTCATACACCTTAAATCATTTTATAAGGATTTGCCATCTCATGTGAGTCCTTTGATTCTACTTAAATTATTCCAACAGACATCAGTGGGTAATGCATAGAATTGGTTCTTTCATCTTCTCCCCATAGGTTCCTTGCATACATATGATGATTTAGAGGATTAATTTCTTAGATATTACATAATAAACATGGGCCCTCATGTTACATATGATAAACTTGTTGCATTTCATTAGAATCTTTTAGATCCAGTTAGTGATTATATCTTACGATTCAAGACTCACATGTTATGATTGATCTATAAACCAACAGATTTAGAGATGCAACATATCTTTATTAAGGGGCTTCATCAACCCCTCCTAAAGCATATATTATATCAGACAGAGTCCTCTTTTAGGCACTTATGTTATAGAATTTTAGCCTTGAAGAAGAAATTGGGATTGATTGAGTCAAATTCAATCTATCAGCTTACTCTAGATTTCATAGCATTACCTCCATCTACATCTCTTATAACTTAGCATCCACCATGTATAAAATAAGATAGGAGACAATATCTATAAAAGCAACTAGTTAAAAATAGAGATCTAGTTCCTAGATCACCACCTAGAGTATGCACTATAGAAAATAGAAGTAGGGAACCATTACAATTTGATTTAGATTGGGATAGCCCATATGTCATATTATTAGCATTACTAGATAGGAGGTTAATCACATTGCCTTCTACTCATCATCAAGATCCACATCTCCTACATAGGCAGCCACATTAGCCCTTTTGGAATTATCATCGTATTCGTGGAGATAGAGACAATGATTGTTATGGACTTAGGGACTATATTAATAGATGTTTTGATAATGGCATCATAGAATTCACATTGAGAGCATCAAAATCTCCTCCATAATGGAACCATAGGCCACATTCCTTCATGATTGAGTCATCTCAGGACATTCTTTTATAGGAATTATCAATTACTCATTATGAGAGTAATGTAGTTTCTAGGATAGAGCCTCATAGGATATCTCTTATCCCACCTACTGGGTTTCAAGAACATTATAGTGAAAGAAACCTACATATAGTAGTGTATTCCATACAGTACATAGTTTAATTCTATATATATATATATATATATATATATATATATATATATATATATATATATATATATATATATATATATATATATATATTATATAGCATAGTCAAAAGCACTACAAAAGAGTTTTCAAGGTCCTATCTCATGTAACAACCTGTTTTAGTTAAGATTAGATGAATACACATCAAAGAGTACTACTCCAAATATATATTCACTAAAGCTAAGTTTTAAAGGACATATTTTACATATAAAACTACTACAATTAAGATTAAACAAGCCCCCATCATAGGTTATAATTCCATCTTGATCTATTGCTCAATCATACGCATCACAACAGAGGCCATAGGGTGTTATTTCACATAGCAATCCACTACAATTGTAGATATATGAGCCTTCTTCATAGCACACAATTTTATCTACACATCCATTGAGGTTTCATTTTATAGAGTCTCCATATATATATATATATATATATATATATATATATATATATATATATATATATATATGCTATCTATGGTACACTAACTATATATATATATATATATATATATATATATATATATTTAGTGTACCATAGATAGCATTAGATATAGGGCATGTTCTTACATAGCATGTGTAGTATGGTCAGTTATTTAGTTGACCATTAGGGTTTAGATAGTGATATAACAACCATAGGGCTGATATGCATAGAGTGATATCGTACATCCCCTTCTACTAACAACTAACATTCCTAGTTCTAAATAACCATCCTATCCAAACCAAATTATCCAAATCCCAATCTTATCAATATCATATTTTACCAATCTTAAACCAATTTGCTTTATCAAATCAATTTACAAATTACAAAATAATAAAGTTTTTATGTTCATATGATTTAAATAAAAACTAACATCACACTTAAACCTAACAACAAACCATCAAATCACATCTCAAATACCATTTTACCAAACATATACAACTTCCACATCAATGCTAAATCAATTATTTCTAAATCAACCATTTACAATAAATATACCAATATACTCTAAATTCCATAACATAATATGCATGAGTCAAAATCAAACAAGTATCCATATATACATAATGAGTTTTCAATACATATTCACTGGTATCAAGTACAATTAGTCATGAATGGGCATCAAGCCCTCACTCTTTCCACCAGTGCTAGTCCCATAATCTACGCTAGCACTTGATGGCCCCCAACCTCCTCAAGCTACCACATGCCTCTTGCAATGACTCTCTCTCTCCAATATCTGACCATACTCTTCATGAAATTTTGTATATCATCTCTATAGATCTATATACGCATCCATGATCCTCATGCTAATAAATCTAAGATTAGGTGGGGGTATCCTATGTCTATCCATGTCAACTCTCAACTCATCTATCTCTCCTACTACCCTAATGTATGTAGTCATTTCTATAATAGCCCTATCAAATAGATGGGCATAGATACCGGTCATGATCATTTCTATTTATATCAATCCCTCCTCCACTGCATCATTAGGTACATGTCATGTGAGCTCTCAAAGTGTCAAATCAATTATTGTCTTCGAGTAATTGTCATATCCACCTCCTACCCTAGCTTTTGCTTCATCCTAAGCACCTCCCACTTCACCTGCACACAAATTATGACACTACATTATCTATACACTTTGAAATCAAAATAAAATCACAAATTTATACATAATTCAAATGTAATCACTTCTTACCTCCCATCATCTAGATTAGCTCAAGATCCTCATACTCTAGAGCATCCACTACTTCAATAGGGTACAATAAATCCCACTGATGCCTAGCCCACCATGTAGTATACACATTTGTATATCTAATGTCATCCACATTTATAATATCTATGAACACATCCCTCACATCTAAAGGTAATGGTGCAAGCTCAGCCTTAGTAAGCTTCACATGAGTTTTTTCCCTTACATACACTCATGTACTCCTCACCCACACCCATGCTACTAGGGGCACATCTTTTAGTACCAAAAATTATTTAGTAACATTCTTATACTAAAAATGCTCATATAATCCACCCCAAAAGTCATGTATCCAATAGTTGACCCTTGTGTATTGTAGTTGTACTCCATTCTTTACCCACCTAGGAAATCCTCTATAAGGCCTTCATATGATGTCACCAACCACCAATCCATCAAAAACCCACCTATAATAGTCCATCCCATGATATTAGATAGCTAATGTGCTCATCCACCACTCCCCAAATGGCTATGGAGGTGCCCACTCTGCCCTCAATAATCCAATCAGATGCACAACTGCTATGGGATCATAAGCCTAATAATGTAATAAGGTCACCATGCTCACCCCACCACTGAATGACTCTTGTGTAAACATATAAAAATCCCTATATATGTCGACTAACATATTCCTACCCCACAAGAATATAGTGCCATATACCTCCACACTGCACACAATCTTATGCATCTTGTATGCAATAGATACTCCACTCCCATCCACAACAACAAAAGATCCCAACAAAATAGCCAACCACTTTTGCAAGTGTAAAACATTAGACTGCACAATGACTGACCATAACACATCACTATCACTAACTCTCTAATGTGTAGTAGATGGCACACCAACAAAGTATAAAGATGCATGATCAATCACATTAGCACCCATATCATCTTGTACCATCACTTATCACCCACTAATTGATAAATGTAGTATATGATACATATATTCCAAATTCATAGTCATCTCCCCTATAAAAATCTAAAAATTACATGTATCTATGTTCCACCTCTCACATAAGGTAGTCATCATATATCTATTCCATTGCATTATACCTATGTCACACACATGATCCAACCCTACCCTATCCATAACCATTCTCTCATCAATAGAAGTGGTAGCATCCTCAATGTCTCCATCACCTGACCCTTATAAAACTCTCTCATCTACACCTCACCCTACAAAAACACCAAAAACAACACATCTATCAATCAACAATACCAAATAAAAAACCAAAATAGAACAATAATGAGCAACAAAGCAACATCATAGAAAAATTATTCCTCTAGGATAATAGTGTTGTAATAAGGACAACAACATTATACAAGAGTGCTAAAACCTAGACATGAGCATTGGACTATAGAACAGGAGCATCAAAAACAAAAATAAATTCCTACACTACTTTTAAGCCCTCAAAAAAACCAAAATAGGCCTAAAATTTGACAAAAACCAAGTGTTTGAACCACTTATTAGGGTCACATCTCAACCAGCTTGAACCTGGGCCACCAGCTACTCGAAATGGGTCATGGTAGGTACTCATCTTGGAATTTTTCTCACTCTAGAGCTCAAAATCTCAATCTATTCAATACACAAATGAATCAGGAATCAATCCAATTTCTTATATTAACCAACTTTTTCAATCAAAACAAAATACCATTTTACCCACAAATCAAACCTTGTAACTCCATTTTTCAAATCATTTCCTTCCATGGAATCATTACAACAATACCTTTGACATCACTTAAGCTCTACTCTCTTACTACCTTATTTTCTTACTACAGCATGAACACCTCTATATTTATATTATACCTACACATGCGCTTTGGTCATCACCAATCAAAACATGTTCCACTCTTAACAACACATTCTAATCAATCAAATAACCTTTCAATCTATTCACAACATAGTAACCATGTTTCTACTACTATGCCACTAGTCATCACTTTTGGCTCAACTTCCTCTATCACAAATTTTATCCCTCTTCCTAAAAGGGGGCATCATTCATACTATTCCTATTTCTACACTTACCCAGCATACCTATCCACTCTCATAAATGGATACCCCATGGTTCTTATACATTTAGCATTTAGATTCAGCTTAGATTGATCAAGATATACAGTGACTTAGATTATATGGGTCACTTAGCATTACTCAGGACATTAAGAGGGATATACCTCCAGTTTACATATTCACAAACTATTTAGATATAGTTGTTCAAATTATATGGATTCATAATAATTTTGATATAGATTTATATGCTATTCAGATATAATGGTTTAGATTATATGGATTCATAGTGATTTTGATATAGATATAGTCTTAGATACTAGATTTAGGGGCATGTACATGCTACGCATCTCATACATACAGCTTCATATATCATGACACAGTTATAAAATCGGATAGCAAACTATAGGCATAGTGTAGAGCATAGTGTTTTGGTCTCCAATTTTGCACATGAGGCATGAAAATATATGTCATATCGCATATGGTTATATAGATTACCACATTATGTAGACATATCACTCACATACCAGATTTTGGGGGCATGGAACAAATGTTCATGTTCTTCATCACTCAAGATTATACAGATGGAATGCTAAGACATGCCATTCTCTTCTTACACATTGACTATATTTTTATATTACACCCAATTGCACCTAGGTTATCACTATGTTGGATTGCATAGCTATCTATAGTGGTTGGTTCATTATATTACTCAGATTCAAAATACTTGAGTATGTGTAGGACAGAGGATAGACATTGGTTTTGGGCCTCTAAACACGTCTCAATTCTAGTTATGTAGAAACCCCTGTTTCCCCTAATTTTTGAACTGATCATTTTTTTACTATTTTTGTGTATTTAAAGTTTTTTGGTGTTTTTGCTTGAAATAAAGAAGAATGCAATTTTGCAAAATAATTTCAAATAAATAATAAATAGCATAATAATCTCTTAACTGGCTAATCAATGATCTTATTATTCATCCAGATGATTACAATAGAATATCTCTGTCTTGCATATAAAAATATTGTTAAAAACCTTATTTTTCCAACAAACCCTAGATCTGGTACAGTCAGTACAGCTGTAATAAATACCCCATTCTCTATGCTTTTGAAGGTACAAAAAGATGATAGAAGTGTAGGTGCTCAAAAGGGTATCATCAATTTTTCCAAAAAGAAGCCGTGTTGCCTTAGGAGAGAGAAAATGCCCCTGTTGGTACTGTATGGCCTGGTATAGTACAGTACAAATTCCATATGGCGGCAATAAAAATAGTACGGCCTAGTATGGTAGTACTCCAGAACCCTAAAAAATTGTGCTAATATTGATAATCTTCTTCTAGACAATTTTTGGATCAAAACCCTGATGGAATAAATCTCTGTGAAGCTCTATGATAATCTCTATGTGAAATTATCTCTCAACTAGCAATAGATCAGCTGATATCTCACAACCTCTAAATTACACACACTAAAGATTACACATTCTCCAATGCAAAATAATATTGGAAACCCTTGGCTCAATCTTCTGAGAAAAAACACTTAGCAAAAATTTGTCTTCAACATGAATATGGCGCTCCTCCCAATAATAAACCCTTATATCCTCAAAAAAGTGTGCTTGCCCTAATTAGGGTTTTATAATTAAAAATTAGGGTTTATTTTTTTCTTTTAATTTTCCAAAGTCTAAGACACAATTTTAATTATAAAATATAATTAAAATGGCCCCCTTCATAATGAGCACCCCCTTGGCCAAAAACGCCTAAGTCATAATTACACCAAATAATTAATATTTAATTAAATCAATTAAATATTAATATCTCCCTCGATACATATCTGATTCTCAATCTATCTAAAGTTGGTGAACAAGGAAGTGATTCCACACATGACCATACCAAAATAGGGGTGCTCTGCTATGTGTCAAATATCCCTAAAAAATAGAAGCTCAGGAAAACGTGTTTGAAAGAGCTCAAACAAAATCCAACTAGAAAAATTTTGCTAGTCAAAGCCAAGCCAAGCTCCATCATGACCCTCTATCCATGCTATCAGCCTACAAGGGTCACATAATAGGCTAATCATCAACTCTAAAAGATGTCAACTGAAAGGGGACATGACAGTCTACCCCTCCTAAAATTGCTTGTCCTCAAGCAATCTCAACTGCCAAGAAACTCTACTCTGCCTGGATCCCAAATGGTTTTATAGAGTGCCTAAAAAGATACTGAATCATGCTCAACACTATTGTGAACCACTATCAGGGTGAGAAGCAATCTATCATATGAAATGATCATTGTATCCCAATACAATCTGTACTCACATTCATCTACCAAATCTTCCTCTAGTGCATGCTCCATATCTGAATTGCAGCATATGGGTATATGCAAATCTAATCTAATAGCACCATAGCATCAGATTTAGAGCCTGTGTGTGGCACACTATCACCTTGATTCATTGAAATTCTTGAAACAACATGGGATTTCTAGTGACATATGTGTTGGATCCCTGCACTTCCATGTGATGAAGGTTCACAACACAAGATATTGAATATAGCAATCAGGATAGCTGCATCAAGAGCTGCATAGTGCAACTGACTAGTGGCCAAAGGACGTTGCTCCTAGTTGCTCATCCATCTTGTTTTGTTTAAGTGGCCTCCTAATGCAGTCTTTGTAAGGCCAAAAAGTCCTCCCTTAGAAGATTCATGAAGCTTTTGAAGATCTAAAATACCTTCACAGAAGTGGAAACACTCCATTTCCCTATAAGACTGATAAAGCTACTCCAAATCATTGTGAAAAGCATAACCTAACTTCAAAATGTTAGTAGAATGAAAAACAACTTTGAGACAGGTGTCTAATGCATGATGTTAGGCACCTAGAACAACAAACAGCTCTGATACGAACTTGTCAGGATCTTTCTCCTCAATTAGAGCACAGTATGATTACCTCTGTATAAGCAACTAAACATAGAATTTAACCAGAATGAATAAGTAACTATAAATATGAAACAACACAGGATATGAGAGACAATACCCAATTGTATTAATACTCAATCAAAAGAAAATACAATAAAGAAGATGCCACACTTCTTCTTCCCACACCTCTAGAGCTCCCACACTTCTAGGGTTCACCTGTAATTCTCCTTCAACACTTCACTCTCTCATCACGGTCATAACAATCAACTCAAAAATAGAGTTGTTGTTCACCTCCACCCGTCAGTAACAATGTTGTCAGTACACCAAGTACACAACCATACTCCAAGTAGATCTCCCCATCTCTTGTTGCCACCTGCAAGTCAATAGACCTTACTTACCATGTAGATATCTCTACACCCTGAAGAACCCTTGTCCTTGCCTCACCAAGTCTTCATGATTCTTCAACTAGTACCCCGGTGGATCTCCTAGTAGAACTTGCACAACCTACAACTCTCCTTGATCATACACACTCAGCACCCCTTTGGAACTAGGAGGAGCTACTCTTGCTCTCTCTTCAAGCACAATGGCTTTCTAGCACACTTTACAATACAGATCATGAGTCTATTATATAGATCTCATGCATACAATAATTAGACTTTCTTAATTACAATAATTAGACTCACAACTCTAAGACCAAAAATAATCTTTACATGCAAATTGCCTGTCCAAAAATAGACCAGTCCAAAACCTGCATGCAAACTACATGCACACATAGGTTGCCAATGTTAGCTCCTTCCTGACTGATATCGGCTGACTCATAACCGACATCGGTTGCTTCTGCACTGTAATATGATCGACGTTAGTTGATCAGACTGCTGTCAGTTTCCCTGCAACTTGTTCTACAACTCAGCAACCTCTGCAACCTCAGCAACCTCCTTCCCTTTTTGCATTAGTGAAGATTTTAGCTCCACAACATAACAATCTCCCACTTGGAGATAAACAGTTGCACTGTACCTATACTTGTACACCGTCTAATTTGTTTCCTGGCTTGTATACCTCTTCAAGCTCAATCTTGAAGACCAACCACCACACAACCTGTGGTGCTACTCCTGTCATCCAAGCAACCTGCCACATCCAAACCTACAACTCCATATAGTGAATACCTTGACCCTGCATAACATGAATCCCTACTGTTGGTCCCTCTCAAATACCTGAGAATCCACTAAACTTCCCTCCAATGCTCCTTCCATGAATTGGCTATGAACTCTCTGAAAACTCCCACTGCTTGGGAAAACTCAGGTCTACACTAGACCTTATGTGATTTCAAACACTGTTCTAAGCTTAGCTTGAACTATCTAGCCATAGGTGTGCTTACTGATTCTGCATCCTACATCTTGAACCTCGCCAACACCTTATTCACATCAGCTCCCACTGGAGACAAAATCAACCTGTGATCTTCCATGTCTCTTATGTCAAAGAATTTTGCTGCTCCTAAATTCTTCATGACATACCTCTGAACTAACCTTACCCTTAGCTCAGCAACTCCCTGTATGTACGAACCTGCTCCAAGCATACCATCGACATACAGTAACAGGATAATATCGCGACCATCATCCACCCTAGTAAGACAAACACAATAGTTACACTGACATTGACTAAAGCCCTGCTTTGTCATCCACCTGTCAAACCTGTACCACTGTCCTGCAGCTTGCTCAAGACCATATACCTTGGCCTTCTATCTCACATGTCCATCCACTCTCTTCTCTAAGATGGGAATCCATTCGTCTATCAGTGCTTTTATCCCAGCTAACAACTCTACCAAATCTCCTACTTGGTTCTCTTCTGAAGAATTCATGCCATGCTCCCACTGTTTCCTAGATTCTACCTACATTGCCTCTTCACATCTTCCTGGTTCTTGACCATTAGTAAGCAATAATAAAGAAGGTGAACAATGAATATGAGGTTCACTTACCCTTTTCATCCTCCATATGGGCGTTTGAGACTCCTTGACAGCGTGTTGTCTGCCTAAAATCCATTTCAGTGACTGATCTCAGCCATCTCCCAATCTGCAACCAACCGACGTCGGTTCCCTACGACTGACCCTTACTATCGACGTTAGTTCCCTAACCGATGCTGGTGTCCCTTATGCTAATGTTGGTTCTTGCTACCCGACACCATCAACTCTACTGATCTACACATGACTGACGTCGGTGCCTGTTTGTTTGACGTCGATTCCTCTTGACCGATGCTGGTACCTGTATTCACCTGTGAGTGATGAATTTTTACCCATGAGCTCCTTTTGGATCAAACCCTTATCCATATTAACATAGCCTTGCTTAGAATAATTCAGTCCCCTCAGTTGATCTCTATTCGTCATCTCCTCCATGAACACCAAGGCTTTCCAGTTCTTAAGTTTGTCAAAGATATTTATCTTCCACTTAAGAACATGCATTCCCTTCTTACATATGTAACCAAGCCTACAAAGCCACATCTCTACAATAGAAGGTGAATCAGTAATATAAGTAGATAGATAAAGGATACCTACTTTCTTACCACCATCTAATTCAAGTGCATCCACTGTGAGAGTTACTATGCATCTCTCATCACCTAACTTTCTTGAAGAAATTAGACTCAACTCCAAGACTGGTACTTGCATGACCTCATTCAACACCTGTGTGTTATTTGTCTGTAATTTCAGCTTCACTTCCCCTTTGCCAATAATCTGACAAGGCTCACCAACCCCTAAATAAATCTCTCCAAAGTCTCCCTAGACATACCCATGAAAAGATGCTCTATTTCAGACTGCATGGAAAGAGGCAACAGAATTTATAGACCAAGATTCTACTTTATCCATAGCAACCTGTATAACAACACCTGCAACATCTACTTCTACACGATGATCTTCTACTGACCAATAATCTTCCTTTACCTGTTCTTTCTTTCCATCAATCTGACCATTCGTGTTATTCAGTTTCTCCATTCGTAGCTTACTTTCTTCTGCCATTGCTATACTCCCACTCAATCTAAAACCCCTGAAAGTGACCTGTAATCAAACAAACACTAACCAGATCTGAACCACCTGTTAGTCAACCCAACCAAAAGCTCTGATACCACTTGTCAGGAATCCAAGAACAACAAACATGCTCTGATACCACTTGCCAGGCACCTAGAACAACAAATAGCTCTGATACCAACTTGTCAAGATCTTGCTCCTCAATTAGAGCACAATATGATTACCTCTGTATAAGCAACTAAACATAGAATTTAACCAGAATGAATAAGTAACTAGAAATATGAAACAACATAGGATATGAGAGACAATACCCAATTGTATTAATACTCAATCAGAAGAAAATACAATAAAGAAGATGCCACACTTCTTCTTCCCACACCTCTAGAGCTCCCACACGTCTAGGGTTCACCTGTAATTCTCCTTCAACACTTTACTCTCTCATCATGATCACAACAATTAACTCAAACACAGAGTTGTTGTTCACCTCCACGAGTCAATAACAATGCTGCCAGTACACCAAGTACACAACCATACTCCAAGTAGATCTCCCCTTCTCTTGCTGCCACCTGCAAGTCAATAGACCTTACTTACCATGTAGATATCTCTACACCTTGAAGAACCCTTGTCCTTGCCTCACCAAGTCCTCATGATTCTTCAACCAGTACCCCGTTGGATCTCCTAGTAGAACTTGCACAACCTGCAACTCTCCCTGATCATACACACTCAACACCCCTTTGGAACTAGGAGGAGCTACTCTTGCTCTCTCTTTAAGCACAATGGATTTATATCACACTTTACAATATAGCCCATGAGTCTATTATATAGATCTCATGCATATAATAATTAGACTTTCTTAAATACAATAATTAGACTCACAACTCTAAGACCAAAAATAGTCTTTACATGCAAACTGCCTGTCCAAAAATAGACCAATCCGAAACCCGCATGCAAACTACATGCACACACAGGTTGCTGACATCGGTTCCTTCCTGACCGATGTCGGCCGACTCATAACCAACATCTATTGCTTCTGCACTGTAATATGACTGACGTTAGTTGATCAGACTACCATCAGTTTCCCTGCAACTTGTTCTGCAACTCAGCAACCTCTGCAACCTTAGCAACCTCCTTCCCTATTTGCATCAGTGAAGCTTTTAGCTCCACAACCTAACACATGAGGTTCTATTTGAAATAGTCCTACCAAGTCAAATATTAACAATTTTTTTGTAGTAGCAATCTGTAAAATAGAAACCTTATTTGGTCCCATTCCTTTCTCATAGTTTGGCCTCCACTCACAGTCTATTCCAACCACCTTAACCTCGGAAAAATATTTTGTAGCATTTACCAATCCATCAATTGTATCAATCCCTACAACATTTACTTCTGCAACAAAGTTTGACAATTGCAGATAATGATTCTCTTTAGCCTTTACTGGATATGAAGGTATAGTCAAAGAATAACAATGACATATGTCAGTTGCCTTTTCCCCCTCACCCATTTCAAATTCTAGAGAAACTAGGCATTGAATACGCTGAGGATCACCATTAGCAGTCATCTCTGCAATCTCCCAGCATGCTTTTTAGGCAAGCTTCTACAATTTGCTTTTTTTATACTGATAATAAACATCTGGGAATTCTTGCTTCAGTTTGTACTTTTTTACAATGTTATATGCCTTCTTGAACATTTTCCTATTGGTAAGATGTTGCACTAGAGAGAAAATCATATCTTTCCCCATGTAAGATGCCCATTGTTCTACTAATTCAACTTGGTTACCATGAATCATAGTATCCAAAAACTCCTGGGGTGTATAATGCTGAAGAGAAAATTTCTTTAACATACATACGGCACTGGAATAATTCCGAGATCATATCAACTTCAAAATAAATGCCTCCAAATTTATCTTTGCTTTCACAGACTTCTCAAACTCCCTTGTTGAACTGTATATGGCCTCCACTAAATCATCCATTCCAATGTCAAAAACTGTTGCCACTTTGATAAGGATGCGCTCCTCAAGTTTGACTGATCCAAGCACCACTCTATTAAACAACTGAGCTGCTAATTTCCTCGCTTCAGCAACATCAAAAAATGACCTATTTATTTTATCCAAATAGCTTAAATCTGATGTCAGTAAGTGGCTTAGGCCTTCCCCATAAGGTGCTTTAACAAGGAGTAAGACATTTAGACAATGCATGACATAAGTATCTGGTCTAGGAGGTGGAGCACTTGGCAAAGCTTCCATTACTTATCGGTGAAGAGTCTGGAATTTCATAACTGCCTTGCCCTTTCTATCATAGTCATGTTTAGCTGCCTGCATCTCCAAATTGTCCCCGTCCACCTCTTCTTTGATGAACTGGATGCGATTCATTAGTGATTTCTCTTTTTCCCATTCCATGTTGGAAAGATTGACCTTTCCTTTTATGTTTTGAAGATGCCTTCTCACCTTGATAGCCACTAATCTAGCCTCCTTGGCCCTTTGTGACCACATATCACATAAATTTTGTGTCCTTTCCACAACAACAACATTCTCGTCATTGGTTGATATGAGGCTACATTTTACTCCTATTGTGTCCTCTATTTTCTGCTACACTTTCCCTCCTTTGCCTTTTACAAAATGCAACAAAGCAGCATCAACCTTAACCGTGCCTGAGTGCCTTGATATTTCAACAGATTCTTCTACTGCTATGCAATTTTGTAGAATCTTGAAATCTGTATCTTCTTCTCTTTGCTGCTGCTTATCCTCTACAGAATCTTTTTCATGGTCAATAGTAGTTTGCTTTATAATTACATTTCCTTGGCTTCCCTTTACACTTTTTACTAGAGCTTGAGACTCATGAAGAGACTCTTGCTACTTACTCTTGGGAACATCTTCAAGATTAGCCAAGGTAATTGACTCTATATTCAAACCCTCTTGGTTTAGTTTTAGGCATTCCACTGAATCTTCAGACTTTATATGTTTTACTAAAATAAATGATTTTATAGGTATAGTACTTGAGTGTTGATCAGCAACAGCTTCAATTTTAGTCTCAACATCTTGCATCGAGTTTTGGACTTCAAAAATGCTAGCAACATCACTCTCTGAATGTTTTTTGTTGCCATTTACAACAATCCAACATTTAACATTTGCCACTGAGCTGCACTCCACCTATACACTTTTGATGTGGGAGTCTGTATCCTCATTTTCTGTAGAGACTTCTTGTTTCTCCTTCCTTTTGTTTTGTGATGTGGACCCTTTAAAAATGGATGCCATATACCGTGCTAATTTGTCTTTGGTTGTAGGGTGTGAAAGAAATTCATTCATCCTCCTCTGGTTTTCAACCAACTTATTCAAACTTTGTTTAAGCTTCTCCATAGTCTTGTCCCACTATTTATGATTACTTGAAGTAACCATGATTAACTAGCCAATTCAATGTCCAATCTACCCAACAGAATGGTAGGACAAAAGCTCTGATACCACTGTAGAAACCCCTATTTCCCCTGATTTTTGAACTAAACATTTTTTTGACTGTTTTTGTGTATTTTGATTTTTTTGGTGTTTTTGCTTGAAATAAAGAAGAATGCAATTTTGCAGAATAATTTCAAATAAATAATAAATAGCATAATAATCTCTTAACTGGCTAATCAATGATCTTATTATTCATCCAGACGATTACAATAGAATATCTCTATCTTGCATATAAAAATATTGTTAAAAACCTAATTTTTCCAGTAAACCCTATATCTGGTATAGATGGTATTGTTGCAATAAATACCCCATTCTCCATGCTTTTTAAGGTACAAAAAGATGATAGAAGTGTAGGTGCTCAAAAGGGTATCATCAATTTTTCCAAAAAGAAGGCATTTTGCCCTAGGAGAGAGAAAATGCCCCTGCTAGTATTGTATGGCCTGGTACAGTATCGTACAAATTCTGTACGATGGTAGTAAAAATAGTATGGCCTAGTACGGTAGTACTCTAGAACCCTAGAAAATTACACTAATATTGATAATCTTCTTCTGGACAATTTTTGGATCAAAACCTTGATGGAGTAAATCTCTGTGATAATCTCTGTGTGAAATTATCTCTCAACTGGCAATAGATCAGCGGATATCTCACAACCTCTAAATTACACACACTAAAGATTACACATTCTCCAATGCAAAAGAATACTAGAAACCCTTGGCTTAGTCTTCTCAAAAAAACATTTATCAAAAATTTGTCTTCAACATGAATATGGCACTACTCCCAATAAGAAACCCTTATATCCTCAAAAAAGTGTGCTTGCCCTAATTAGGGTTTTACAATTAAAAATTAGGGTTTCTTTTTTTTCTTTTAAATTTCCAAAGTCTAAGACAATTTTAATTATAAAATATAATTAAAATGGCCCCCTTCATAATGAGCTCCCCCTTGGCCAAAAATGCCTAAGTCATAATTATGCCAAATAATTAATATTTAATTAAATCAATTAAATGTTAATATCTCCCTCAATACATATCCGATTCTCGATCTGTCTAAAGCTGGTGAACAAGGAAGTGATTTCGCACATGACCATACCAAAATAGGGGTGCTCCATTGTGTGTCAAATATCCCTAAAAAATAGGAGCTCAGGCAAACATGTCTAAAAGAGCCCAAACAAAAGCCAACTAGAAAAATTCTACTAGTCGAAGCCAAGCCAAGCTCCATCATGACCCTCTATACATCCTATCAGTCTACGAGGGTCGCATAATAGGCTAATCATCAACTCTGAAAGATGTCAACTAAAAGGGGACATGACAAGTTATGATATTCAAAGTGGGGGCATGATATATTTTACTCTTCATAGCATACATATTTTATATATACATCTAGATTACATGAGTTTATGTGGGAGAAAGGACAGACATTGGTTTTGGGCCTCCAAGCATTCTTCATCTTTAGTCAAATTCAGCATAGGGAGAATTTCCCTCCTTCTCCATGATATATGGATTCTACATTCAGATTCAATATAGGGGGCATCCACTCCATGGATTTATTCTCTCTCTAGGAACTATTCAGCTCCTCATCCACTTCCTTGGCTAGGAAGTGAGTTGGAACCTTGAAACA
Source organism: Torreya grandis (assembly GCA_037957365.1). Lineage (NCBI taxonomy): Eukaryota > Viridiplantae > Streptophyta > Pinopsida > Cupressales > Taxaceae > Torreya > Torreya grandis. The sequence goes on from JARHVA010002110.1 coordinate 2,785,000, forward strand.
CATTCACCTCCATGTAGGTAAGTTTAGGTATGTATTTTCTTCTTATTTCTTTTACTCTAGTATTTCATTTCATTGTATCACTAAAATAAAAGAGGAAAAAATGTATTCACCCTAAATTTGTCAAGAAACCACACATATCATGTCTTTTCATAGTCATCTTCATAAGAGACTCTGATTGGAGAATATGAGCCTTGTTCACACTAGCCATGTCTTTTTTTCTCTTATCTTGGTCTATTTTCTTGATTTTATCACCTTTTCATTATATTAATCAACTAATCTATATCCCCAGATACCCCCAGACTTGGCTTGTGTCAGTCCCATCCTATTTTTATGGGTCCCAAATAATAAAATTTTGGACTACTATAATGTCCAGTGCTCTTATCCTACTCAATGTTGTTGTCCAACATTAATTTTTTATTGCTTAATGGGTCTTAACCCCTTTTTATCCCCTCCCTTAAGTTTTATTTATCTTTTTTTTATGTTAGCTAGCATGAATAAAACTCCCAAATTCAAAATAAAGAGTCTTCTATATAAAGGACTTCACAAGGCATTTATATCTAGCACTTACTATTTTGGCACACTAGGTAATTAAAATTAGTCAATAGTATAGCTTAGAATTCTACATCACACATAGATTTACATGTTTGCTCAAGGGAAGGGCCTAGGTAAAAGTTTATTATTGTATCTATCATGCATATTGATTTAGCATGTTCCCTAAGGGAGAACTACATTTGATCTGAGACCCTAGCTTGAGGGTTAATGTAGGTAGCAATCAGGATAGGAGGGGTTCTAGATCATGCAATCATACTTCCCCTAACCTAATTTTTTCCCTTTTATCTTTTTACATGTTTGTTATTTCATGTGTGTAGATAGACCTAGGGTTTGAAAATAAAATAGGTCATATAGTAGCAGAGATAGGTGATTACAAAGAAACTAAAACACCTACAGGACCCCAAAACCAGACTACACTAGAATCCAAAGTCAGAAATCCAAATGGACAATAGCATCAAAATTGGACTATAGCACCAGACACTAAAGTGTCCCATTTTTTAAGCTCCTATCCTTTTGTCTAACAAAGGCTAGATTCAGGTTTATGACACTATCCCAATCCTGCACAACCATTTTCAACCTTTGTATCATTTGTCTCAGTCTGTTTCTAGCTAAGTTATATTTCTTCTTATTTATTTATATTTTTAGAAAGGTGAAAAGGAAACAATTGCACAAATATGTATTGATTTATTAATCCAAACCCTTAACTAAAATAAGAATAAAAATCCATTATTCCAAAAAAAAAAAAATCAGATAGACAATTGGTCACAAAGATTTAGATAATTAACAAAGGAAAATAAGAAATTAAACAGGTCAAAATCAAAGATAAAGGGATCTCTAAACTAAAACACAAAGTTGAAGATTTGGCTAATCTTACTCATGTAATATTTAACTATAGGCCTCTTTCAAAAGTATATTTAGTTTACCTTGAAGATCAGTGGCATAAGTTTAAGTTCATGTGAATTTATTGTGATATTCCATGTGAAGTACTAGACACTCTCTCTTTCTTTCAATTATATAAAATTAGCTCACAAAAGGAACAAGCACAATTGTGTGAGTTATATCTTCATAACTATGTTGTGCCATATGACAGAGAATGGAATCCCAACTTGTATGTTGGAGATGTCCTTTTTAAGTCATTTTTAGCATATCTTCTAAATGAGCATAAAAGAGGTCAAGGGATGACTGAATACATAAAAAAGAAAAGGGAAAGTCAATTAGTTATTAGAGGATAATCAAGAACACCCAAAGTTATGTTGCCAAAATGGGATAACATTATGATAAGGAAGTAAGGGCTTAGTTTGCCAAAAATAGTGATGAGGCTCAAGATTTCTATTTAGGGTTGAGAACTTCTATTAGACCATCAAAATGAGAATCCTACATAAATAGATGGAATGAGCTCACTCATGAGCTAAAGAGGAAGGATCCAAAATATCCTTTAAATTTAAAATCAACATTTAATAGAGTAACAAGGTACATTTTGCTTGTAGGAGACCTAAGAGCACAATTATTAAGCATAATATTCCAGCCTCCTTTGTTTTGGTACCCCATTCCAAATTGGTAGGACAAGACTCCATTAGAAGTAGCCAGGTAAGTTATAAACTAGTAGCTTTATGAGCAAAGGTGTGGATTATATGCTCATCTATCTAGTTGTGTCATTGAACTTGTAGACTTCAGATCTATTTATGGGTTTGAAATGAGCAAATTTGTTGCTTGAGGATGAGTAAAGTCTTAAATTGGGGGTTGTGATGAGGCCCATAATTGTCATGTTTTTGTCCTCATTTTCTATATTCACCCTTCTTATTTATCATGTTTCTAAACTACTTTCCCATAATTTTTATCCTCAAACAACCATGTTTTACAAATAGCATTATGTTCTCATGTATTTTTTAATGGTTAAACTTTTATCTTGAAAATCAAGTATATAATATTTATCTTTTACTATAGGATGTTTTTCTTTATAAATGTGTTTAAGGTGTTTGAAGCAATAGGTGCAAAGGAACATTTCACAATCTATCCTAAAGTAAAGGAATTTCATCATGAGAAAACATCTTATAGCCACTACATGACTAAATCTACGAATAAACATAATTTGATTCCCAATTCAAATAACTCGTATAAATTGTAACAACTTTCATGGATAGTAAAAGATTTGGTTGAGGACTAAACAACTTAGTTTGTCTTGAATCAGCATTGCAAGATCCATATGAATGATAGCCTTATCAGAAAGAATTAATTTGTGTTATCCTATAGCCAAATGTTTCTTAGTTTAGAATGTATTTTGTTTTGTATAGACAGTATCCCCTATTGTATATATATAACAATAGGGTTGAGAAAGTAGTAGAGATCATTTAAATAAATATAATAGAAGCATATTTTGTAAGATAGTTGTTATTGTAATTTCCTTGTAGTAATTCTTTGCTACATTTGATTAATATGAGCAATTATTTTTTAGTCAATTTCATTGTTGTAGGAGGAAATATTGAAGCTCAAGTTGGAAAGAGGAAGGGCCCCCTTTGGAAGTCTTATAGAAATAATCTAATCCATAAATTAGATAAGCATGTTATTTATTTCATTTATGTGTTGAGTGTTTTATTTATGATTTATGTGATTTTCAGCTTTGCACGTAATTATTATAAGGAAGCTTCTGAACATAAAGTAGTGTAATCATTTAAGCCATGATTTTATATGTTTTCAATTCAACATTTCATTTATTACATAAATTTCAAAATCCTAGATTATAATCAGCAGAATGTCAAATTAGAGGATTAAGTGTGCACATACAATGACATCATCCTATCAAGTTTATGTCCTTGAGTTGACATTTAAATGAAGTAGAAGATACAGGTCTTTGGTAACTCTCCTTATTTATTAAAGATCAAGAGAAGTATATTAAATTATGAATCTACTAATAATCAATAATTTTGCAAGACCAGTGTTTGATATTATATCTTGTGAATTTTTTGATTTAGGTTGTTTTGTAGATGTTATATAATATTTTGAATGTATTGAGAAACATTGAAAGTGTCCTTTCATGTGTTGGATGTCAAGTAGTTTCATGACTAAATTTTGATAGTCTTAGAAGTTCTGAGTGAGCATACTAAAGAGATGAGTTTAAGCCTTTTTGACCTAAGTTTCATTGGAGGTTTATCAATCATATCTCCAAGGTGACCAAGGATGTTGATGAGGTGTAATATGTGCTAAAATGACAATTACAAAGTTTGCTTTAATGTATTTTAATGTTCTTTTATAGTTCTTTAGTGTTTGATTTGGATAGGCAATTGATGGATGATATTTATGATGTGATAATGTTTTAGAGACCCTATGGTATGTTTTGAGTGCTTTGTGTGCTTATGTAAGTGAAAAAAAATCATCATAATAGTCATATGAATGTCTAAGCTCAAGTAGTCATCTTGATAGATAAAACTGAGTGAGCAGATTGATGATGTCATATTTCACATGTGTGAGTGTTTTAGGATAATTGGATTTCCCTATGAAATTTGATCATATGGTTCAATTTTAGGTCTAGACATTGAGCGTAGCAAAAGTTATTAAGGTGCAAAGTTGGCTTCTTAGGTAAAGTTTACTAAGTTCCATACTTAGACAAATTTATATTATCAAATATCTATAGTGAGAATTTAATCAAATCATAGATATAATATCAAGCATTTAATTTGAATTTATAATGATACAATTGTGTGGTTCAAATTCAAATATTCAAGATTGCACGTGCTAGTTGCATGTGTCACAATCACGGAGTTTGAGTAGCAAATCTAATGACAAGCACGAAACCTATTAGATAGAGATCAACGGTGAGAATGTGATCATGAAAATTATGATATAATGGTGATAATTAATTCAAAAATTCAATATATTTCTCATATTTCATGTGGAACTACCAATTTTCATAATTATGTTGACTGAATGGTATAAGGCACGTAGATGGCACGCAGGACTGTCAAGTGGCACGATCATAGAAGCGAGGATCCACGATCAACGGTGAGCATTGTAGGTTAAAAATTAGGCTTCTCCAAAGGATATTGATGGATCACATTTTTATAAAGTTTTTAGAGATCATTATATTATGTCAAAGTGTCTGATGTTTAACATTAACATAGTGACCGTTGGAATTTTAATATTCAAATTAATGAGGGAAAACTAGTTTGTAGTTTTTGAGCTATATCTTTTGATCCAGGATAAATTTCATGGTGGAGTAAAAATAAAAAATTTAAATAACTCCAATTTTCATATAGATACATTGGTTATAATTTTTTAATGTTTGTATAGTCAAATATATTGAGCTCTAAAGTTGAATGTGTGTTTGACCATGTTCTACAAGTGACCTGAGAAGGATAATTGAGTTGTTCTTGATAATATTTTGATGTTCATAGATGAAATAATTATTAAAGGGTGTTTTATACTCCATTTATAATATTTATATGGATTTTTTATATTTTACCAATCCATATGCAGTATGAACAAAGGCGTAGAAGTTGATTGTGTTTATTGAATACATTGATAGATTGAGTAACCATCTTGCATAGATAAGTTGAAGGTGTTCTGAGCAGAGTTGAGGAAATAAATGAATATGAAGATGTCAATAAAGTATAAAATATTTATTATAAGGTATTGGATGTTATATTATTCCCATGATTAGTTATGGAGTCTCAAAATAGCTTGACTTTATTTTGATTGTATATGACCAGTCTGAGTGGTCATTTTTAGAGAGTTGATTTAAGTGATTAGAGCTTGTGTTGAAGTGTTTAAATAAAATGGAGGTGTTGAATAGGTCCTAAAGGTTTCACCCATGTGATATAATCATATGGATATGTGAAATACTTGAGTGTTTACTTCATAAGTTTGAGATTGTGTTTTCTATGTATAAAAGCCTAAAGAGTAAGTAGACCTAATTGGTAGGTTCAAGGTGTGAAATGGTGTTCCAGGTGGCATGGACCCATGAAAAATTTAGAAAGGGTCTATTTAATATATTTTTTATATATTATAAACATTTTTTGAAGCTAAATGTTTTCCAAGAGGTTACAAGAGTAATATGTGGATGTGAAGGCCTAATTATGTTGGGTCTCATTAAGGCCTAATGGAGGACTTGAGTCTTAATGACTATGGGAGACCTATGGATTGGAGTTTTTCACCCATGTAACATGTGTGTACACATATTTTAAAGGTAAAACAAGTATTTTAATCATCTTAGCTAACCAAAATGGGTTATATGAGTGTATGGTATAAATACTAGGCATAATTGGCCTATTTGGTGTCATGTTGAAAAAATAAGGAGACAAGCGAAGGAAAGAACCTTTGAAAGAGAAGGTAGACGTCATTAAGGACCAAAAAAGAGTGAAGAGTTTTATTCATGCTTTTTTTATCAAGGTGATGAAGGTGAGCACATAGGTCACTGGATCTAATGAGCCTAGAAGAGGCAGATTGAGCGAGTAAGCCCTAGAGGTTGATTAAGTGAGTGTGCTTAGTGAATGGATTGAAGAGTAGAGTAGGTTTAGGATTATGTTCATGACATATAGGTCATGCTTATTATGTTTTGATATATTTTTTTAGGTTTTTTGATTGTGTATGTTCTAATAAGTGAAGATTGATCCAAAAGGGTGTTTTGGATGCATGGCTTGAGTGTGTAAGTTTTTGAGACTGTAAAGGAAAAAGAGTGCAAGTAATATAAGTCCATAGTTAGGTGTAGAAGACATCAAATTATAATTGGATATCATATCAAGGTATCTAGGTCAGTACTTGGTTATCTAAGGGGTTAGATCCTCCTTATGGGATGGGTGTCTCACTAAACTAAAGGATGGGTGTTGCTTGATCAATTGGTGTTGGTCTAAATTTGAATCTTGTTATTATAGGAATGTAGTCCATCTTATAGGGTTCATTGATTTTTATCCCAAAAGAGGGTTTCCCACATAAATAATTTGTTCATGTGATGTATTCTCTTATGTATGCTCTAGATTTATGTGCTTTCATGTTAATGTTGTTTAATCAAGTTATTGTATGTGTTGAATGGTTAAGATTTGGGAATTAAATTGGATTATCGTGTATCACTGATTCACCCCCCCCACCTCTCATTAATTTTACCTCTAATAATTGGTATCATATCAAGACCTTCTATGCAATTTTAACCTCTTGAAGGTGATCCAAAGTATAATATGGGTGAAAAGATCATGTTTGATGAAGAAGTTTGCCATAATGGTATAGAGGAAGAAGATTTATATGATAGTGAGAAGAAGTTGATCTAGAAGCTAAGTTCATGAGTGCACTTGATGAACTAAAGGAGAAAAATAATATGAATCATAAAATTAGGAATATGATCAAAATTCTTGAAGTAGAAGTTAGATCTCTTGAGGGGAGTTTGTCAGGAAAATCCATGAGAGAGGAAAAGGAGAATCAATAATTGATCAAGTCTATGGAAGAGAAAGCATGTATATTTATAGTTGACATGGCCAAAATGAATAATGAGGATAAGGATATCATTAAATATCTTATAATTTAATTAGAGGCTGCAAGTCCAAGAATGAGAGCTAAAGAAGATGAATGTATTCAATTGAAGGCTAATCTTGTTTCCCTGAAGGATGAGCATGAAAAGGTCATAATCAAGATAGCTAAGATTAAAGAAGAACAAAAGCTATTAGAACAAGGAAAAAAGGATGGTAGCATGAAAGACAACAAGTAAAATTAGGTCAAAGGCAAAATGAAGAAGCCAATCAGACAACCAAATGCTTCAAGGTATGCCAAAAAAAATTTGGGCCTTTGTTTTATTTATCATCTTATTGGTCATAGGGCAAAGGACTATGTAAGAAGAAGTAATAATTCAAAGGAAGATCACTTCCATATTCAAATAAAAGGTATGAATATATTATTTGCTACATTTTTCAAATATTTGGTCACATTACTAGGTTCTACAAGCAAAGACCATCAAGTCAAGCTAAGTTCAATCAGGCTCCTAGAGTGTAAAAAATAAGACAAGCTAGATAAATCAATGAAATGAAATATTCATTCTAGAGTAATTTTTATGTATGCAATCATTTTGGCCACATTACTATAGAATGCAAGAGGAGTATAAATTAGTCAAAGAAATATCACAATCATCATCAAGTTAAAGGTATGAATGATCTTATTTATTTCATATGTTATAGAGTTGGTCACATTGCTAGGTATTACAAGAAAAAGTTGAATAAGTTATCAAATCAAAATAAGGTGTATAGAGATCCTAATGTGCAAGGAAGAGGTAAAAAATAGTTGTATAAACCTAAGCCTATTAGAAGAGATTAGAATGAGACCAAAGATGGTTTGTTTGCCATGATAGACATGAAATAAAGTTAAGAGTTTCTATTATTTGTATTTGTTGACAAGTTTAAAGAAATTAATATATCAAGAATCCTTTCAAAGTTAATTTGATGATGAGGCAATACTGCAAGTCAAATGAGAGTATGGATATATGGGAGTCTCCTATGTTTTGGGAATTTTAGTCTCACTATGTTAAAGGGGTCTCTCTCTCTAGGCTTCAAAGAGAAACTTTACAGAAAGAGGAAGCATAGTGGATGCTTGTTGGGTCTTGGCTGGTGTTGCATGAAAATAAATCCATGAAGGTGAGCTGTTATATCAATTTGAGGTAAGAAAAATAATGTACAGTTGTGTGTTCCTTTATGTTGATTCAGTTCATAAGGAGTCATGTTATGATATGCAAGAGGTAATCCTTGGTGTAAAGAGATAGGTCTTTGAGGGTTAAGATTTTAAAGATGAGTTGTATTAGAATACATATATGGATGTAATCATATTTCATCCATAGTTGGTCTCTTGAGGTAGATTGATCTGGTGTAATGCCTTGAAAAATACTTGGGAGCTTGGTTTTAGGTGAGTCAATCTGCATTATGTTTGTTCTTATTGTTTTGATCAATAGTATGGTGACTCTTGAGAGAGGACTTGTGGGTCCTAGAAGTTCAGAAGATATATTTAGGGATAGTAATCCTAAAGTTAAATTTTTGGTCAATATTTGATAGATGGTCTAGTTGGTCAATATGGTAAAGAATGAAGTTGTGTAGGCAAGGTCTGCAAGCAGGGAATGAAAGTTTCTAGGTATTTAATCAAGGATGATGAGTTTTCAATATATTCTATTTCATATAAAGGTATGTTGATCCTATTTTACTATGCTCAAGGTGTGTTTAGGGTTTTTGGTCTTAAATATAAGAACTTTTCAATTTTTGTTGCTTAAATTGATTGATCAAATGTCAAAAGATTGAAGACAAGTTTGATATGGAGAATGAAGAGATTGTGTTGTCATATCTTTGATATCATGAATAATGTCTCTAAGTTCTATATATGAAAATTTGTGTCTATCATAGTTTCCATAATGATCTGAAGATGAGATAGTTCTATGAGAGTACTTTGAAAAGGTTCTAAACCATGATGACTTGTAGAGGATAAAGGGCAATTATTTTGAGATCCATATGATAATTATTCATGTTCACTTTAGTTATTTAATTTTATCAAATGAATATATTATATTTATTGATGTTTCCATAATAATTTTGATTGAAGTATGGATAGTGTTGAAGTGTTATCGATAGACCTAGCTCATTGAGAAGATTTGTTGAAGATGTCATGATCTAGGTGAAGCATGAAGTTAGGGGGAGCTAACTCAATTAGTTTTAAAGGATTAAAGAGTCATGCATGATGTGAGGGGGAGCATATGTGATATGTTCTAGTCATGGTGGAGATATGAAGAAGTCTACTATAGTTGCAAATTCAAAAAGATTGATATGATAACTTGACCAAACCAAGTCATATGTTTTGACAAGGTATTGTATCCTCAATTATAAACAAAGGGGAAGATTTGTAAATGGTCAAGTTATAGGATCGGAGGATTGTGTAGTAAATTTTGAGAGAGAAATTATGAAGGTAATTATGGTGATTCATCATTGTTGTAAATGGTTTGAAGATGCTCAAAATGGTGCATAAGCTCAGAAGCTATGTATGAACAAAAAAATAAAGTGTAGTCATGGAGCATGCTTGAGAATTTTAAGGTAAGAAGAGGTATTAAAAATTTTATGGGGATCATATATCATCTCTTATAGGTGTTCCTTTCCTATTATTGGTCCTTGAAGTCTTTTTACATCCGTAGGATCAGGAGTTGAGCCCACTTTGTCATTGTGTCAAAGGAGGAGAAAGTACTTGAAGAGAGAGACAAAGTCTAAGAATAAGATTTGTACTGGTGTTTGGCATCAATGAAAAATTAGTATATTATTTGAGGTTTGTCAATTATGTCTCCAAGGTGATCAAGGATGTTGATGAGGTGTCATGTGTGCTAGAATGATAATGACAAAGTGTGCTTTAATGTACTTCAATGTTATTGCATAATTATTTAGTGTTTGACTTGGATAGGCAATTAATGGATGATATTGAAATGTTTTATAGACCCTATGGGATGTTATTAGTGCTTTTTTTCTTATGGAATTGAACATAATGAATTAGAATAGTCATATGAATGTCTAAGTTCAAGTAGTCATCTTGACAAATAAAGCTAAGTGAGCAGATTAATGAAATAATATTTCACACATGTGAAGATTTCAAGATTATTTTGATACATTGATAGATTCCAATATGAAATTTGATCATATGGTTCAAATTTCAGGTCTAGACATTGAGTGTAACAAAAGTTATTAAGGTGCAAAGTTGGCTTCTCAAGGAGAGTTTACTAAGTTCCCATACTTCGCCAAATTTATATTATCAAAGACATATGGTGAAAGTTGAATTGGATCATAGATATAATGGTGAGAATTTAATTTGACCAGGTAAGGATCTAATGGTGCTTTTAAAATTCAAATATTCAAGATTACATGTACTAGTGACATGTGGCATAATCACTGAGTTTGAACAGTAAATTTAATGGTGAGCATGAAACATATCAGACAAAGATCAATAGTGAGCACATGATCATGAAAATTATGTTGAGTCAAAAATTCAATATAGTAATCATATTACATGTGTAACTACCAAGTGGCACAAATATGTTGACTAAATGGTATAGGGTGCATACAGGGCACACAAGACTGCCAAGTAGCATGATCGCGGAAGCAAAGATCTAAGATCAACAGTGATCATTACAGGGTAAATACAGGGGTAATATCAAGGAGATAGATGGAGAATGTTTTTTTTAAAAAATTTATTGATCATGAGATGATGTCAAAGTGTTTAATGTTTAACATTAATATAGTGACCATTGGGAATTTGAATATTCAAATTAACGAGGTAAAATCACTTTGTAGTTTTTGAACTATATCTTTTGTTCCAAGATGAATTTCATGGTAGGGTAAAAATCAAAGTTTTAAATGACTCAAATTTTAATCCAAAGACATGGGTTAAAAGTTTTTAATATTTATACAAATAAATATATTAGGCTCTAAAGTTGACTATATGTTTAACCATGTTCTGCAAGTGACCCAAGAAGGATAATTGAGTTGTTCCTTATAATATTTTGATGTTTATAGATGAAATAACTATTGAAGAGTGTTATATAAGCCATTTAGAATATATATATGGATTTTTGATGTTTTAAAAATCCATATTCAATATGAACAAAGGCTTATAATTTGATTATGTTTATTGAATACATTGACAGATTGAGTAACTATATTGTAGAGGTAAGTTGAAGGTGTTCTGAGCAGATTTGAGGAAACAAATGAATATGAAGATGCTAAGGAAGTCTCAAATATTTATGATAAGTTATTTTATGTCATATTATTCCCTTGATTAGTCATAGAGATTCAAAATAGCTTGACTATATTTTGACTGTATATGACCAATGTGAGTGGTCATTTTGAGAGAGTTGATTTAAGTGCTTAGAGCTTGTGTTGAAGTGTATAAACCACTTGGAGGTATTACATAGGTCTTTAAGGCTTCAACCATGTTATACGATCATATGGATATGTGAAATATTTGAGTGTTTGATTCAGAAGTTTGAGATTGTGTTTTCTCTATATAAAAGCCTAAAAAGTGAGGAGACTTAATTGGTAGGTTCAAGGTGTGAGTAAGTGTTACAGGTGGCATGGACCCATGAGGAAGTGATCAAGGGTATATTGGAGATATTTTTGATATCTTATAATAATTTTTGGAAGATGAAGGTGGTCCAAGAATTTTCAAGAGTAGCATGTAGATGTGAAGGCCTAATTGTTTTGGGTCTCATTAAGGCCTAATGGAGGATTTGAGTCTTAAGGACTATGGCCAACATATGGAAAAGAGTGTTTCACCAATGTAAAATGTGTGGAGACCTATTTCAAAGGTATAAAAATTATGTTAATCATCTTGTCTGACCAGGATGGGTTAGATGAGTGTGTGGTATAAATACTAGGCATAATTGACCTATTTGGTGTCATATTGAAAAAACAAGGAGACAAGCGAAGGAAAGAACCTTTGAAAGAGAAGTAAAATTAATTAAGGACCAAAAAATATTGAATAGGTTCATTCATGATTATTTTATCAATGTGATGAATTTGAACACATATGTAATTGGATCTAATGAGCTTATAAGAGGCATATTGAGTGAGTAAGCCCTAGAGGCTGATTGAGTGAGTGTGCTTAGTGGATGGATTGAAGAGTAGAGTATGTTGAGGATTATGTGCATGACATATAGGTCATGTTACTGATGTTATGATAGATTTATTTCAGGTTTTTTTATTTTTTATGTGATAATAAGTGAAGAGTGATCCAAAATGGTGTTTTAGATGCATGGCTTAAGTGTGCAAGTTTCTGAGAGTGCAAAGGAGAAAGAGTGAAAGTAAGAGAAGTCCATCATCAAGTGTAGAATACATAAAACAAAAAGTGGAGATTATATCAAGGTATACATCTTGGTTCTTAGTTTCTTAGGGGTTTGGTTCCTCCTTGTGAGATGGGTGTCTCACTAAACTAAGGGATGGGTGTTCCTTAATCAATTGGTGCAGGTTTAAATTTGGATCTTGTTATTATAGGATTGTAGTCCATCTTACAGGGTTCAATGGGTTTTATCCCCCAAGAGGGTTTCACAAATAAATTATGTGTTAATATGATCTATTATCTTATTTGTGCTTTATATGTATGTGTTTTCATGTTTATGTTGCTTGATTAAATTGTTATCTGTTGAATGGTTAAGAGTTGGGAATTGAATTGGATTATCTTACATCACTGATTCACCCCTGTCTCAGTGATTGTAAATCTAACAAGTTGAAGTGTTTCAAGAATATGATGGTAATATTAAGGTTAAATTGACTATGTGTATGCAATTTTTTGATCATTTTTGAGTGGATTAAGTGAGTTTGAGCTTCAATATTGAGAGGTAGATTTTTGGTGTACCCAGGCCTAATAGGATTGAGTACTAATGAAGGGTTTCAAGTAGTGATTAGTTGTAAAATGTCTTTTTGAGCCTAGAAAACATCAGTAGGAGTCTATTTGATTATTATATTATATGTTCCTTCCATGTGTGTATTTTTAAAGTGTTCCAAGAAGATCAAAGGGTAATGTGTACTAATGAAGGCCTAATTTAATTAGGTCTCCTTAAGGCCTAAAAGATATTTTAGTCTTTTAAGTTATGGATAACCTATTTTAATGATCAATTAATGTATAAAATGTGTTATAATACCTATTTTAATGGTAATCCCAATATTCAAGTGTGTGTGGATGACTAAGAGGTGTGTGATCTAGAGGATTGTATAAGAATAAGGCCTAATATGCCTAATTGGCAAATTATAGATTTGGAGAGTGTAATCGAAAGAAATAGCACATTAAAAATCTAAAGAAGGTATTTTAGACCATCATAGGGGTGTATATAAAATATCATGAAGATATAATAAGGGTATTGTATATGAGTATCAAGGTCATATGACCTAATCTATCTTGAAGAGACCTAGTAGAGTGAAGAAGCCTTGAAGGTAGTTTGAGAGGGATATAAGAGTGAGAAGAAATAAGGAAGGTGATCGTCATCTATTATGTGAGTAACAAGGTTTTTTGAAGTTGATAAAAAAATTTAGGTGGCTGATTTGGTGTTGAGTCATCTAGGGGGTTGGTGCCTCTTTATTAGTTGGTGTTTGGTAAAGCCTAGTTGAGTGGGTGTTTGACTAGTTGGCGTTGGTGCTCCATGTGGAATTGGAGTTTCACTAAATATTAGTTTTTATCTTATAAGACTATAATCCTTTTTAATATATCAATGGATTTGATTCCCCTTGAGGATTTCCCACATATGTAATGTTTTATCTTGTTTCATGATCTTGTATTCTTGCATATGTTTTGTTAGATATTCATGTTTGTATGAATGGTTAATGTATGCTTAATTGGAATTGAATGAATGTTTTGAAGGCATTGATTCACCCCACCTCTCAGTGTTTATACTTCCAACATATAGATAGGCATAAATAAAAATGGGGTGGTACCTCTAAAATAACCACATCTTGGACCACTAAAACATTAGGATAGGTATAGAGGGTTGAATTCAAACCTCTGATAATACCATATGGTTGAGTAGAAGATCCATCAAGCTATAATACCCCTTTATAGAGAGGTTCATATTTCAAACCAAGTTGATATACTATTGATTTAGGCATCACTGAAGTGTTTTCCCTAATGTCCACCATGAAATTGTGTACTAAGGAGTTACAAATAATCAAAAACATGTAGAAGGGAAGAGGTTTGATTACCTTGTTTGACTTCCCTTAATTGGTTTTGATTGCATTAGTGAGGACCACATTCTCCTTGCTTGGTGGCTTCTCTGAAACATTGATTTTTGGCAAGCCCTCTTGAATAAGATCCACTTTACTAGGTATAGAATTCATTTCCCATATAGGGACACTCACATTTAACTTTTTTATTTGATCAACAATGTTGATGTGTGCACCACCAACCTTTGTTTGTGTTTTGGGAGCCAAAATAATGCTTTGTACTTGTGATCTTTTAGGTATAAAAGTACCTCCTTGGTTCTAATTTTTTTGAGTTTTTTTAGCCTTTGAAGCTACATTAGGCTCATTTGGATTTGAAAATAATGGAGGAGTATAATACCCCTCAATTTCTTCTTGGTTACCCTTTATGTTCCTTCTCTTGAACCTTGTGTTGGATACCACAAGAATGTTCATTTGGCTAGTACTAGCTTGTTGATTGAAAGCATAACACTCCTCCATTTGCTAGTTCATTAATGTATCATCCAACTAATTTTATCCCTCATTATCCCCTTGGATTTGTTGAGGCCCTTCTAGTTTAGTCATCATAGGCACTTTTGCATGTTGTGTCATGAAAGCTTGGTTGAACCCATAACTAGCACCGTGTTGCCATTACTCATTGAAGCCTTGGTTGATCTCTGCATTTTGGGTGATAGCCTAATTTTAAGATTGATTCCAAAGTAGATAATTTTCACATTCTTAATCAAGATTATTTTTAATAGGGACCAAACTCCTGGAAGTAATTATAGTATTATGATTGTAGGTATTACTTGGTTTAGCATAGGTGAGTTATCCTTGGCCTTGATAATTAGCCTTAAAGCGTGGCCTATTGGATTGATAGGGTTGTTGAGGTTGATATGGGATATGGTATGGTCTATTAAATTTATATTTTTTCCTCTTAACATTCACTAACTCATTTCCAAACATTTGGAACATGTTCTTGGGTTCTTGGAGTTCACTATACTAATTAGTTGAAGCTTTGTGTTTCTATACGATTTTTCACTTTTACATTCAAAAAGGAATAAGAAACTAAAATAAATGGTCTAGGGATAGATGTTACCTGGATGAGGTCTTGTGCACCAGATTTAGACGACTGAAGGAACTCCTCTTTGGTTGTGGAGGATGACACCTGTAGAAGAAAGAGACTCAAACACAAAAATCGTTAGATGGCTAGAAAGTGGACTGCCAAGTAAAAGCTTGGTCCTAGAAGTGCAAAGACTTCTTAGAGGATGACAGTCCACTGATAAAAAGTAGAATATAGTTAGAAATAGAAATGATAAAGATAGAATGAAAGAAATGAAAGCAAATGCGTACCTATTTGCAGCAATCTATCTTGCACAGTCGCCGACGTCGGTGGTTCTACCGACATCGGTCAAAGAAGGTCACCGACGTCAATTAGTCTACCGACGTCAGTAGGGGCAATGGTCAAGGTTGGTTAGGGTAATGTTCTGGGACAAGTTTTAGGTCTGGTTTATAATTTTCAGAGTGGTCTGAGATTCAGTTTGAAAGTCAGAGAGCCTGTTTGGAGGTTAGAGAGCCTGTCTGGAGGTCTGTGCAGGGCTGTAAGGTAGAAAATATGGTCTGAATAGGAGACCAGAGAGAGGATAGGGTGACAAGGAGATAGGGATTAGAGAAGGCCTTTCAGCCTCTCAGGGAAGGGTAGGTTGGGTTTGGGCAGTGGTTTGCTTAATAGATGAATTCAAATAAAAATTAAAATGAAAAACAAAGAAATACTTATCTCATGATTGCTAAAGGAGTGAAGGAGACCTGTTGCTGATGCTGTTGACGGACCTGCAATGCCTTTGATCTCATAGTCTAGAGCTATTCTTGTAGAGTACATGTAGCTAGTGATGTTTGTTGTGTGAGAGGGAGAGAGAGAGAGGTCAAATGCCAAGATGCAAGAGAGTTCACATTCACAGGGGGCCAGCAATGGATGCAAAAAATTGGTTTTAAAGGAAATTGACGCCGGCAAAACTGCCGACGTTGGCCAAATAATGACCGACGTCGATGGCTGAAGAATGGGGATAGAGGCTAATTTTATTCCTCTGCCATTCTTACAAGCTTCCAGGGTCAAATGTCATGGGAAAATGGTCGAGAGGGGCTTAAATGAGTGTGAGAGGAAGGGTTAAGATGGTATTTAGGTCATTAAGGCTTGGCATGGGGTGGGGGCATCCAAGGAGAGGAATCCGAGGAGGAGTGAGGTGGCATGGGTGAAGTGGCAAGGGGGAAATTAAATTAAAATATTTGATTATTTTAATTTAATAATTGAGTGGGTTAGGACTTGTGTTAGAAAATGGACCAAGGGGACCAAGGGGGGAGGACAACCAAGGGGTAAACATGATTTCAGTGTCTACATTTGCCCCTTTTTGTCTTATTAGTTGTTCTTGATGAACTGCAAGACAAAAATAGGAGTTGGTTACCCTAGGTATGGGATGAGGTGTTCCCCCTTAAAAATGGGAGTCAAGGGAAAGGAACCAGAGATCGGGTGTCGATTTGACAAAGAGATGGATGGAAAGGGTGAAGGTGTGAGTGTGAACGTTGTAAAAGATGAGATTGCACGTATGCCACACCACGTGATAGGTAGGTCAAATTGTCATGGTCAAGGGTCGAGGAGTGCCAAAATCAAAATAACCAGTCCCCAACATTTAGTCGTAGCTATTTGGGTTATTCGATCCAAGTTGTAGCTCTAATGGGTTGTCATGTTCCAGGTATCTCATGCTCACGAAGTGCTCCTGGAAACACAAAAATGTCACAAGTAGTGGGGATCAATCAGCTTGTGATCCTATACTTTTGAGCGTCAAAATATGGGTTGTGGATAATTTTGCTAATCATTCATGAGGTAGCATACATGCAAAAACAATCAAGGCAACATTTGTCTTGGAAGTGGTCAGAGTCTGAGGAGATAGTCATGATCTTCAAGGTCGTTGGTCGAGGTGGGTCGAGATAAATAGTTGGTCGAATGAATGGATGGATGAAAGAATGTGACTGAGCTAACCTCAGAAGATGCTATGTCAATTGAGTGCTACCTACATAGCCCTTGTGTGAAGGGCCTCAGGCCCATGTAGTTCTCCCTAAAAGGGAGGAAGAGGGTCGAAGTTATGGATTGTTTTGGTCGAGGTCAAGTCATAGTCAAAAGGAGGATATGGTTTGTCCATCAGGTAGATGAACAAATGAGGGTGGTTGAGCTAACCCCAAAAGACATCATGTCATCTAAGTGGTGCCTACATAGCCCTAATCTTAGGGCCTCAGATCAATGTAGTTCAGACTGGTTGACAAGTTGGTCGATAGGTTGGTTTGGTCATGTGTTGAAATGATGAGGATAAGAGGGTTTGTCCATCAGGTAGACGAACAAATGAGGGAGGTTGAGCTAACCCCAGAAGATGTCATGTTGACTGAGTGCTGCCTACATAGCCCTGTTCATTAGGGCCTCAGACCAATGTAGTTCAGACGAAGAGTCAAAGTGGTCAATGATTGTTTTGGTCAGATTGAGGTCATAGTTAAAATAAGGATATGGTTTGTCCATCAGGTAGATGAACAAATGAGGGTGGTCAAGCTAACCCCAGAGGACATCATGTCATCTGAGTGCTACCTACATAGCCCTGGTCTTAGGGCCTCAGACCAATGTAGTTTAGACTAAGATTCAAAGTGGTCAATGATTATTTTGGTTAGATTGAGGTCATGGTTAAAAGAAGGATATGGTTTGTCCATCAGGTAGACGAATAAATGAGGGTGGTCGAGCTAACCCTAGAGGACGTCATGTCATCTGAGTGCTGCCTACATAGCCCTGGTCTTAGGGCCTCAGACCAATGTAGTTCAGGTGAAGAGTCAAAGTGGTTGATGATTGGTTTTGGTCATGTGTTGATAAGATGATGTTATAGCCTTTTCCATATGAGGTGATGGTGTATTCTGTAACATTGGTCGAGGTTTTTCATCCCTAGTAATTGTCCATGTTAGGTGATGGATATACGCTAAAAATGAAATGAGTCTATTTATGCTTCAATAAGTAATGGTTTATGCTTGACATAAATTGTGTAGTCAATAGTTTCCATGTGTATTGGTGTCCATAGAAACTAGTGTGAATGGTCTATGATAATGTATGATGTCATAATGTCATGTTGTTGGTCTGAAAATGTTGGGTTGGCTTGGTTTGGTTGGCAAATGATGTGGTTGAATGTGACCAAAGTGTAGGGGAAGTGAAAGGCATCTTTGCCCTTTCATTGACAAGGACCAGAATAATGGCATAGATAGGGATTGTCAGAATTGAGAGCCCCATTCATGCATTACATCGTTGACCATGGGTTGTGTTAGAGAGGTAATCAAATCACTTTGACATTAAAATGAGCTCAAAATCCCTTAAGTAGGTGATGTGATATGAGAGGATAGGTTAACCCTTTTTGAGTAGGGATAACTTTGCTCCTTTTTATAGGAGACCCTGAGACGACTACAAGCCAAGTCCATGACCCTTTGTTTTTTTTTTTGTTGTTGAGCAGACTGATCAATGCAGAAAGTCTACATAAGGATGTCATTTTGCTTTGTGGTCATTTTTGAAGCTGATCGATGCAGGAAGCTTCTAAGAAAGTGCCGTTTGTAGCAAGATTTAGTCATAGCCATCCTTCGAGGGAGTGGTATATATGTTTGCTTAATATATATTTTTGAGGTCTTTGAATAGCTATCCTTTGAGGGAGCAGTCTATTAGCTACAGCAATGATAGTATAGTTGTCCTTCGAGGGAGCAGTCTATCTTTTTGATTTTGTGACCTTGGTTATTTTGACATCTCAATTTATTTTTGACAGAATTTTGAGTCATGGACAAGACTATAGAAGTTGAAGGGCTCCCTTTTATTAAGATAAAGCATCCATACTTTATAAAAGGGGTATATAGGATTGTTTAGGGGAATAGGGTTGAAAGAAATGAGGATTAAGAGGACAAGGATTGCTCAAGGGATGAGCTCAAGTTAAGTGTCAAGTGAAAGAGTACTTTACTAACAGTAGAACGGTCGCAGATGTAAGGCATTAAGAGGCTCAGGTTCTGGTCAGCCTTCGAGAGAAGACAGACAATAAGTCCCTGAACCATGCCTATGTGTGATAATGTAAGGTCCGAGCCAATTAGGAGAAAACTTGCCTTGTTTACTTCTTTCCAAATTGGTCACGTGTTAAAGATGATTAAGAAGTTGGTTGATATTTGGTCAATGTTTGGTCAAGGTTTGGTTGGTTGATGATTGGATATTGTTTGGTCAATAGTCAGTTGAATATTTGGTCAAGGTTTGGTTAATGGTCAGCTGAATGTTTGGTCGAGGTTTGGTTGATGTGTTGTTGGCATGAAGTTGGTTGATATTTGGTCATTGTTTGGTCGAGGCTTGGTTGAGGCTTGGTCGAGATTTGGTTGATATTTGGTCAATGTTTGGTTGAAGTTGGTTGAGGTTTGGTCGAGGCTTGGTCGAGGTCGATTGATGCTTGGTCGAGACTGGTTGATGCTTGGTCGAGGTTTGGTCGATGCTTGGTCGAGACTAGTTGAGGCTTGGTCAAGGTCTGTTGATGCTTGGTCGAGGTTAGGATAGTCGGTATAAAGTTGAACTCCCCCTAGTCATTTTTTGGTAGGAAGAATGTCTAACACCCAGTGCGGATGATTAATGGGTTAGATAAATGAGATGGAGAGAAGACGAGAAGGAGAGACCTGGGTACCCCACCTGGTTGATAGGTCAGGGGTTCCAAGAAAATAGCGTTTAGGTATTGAAAAAGTTAGGAGGGATGGAAACCACTAACTCCTTAGGTGAAGAGGGAGGAATAGGCGAGCTTAGAGGAGATTGGTTGATGGTGGGTTTGGGGCAAGGGCCTACAGAGGCTTGAGTATGTTCTTGGAAACCCAGGCCATATTGTTTCTTGGCATTGTCGTCATTGAGAGGTTTGATGAGATGATGGGAGCCTTGCTCATAGTGCTCGAAGCCAAAACCCTTCCATGCACACCTATAAAGGTAGGTGTGTGCAAAGGTGGGGTTGCTAAGAAATCATAAGTCTGATGTGAATGGTTGAGGTGAGGAGAGAGGATTTCTATCAGTAGGAGCTTGATTGAGCCCCCATAGATGAGATTGGTTCAGAGGTGAGGAGGCCCATAAGGAATGACCATTCCAATCTGATGGTCATAGCTTGGAGTGTGGTGAAGCTGTCCATACTCTTACAGAGTTTGGAACATGTCTAAGGCAAGAAAGCGATATTCCCCAAGTGAAAGTCATTGGAAGATATCTTCCATGGGGTCTTTGGTTGTCGCTTGAAGAGGGGGTGTGGGGGCGACCACTAATTGCGAACTGGTCGAAGCTTTCGCAGATGGAGGTGGCGTCTAGGTTGATGTCTTGAGAGGAATGAGAACGTCATTTGGCTGATAAGTCATGTTACAAGTTTTGAAAGGTCATGGGTTGGCAGGAATGATGTGGACTTGCCCGTCGTGTTTAAATTTTACATAATGGTGTAGTGTGGAGGGAACACAAGCCATGGCACAGATCCAGGGTCAACCTAGCAACATGTTATATTGGAACTCTCCTTTGATGATATAGAAGAGCTCTGAGACAGTGCGCAGGCCAACATGAATGTGGAGGACGATGGTGCCAATGGTTGTGGTAGTGGTGTCATTAAAGGATCGCAAGATTGCATTGGTTTTTGATACACAATTCTTGGGGAGAGCCAATTGATCAAAGGCATGAGTAGAGATGATGTTAATGATGGCACCTCCATCAATCATGACTCGCTTAATGCGAGTTTGATCAACATAGGTGGTGATGAAGAGAGCAGCGTCTTGATCTTCTGAGTTAGCTGTAGGAATTTCAAAATCACTGAAAGTGATAGAGGCAATGGGAGATAATGAGTGGACCAGGGCAGCTAGTGGTTGGGGGTCCTCAGGTTGGACCTCCACTGCCTGTAAGGCTCTGATGAGAGCTTGACGATGCTGGGGTGAACTTTGGATGAGGTCGTACAAGGTCATCTTCACGGGCATCTGGTGAAGTTGTTTTAACATAGAGTCATAGATTACCCTTGAAGAAGAAGAAGAGGGTTGGGATGCACCCAAGATAGAGATTTTAAGTTTTTGCAGTTGAGGTGGCTTGACAAAGGGATAGGTCTATAGAATGGCGGCTTTTTCTTTTGCCTTGTCTTTTTGTGACCTATTAGTTATGTGGATGGCATTAATTTTGAAGAGAGGAGGTGAAGGAGATGAAGGGGTCATGGCCTGCTAATGAGATGTCGATGTGGTTGAAGAGGTTGGAGGGATATGGGAAGGTGTTGGGGGTCGGTCGATAGTGTCTTCAAGAATAAGAGTGTCTTTCTCCATGTAACAGCAAATGACCATCTTGAGGGCATAGCAGCTCTCGATGTCATGTCCTAGCATATGATGATATAGGCAAATCTTAGTATCATCGAACCAGGAAGGCTTTGACCTGAGGGGTTGGAAGGGTTTGATAGGCGGAAGGGTTATGCTAGAGGTTTGCAAAAGTTGGTGCAATATCAAGGCATATGAACCCACTAAAGGGTCTGTGCTTGTTGATGCGTGAGATGCTAATGACTTTTGCTTAGGAGGTGTTGAAGGAGGCTTCCATACCACCTTTTGGGTTGATGGTGCGGCCACATGCGGAGATGACACTTTCTTCGTGAGAGGTGCTGAATTTTTTAGAGAGGGTAGGCTTGCGGTAGGCAAAGGAAGTAGTGGAGGAAACTTATTTTGGTTAGGGGTTAGAGTGGGGAGCACTCCTATTATGGTCAAAGGGTGAGGGCCCAAAATGGAGGGCAATGTTGATGGGGGAGGAGGAGTTCACTGCTGTGGTTTAGTAGCCTTCTTTGGTTTGGTTTGAAGACTACTATTGGTCAGGGCCTGGTCCAAGTCTACCTTCACTTGCGGATGAGTGAGGTTAGGGATAGGGCGAACGTCGAGTGTCTTGATTGGTTTTGATGTGGTGCATGAGGGTTTTGGTTGCGATGTGGATGGCTGAGATTTTAAAGGTTTAAAAATAGAAGTCTGGTCTTTGTTGGAAGTCTTGGGAGATTTTGTCATGGGAGGGTTGGCAGCATGAGATGAGACAGAATGGGCAAGTTGAAGAGCTGTGAGTCACTCCCATAATGCCTGATGCTCCATTTTCCTTGAAGAGAGAAGTCCAAGTTTCTCCACTAATCAAGAAAATGGCTGAGAAGATGTCAGATGAGGCTTGGGTCCTCTAGAAGATGTGGATGATTGTGGGGCCAAAAATGAGGTCAATGTAGTAGTCTCAGACCCAAGGCATGATGAAGTCATAACAGGTTCATCTTTGGTCAGAGAAAGCAAAGAGACAGGTTCTTCCCTAGGTGGAGAAGGAACACGTGAATGAGGCTCCTCAAGAGGGTAAAGGGTAGGGATGATTGTGCCCTCCACTTGTGGTTGAGGAGTAGGAAGGGTAGGGTCCTCCATAGGTAGCAAGAAGGAGGACGGTGAGACTGGTGGTGCCGGTATGGTCGAGGCATCCTCCAATATAAGGGAAGTCGATGGAGAACTAACAGGAGAAGAAGGTTCATCCTCGTGTGATGGACTGATGGGTTGACTAACCTCTTGAGTCTGTGAGAGAGGTTGGTCAGGGATGAGAGGCGAGACCGTATTGACTGTGCGTATGTTATGTTCTTGAGTGTCATCAGTCATGGTCTACACATTGTTTTGGGTAGGAGGATGGTTGGGAAAGGGTTGTTTGAAGATGTCTATGCCTTGATTGGGTGGCACATTTGGATTGTCTAGGATGAGGTCACCCTTATCTAGCATGTCTTGAATGATGTTTTTAAGAGTCTTGTAGTTGCCTATGTCATGGCCTTTGACACGGTGATAATTGCAGAAATCATTCTCCCTATACCACGTAGGGATGGCACGTGAGGGATCAAACTGAGGAGGCGGTCAGATTTGGGGGAGATTGATAACGCCCTATTTGACAAGTTTGTCCAGCATAGATGCGTATGACTCTCCTAGTGGAGTATAATGTCGTTACACATATCTTTGTTGGAATTGTCAAGTGATGCTTTGGGATGTTGATGGCTCGCGCTGGTTGGTTGTTGAAGAAGATGAAGGTCTAACAACTACAGCATTTGCTGATGCCTTAGATTTGGGATTAGATGAAGAAGGTTTAGAGGAAGAGTCATTGGACTTGGTGTTGGGTTTCTTACTCTGTAACTTGACTTTGTTCTCCTCGATGGCATGTAATTCAAGCTTTTGGGCCATCGTGAAGGCTTCGTCACAGGTGCGGAATGTCTGAACCCGCAAGGTAGAGGAAATATGTTTGGCACAGGCCTAAGAGAAAAGTTCGATGAGTTTGGGTTGGGGTAGAGAAAAGGAGAGCTGATTGATTAGGCCTCTCCAGTGAGCAATGAAATCAGCTATGGATTCATCCTCAAACTGCCTAATAGAATACAGATCTGTGATTGAGACCTTTTTGGTGATATTGATAGCAAAGTGGTCGAGGAAGAGTTGGGCTAGCTAGGTGAATGTGAAAAGAGAATGGATGGTGAGAGAGTTGTACTAGTCAAGAGCAACACCAGAAAGTGACATGGGGAACGTGCATAGAATTAATGCATCATCATGGGCTATGAGATAACAAGCATTTCTGAATGCTCGTAGGTGCTGTTGTGGGTCTTCCTTACTCTGAAAATGAGAAAATTTAGGAAGCTCCCACTGACTGGGATACGGCCTGATTGGGATGGAGGGATGAATGGGTTCACTGCAAATTTGCTCATATGAAAGGGCATTGCATGAACCAGAAATAGAGGTCTTGAGACTAGACATTTTGTCCATCAGCATTTTGATTATATCAGTTGATGGATTGATGGGTGGAGCGCCCCCTAGGTTATAAGGTGCTTGGAAGGTGCTAAGAGGGGCGTATGACGTGGTTGGTTGCGCTTGTGTAGGCACAACATATGGGTAGCTAGTCATCGGGGTGGATGTTGAAGCCAAGGGCACTTGTGTTATGGGGTTGGTGGGCACAAATTAGATAGGGGCCATCAAAGGTGGTTGAGGGGTGGCCACACTTGTTGAAGGGTAGGCAGTTACTCTTGTGTTGATAGGGGCAAGAGTAGGGGGGATAGAGACCACTAGGTTTTGGAAGGGTGTAGAATATGGTTGAGTAGTTTGAGGTTGAGGGGGTGTTGAAACCCCCATGGAGAAAGGTCTAGAAGGAGAGGCTAAATTTTGAAGATAGGACACGGTCAGGTTATTAGTCAAGGTGTTGGCTTGATTTTCTATAGGTTGAATTGTGGACGCTATTGATATGGCTGTTGTCTCGACTAAGGAGGTTGGCATCCCATAAATTGGGTTCCCTAAGGAGTCTCGCATTCGGCTTCACGTGAGATAATGTTGAAGGGCTTTGACATTGAGGTCCAAGAATCTTTCGAAGTCTTGGTCCTCTTTAGGGACAATGGGAGACTTAGTCGGGGTCGATTGGGTAGGAGTTCATTCGGTCTCTGAATGAAACTCCATTAGAGGACTGGTTATGGATGGTGAAGGTGGAAGCGGTTGTTGCCTCACATGGTTAAGAAGAGCCTTGGTTTGACTACGTGTCAAAACCATTCAAAGCAAAAAGGTTCAAGTTTTAGAAACTATGTTTTGTAGTTTTAGAAAACCAGGATGGATGTTAGACAGTAAGAAAGTCAGGTTTTTAAGCTTGCTATTTTGAGAAGAAAAGTTTAGATAGTAACCGACGTCAGTATAAAGACCAATGTCGGTGGAACAAGTTACTGATGTCGGTCAGAAAATTGATATCGGCGAAGACAGTGGCTGATGTTAGTGGGAAAACTGATGTCGATTACTATGTTTTCTAGAAACTCAAAGAATTTGAAAGTTCTTGGAAAGAAGAAAAATGTCCTCACTAGCTCAAAAAACCAGATAGAAGTAGAAAAATAGATGGAGACAAGTAGACCCTAAGCATTAAATCCTAAGAATAAACTTTTAGAATCATGTTGGCTTATGCCTTAGAATGTGTTTGGGAGGTTGGTTGTTAGAATGGGTCCTAGAAGAAGTAGTCTAAAGTTGGTTTCAGGTTAGTTTCGGTGCTCAAGAGTCTGTGTTAGGTTTCGTACTTGGCCTAGTGTTAAGGAGCAAGCTCCCCTCACTTCACGAGCCCAGTGGTAAGTTGGTCTCACTTAGCCAGTATATACTTCCCCTAGAGATTATCCTCTGCTAGAGAATAGAGTGGGCTTTCCCCTTGGTAGTGAATTCCAAGTGGGATTGTCAGGATGGGTAAGGTATCCGCTAGGTGATGAATTCCTAGTCGGACCTTGTCTCAAGTAAGTTAAGATGTTTGATTTTTGCAAGTGGTTTGGATGTGTAACATAAGTGGCCTATGTTTTATTCATGATGCATTTCTAATTACTAGATGTGTGGACTAAGTATGCATTCAGATAGAAATGAGATGCAATGTATTTTAAGCCCAAATCGAAATGTGAGTTCGGATGTAGACAAGTAGAGAAAAGGTTGAAGAGTATGAGTTGACTAATCTAAGATGCAAGAAAAGAAAGATTCTTTTTAACTTTGCTAATAGTGTCTTTTGGAAGAGATAGAAGAAGAAGATGCAAGGAGAGGCCTAATGCAACCTATATGAAAAGAAAGAAAAGAACCCAAGGAAGACCCTAGAGTCCCACCAGGCGTGTCAGAATGTTTCTATACGATTTTTCACTTTTACATTCAAAAAGGAATAAGAAACTAAAAGAAATGGTCTAGGGATAGATGTTACCTGGATGAGGTCTTGCGCACCAGATTCAGATGACTGAAGGAACTCCTCTTCGGTTGTGGAGGATGACACCTGTAGAAGAAAGAGACTCAAACACAAAAATCGTTAGATGGCTAGAAAGTGGACTGCCAAGTAAAAGCTTGGTCCTAGAAGTGCAAAGACTTCTTGGAGGATGACAGTCCACTAATAAAAATCAAAATATAGTCAAAAATATAAATGATAAAGATAAAATGAAAGAAATGAAAGCAAATGCATACCTAGTTTTAGCAATCTTTCTTGCACAGTCGTTGATGTCGGTGGTTTTGCCGGCGTTGGTCAAGGAAGGTCACCGACGTCGGTTAGTCTACCGACGTCGGTAGGGGCAATGGTCGAGGTCAGTCGGGGTAATGGCCTGGGACAAGTTTTAGGTGTAGTTTATAATCTATAGAGTGGTATGATATTCAGTTTGAAAGTCAGAGAGCCTGTTTGGAGGTCAGAGAGCCTGTCTGGAGGTCTGTACAGGGTTGTAAGGTAGAAAATATGGTCTAAATAGGGGACCAGAGAGAGGACAGGGTGATAGGGAGACAGGGATTAGAGAAGGCCTTTCAGCCTCTCAGGGAAGGGCAGGTTGGGTCTGGGTAGTGGTTTGCTTAATATATGAATTCAAATAAAAACTAAAATGAAAAACAAAGAAATACTTATCTCCTACTTGTTGAAGGAGGAGTGAAGGAGACTTGTTGCTAATGCTGTTGACGGACCTACAATGCCTTTGATCTCATAGTCTAGAGCTATTCCTGTAGAGTACCTGTAGCTGGTGATGTTTTTTGTGTGAGAGGGAGAGAGAGAGGTTAAATGCCAAGATGCAAGAGAGTTCACGTTCATGGGGGGCCAGCAACGGATGTAGAAAACTGGTTTTAAAGGAAACTGACATTGGCAGAACCGCCAATGTCGGCCGAATAATGACCGATGTCGGCAGCTGAAGAATGGGGACAAAGGCTAATTTTAGTCCTCTACCTATTCTTACAAGCTGCCAGGGTCAAATGTCATGGAAAATGGTTGAGAGGGGCTTAAATGAGCGTGAGAGGAAGGGTTAAGATGTGATTTATGTCATTAAGGCTTGGCATGGGGTGGGGGCATCCAAGGAGAGGAATCCGAGGAGGAGTGAGGTGGCATGGGTGAAGTGGCAAGGGGGAAATTAAATTAATATATTTTATTATTTTAATTTAATAATTAAGTGGGTTAGGACTTGTGTTAGAAGATGGACCAAGGGGACCAAGGGGGGAGGACAACCAAGGGGTAGACACGATTTCGGTGTCTACACTTTGTCTTGTCTTAGTGTAGGCATAGAATAAAGTGTTGGTAAAGGAGGAATGGAATAAATAGGAGTAACAATAATAAGAGGTGGTTGAATCTTGAGTAACAAGGGAATAATAGGCCTAGGTGTGATCTTGTCAACTTGTATTAGGATATTCTTTTCCTTAATTACTATCTCATAAGCATCAAGTAATATGTGTCCCCCATTGAATATATCATAACTATAATGTCATTATTGAGTGACCTTAGATAATAGATGAAATCCTAATTAGGAGTGGGATTTACAAGTATTGGAATCATATCCCATATTTTTTGAAACTTCTTGTTAAAGTCCTACATGACCTCTTAACGAGCTCTCTTGATTGTTGTCAACTGCTCTGATAGTGACAAGTTGTCACTCTTGTCCTCAAACCTCTTGAATAAATCATCCCCTAATTGGTCCCATGTTATGATGGAGTTAAGAGTTAGGTTACTATACCAATCTAGGACCTTTCCCATGAAATAGATGGCCAACAACCTAATAGCTACACTTTATTCAGTGATGTTATGGATATTGTAAAAGTTAGTTATGTCTCTAATGTGTTTATAAGGAGTTTTAAATCTATATCTTGAGTAATAAGGCACACTCTTAATGGATAAAACTAGGATAATATCATATTATTTAATATCTAAATGAATTTTACCATTTAAATCCATAAAAGTTAAGGCTCTAGGGGCAGCCATGGTAATGAAAGGAGTTAACAAGGATCTTCTAGTAGGGATAGATTTATAAATTGACTTAGGAGGGAAGATTCTCAAGCATGGATGAGTGTTAGCAAACTTCAATCTTCTTACTAAGGTAAAAGGCAATTCAACAAAATAAAAAGGAGTACCTCTTAATGCTAACCTTGTAGTCACCTTTGGCATGAAAAATAGGCACTACTTTATCACCATAAGACTGAGTGTTCATTGGAGTCAATAGATGCTAAGAGTTTGGATGCTATAGCTACTACAAATGGATCAAGACCAACATCAATCTTGATCAATCTTATTCAAATTGTCCCATTAGATGTTCTAAAAATTATTATGGCATAATATTGCACCCTATGAGAGGATTCTTTAGGCTCTCTAATTCTTATACACATAATGGGATCAACCTCAGGCTATGGGTATCCTATGATGGGGTTGGAACCACCAGAGAAGGTTGGTTCCTCTTGGTAAGTCATCTAAACTACTAATTTTTCTTGGGAAATTGGTAGAAGATCCTGCATAAAAATGACTAAAATCATAAAAAAGGGTGATGCACCAACCTAAATGGCACTCCTAATTGCTCAAAAAATAAAAACAAAGATGGTTCAAAGATCCCTCACAACAATCTCTAAAACTAGCTTGTTTACATGAATAATTTTAAATAAAGCCTTATTGAATAGGGATAAAGCATAGATTAATGGTAAAATTTACATTATACCTTCACTTATGACTAGAACAACACAAATTCAAAACTTGTTGTATGCACCCAAAATCTGCTCACCTTAATTATTCTAATTAATTCCCACTAATGTATCCCCTATATCTTAATCATAGTCATTTATCTAATATCCCCCCTTAACATTTCCTCATTTACTAACCTTATTATTCCCCACTTCTTCATTAATTACCCTAAATCCCCATTATCTTATCCTAACTCCACTTATCCATTATTTAAGAATTTTAAATTCCCATGACCCACCTACCCACTTACTAAGCCTATCCTAGGCTCTCCTCACATGCTTAATCCCTATCTAATCCCATACCTAATCCTAATTAATCTCTAAGAGGGTTCTAGAATCCTCTCTAACTTATCCTTCCCCCCTCTATAAGCTTCTATTCTAGAGGCTTCCAAGGAATTTTTAATTCCTTGGAAATTCCTCAACCATTGATCCCAATTGCCCAAGGTTGAATATGAGCCATTGATTTTCCCTCCCCTTGGATTATATAAACAAATCCACTCCTCCACTGGAAACTAACTACAAACCATTTATGAAGCTCATGAAATTTCCATGCCAAATCTATGAATCCATAATCATTGATCAAGCAATCATAATGTCAAAATTATGAGTCCATGGAAATCTACAATAAACAATTCATTTGAAGATCTTGGAGGGAGGCTAGTTGAAGCAAGCAATTGGTAAGAATCTCTTCATATATTCTGATTTGCTTGTGTAATCTCTCCTACTAGGTAGTTTGATATTTTGGGTTTAAATTGCATATTTTAATCCATTTGCTCAAAATTATTACTATACCTACAAACACCCTTAAACCACCTATAAAAGGCAAGGAGGAGAGGAAAATCACCAAGAAATAAGACTTCTTCAAAATTCAATCATGCACAAGCTACCTAAAACACAAAGTGTAGTCAAAGAGATAGGCAAAATAGGTATTCCTATTACTTCAAATGTTGTTCTTTACAAAATTTGATAGGGTTTTACCTTATCAAATGAGATTATCTACTACAATGAGAAGAAAGAGTTATATATGGAATAAGAGAAGGAGAAAGAGAAGGAAAAAGCTTTTCAAAATAATTCGATAAATTAAATTCAACCACCATCTTTGGCAATCCAACATAGAAGAGAAGGATTAAATTCCTTTAACAACCCTTCATGGTGCTTAGAGGATGATCATGTTTTTCCTACTAATCTTCTTTGATCAAAAAGGGGCTTAAAGAGCTTTGAATTTTGCAAAGATCTATACCCAAAAATCATCAAGGTTTTTCCTTGCACAAACACATGAAAAGTCCCTTTGAATCTCTAATGGGTTTTTGGCTTGTAAAAACACATGCAAAGTCCCTTTGAATCTCTATTGGAGTTTTGGATTTCAAAAACACATGCAAAGTCCCTCTGAGTCTCCATCAGGGTTTTGGCTTGTAAAAACACATGCAAATTTCCTTTGAATATCCATCAAGTTTTTTGTCTTGAAAAAACACATGCAAAGTCCCCTCTGAACCTCTATCAAGGTTTTGGATTTCAAAAAACACATACAAATAAGTCCCTCTGAATCTCTATTGGGATTTTGGCAAGCAGAAAAGCAAAGATACTTTGAAAATTTGAAAATTTACAAAATTAGGAAAGCAAAGATACTTTGTAACTTTAAAAATTTTAAAATTTTCAAAAATCAAAAAAGTGGAGATAATTTTCAAATTTTTAACTTTGTAACTTTTCAAAGTTTTCAAAGTGTAAAAAAAATCTCCATATTCTACTTGGGAGGGAAAAACAGAGATTTAAGTTCACTTTGCAACTCTTGCAAATTTTAAAAGTATGCATAAATCTCTAGTTTTTATTTGGAAAAAAGGTGCTTGGGGAGATATTTAATATTTTACTCAAGGCTCTAATAGTTTGGTTATTTTGACCACCACTTCATGCTTGCCACTAGATGGTGAATAACCTTGAAAACTGGGTTGGTCTAGTATTTGCAGTGTAAACTCCAATTGTAGGCATTTACCTTAAAGTTTCCAAACTTACCCTAAAACTTTGATAAAAGCTTCACAATAAGGATGAGAACATGAAGTAGGGACATGAATCTTATCTCCTCTAATTACCATTGGATCATCCACTACAATAGGCTCCTGAGATAGTTCAGTTCACCATGCCAAGACTTTCCAAGATAGTGCACTGCATCATTAAGTCATGACTAGAAAGAGATTAGTCATCAAGGCAAAAAAAATTTATGTAGTCCATTTTTTTCCAATAGGAAACTAAATTTCAACAAATTCAAATAAGGGGCCTCCTAGTGCCAATTTATTTTTCACTCCAAAATCTTATTCTAAGAACACTTATGAGGTTAAATGCTCACAAAGTGAAAGGTACAGGACAATAAGGGACATTTATCCTCCATTTTAGGATCAATAACTAGATCAATCCAAGGCATGGTTCTAGGTATGTGGCCTCAATGATGTAGCCTATTGGTAATAGTTTCTAAGAGAGGTGACTGCTACCACTAGAATCTC